>JARBWK010000008.1:92181236-92323075 GCA_030556195.1 Anolis apletophallus | reverse complement strand
TGAAGCTGGTTCAGAATGCGGCAGCTAGACTCCTGGCTGGCGTTCCGCGTCTGCCCATATAACACCTGTCCTGCAGGAGCTGCACTGGTTACCAGTGGAACACCGGATTACCTTCAAAGTGTTGGTCTTGACCTTTAAGGCCTTGAACGGTCTGGGGCCAGCGTACCTTAGGGACCGCCTTATCCCATACTGCCCCGCTAGGTCACTACGCTCTAAGGTGGGTCAGCTATTAGAGGTGCCCGGTGTCAAATTGTACCACCTGACGGCTACAAGGCGGAGGGCCTTTTCAATAATCGCTCCGACATTGTGGAATGCCCTCCCTTCCGGAGTCCGGGTTCTTACGGATCTAGTCGCCTTCCGGAAGGCGTGTAAAACCCTGCTGTTCCGGCAGGCCTTTGGGTTTTAACAATAGGTTGGCAGGCCCCTTCCTTCTGGGTATATCACATTGATGTACTTATGGCGTTTTACTGTCTGTTGTTTCTGCTTTGTTTTATGGTGTTTTTACTCTGTTTTTACTCTGTTGAATATTCAACTCACTGTAAGTCGCCCCGAGCCATCCGGGAGTGGCGACTCACAAGTTTGAATAAATAAATAAAATAAATAAATAAATAAGTTGCTGACACTTATCCCAATCCCAAGTCCCTGTGCTTGGCCATCCGATCTCACGGACGGACGGCCAAACTTCTGTGCACAGATTACTAAGTTGCCGAATAACTCCAATCTTGCGGGATCTGCACTGGCTGCCTATTGAGCACCGGGTCGCCTTCAAAGTGCTGGTTCTTACCTTTAAGGCCATCCACGGCCTGGGGCCAGCGTATCTGAGGGACCGTCTCGCCCTATATTGCCCATCGAGATCACTGCGGTCTGAAGAGGCCAACTTGTTGGCAGTTCCATCTGCTAAATTAGCCCGTTTAACATCTACTCGCCGGAGGGCGTTCTCAGTGATAGCTCCTACGCTATGGAACGCCCTCCCGGCTGAGGCCAGAGCCCTGAGGGACTTACTCCCCTTCAGACGGGCCTGCAAAACTTATCTGTTTAGGCAGGCCTTTGGGGAGTAGGCCCCTGCACCGCTGCTGTTTTAATCTGCCACTTTTAACCTGTTTTAGCTGTTTTAATTGTATTACTTGCTTTTAAATTGTATTACTTGTGCTCTATGTTTTGTGCTGTTCCTCTGGCGCTGAGCCAGTAGCATGTGAGCCGCCGCGAGCCCCTGGGAGTCGGCGGCGCAGAAATCGCAATAAATAAATAAATAAAATAAATAAATAAAAGATTTCATCTCTTGGGGGTTTCCTTCTACTGCCAACAGGCAAAACCTGTCCCAGTTATCTAACACACATTGCAAAGGGGTCTCTTTCTTTTGCTTCGATCCTGCACTCCCCATTTCTCTTGCCTAAGATCAAACCCCACTTCAGTGCTCTCCCCAACCCCAATGTGTGTTCCCTCAGTGTTAAAGTGCTTGAAATAAACTATACTTGCCAGCTCCTGAAGACCCCGGGACTCGCGTCTCGCCTCCCGCGTCACCACTCGATTTGCGTCGGCTCTTGGCGAACGGACCTGACGTCGCCTCCGACTCTCTGCGCGCTTGTGCCGGTTTGCTAGCCCACAACGGCTGGGCACCTTGTTACTGTGTCCCCGGACTTTTACACCTGCCGGCTCTCAAGGGGCTGCTTCCCAGCTGCCCCTTCCTTTGGCTTTGAGTTCACCTACAACTTTAGTTGCAGTCTCTCCCGTGTCCACAGGCGTTCGTGTGGGGCGAACCAGGCGGCCGGCTCAATGCAAAAAGAGGTGAAAAAATAGGCGGGGCCCCTCTCAGCCCTCCTGGGTCGTCTCACCTTACTAGCCTGGGAGCGGGGGCTGTCCACAACGGGGACCGTGTTTGTTTTTCCTCACCACAGACCCGTCTAAATACCTTTTTAGATCACGTCGGGGTCACCAAATGAAGCAGCCAAATTAAGGAGTTATGGAACTCCAAGTACCAAGTTAACTTTACCAAGCTACCTGAACGTGCGGGCACAAGGATGAGGAAGAACGCACGGCAACTGTGAAATAGGTGAAAATCAAAAGGATTTATTTCTGGCACCAGCTGGTGGGCTTCTGCCAGCAGAACACGCTGCAATCAGGGGCAAAAGACCCCGTCACTTTCCATACAAAGACATTTATACCCCAATGGAGTCATTTCAGTTAAGCCCACCCCTTCTTCATGGATAAAAACAATCATAATTGGCTGGTGATTACTGTTGCTTTCATGACATTTCATTAATCCAATAAACAGTGCATTTTCATTAGCATCACATCTTTAAGTCACACCTATGAATGAGAACAATAGTCATTTATAAGTTAGTTCTTTCTCACAGTACAGCTATCAATCTTGAGTCTCTCATGTTCCCTAAATTTGAAACATTGACTTCCAGGCTCCGTGCCAGCAACGGAGGGGGTCAGACTCTCTGTCATGCGCAGTGCTTTCTCTATTCGCATTAAGTTCTCCCATAGCACAATCTGTACTGCTTTCACCCATCTAGCCTATGTTATCTCAAGTCAGGCACAGGGTGTATTAGAATGCTTCAATCACAGTGTTATTCTCATTTTGCAAGTGCCTGTCTGATTCTTGGCACAGGAACCCGCATTTCAAAGCTAAACACGCATGTAGCATCACTCTCTGACTGTACTTTTTGCACGGAAAAGTACCAAACCCGCTTTAAGATTGCTAGACGATGATCTAACTAATAGCAATAGTTAAACATTGCAACTGTGTATTAGTTACAAATAGAACATTTGTAACCTTTTTAAGTCTTGTGCCTCTGTTGAAGTGAAACCTACTAAGCTCTTGAACCTCCAAGTGAGCACTGTTTAAATAAACTGTTGAAGTGCATTGATGATAAATCCATCTCTTCGGGTGATTATTCATAACACAAGCCTGTAAAACACTTCAGTCCTAGCCCTGCACAGTAGTTTATATGGTGGCAGCGAAATACAAGTAAACGTCGAATCTCCACACCCCTGGATCCTTTCTTGAAGATCGGAGTTACATTTGCCTCCCTCCAGTCCTCGGGTACAGTGCCTGATCTTAGAGAAAGGTTATATATTTTGGCTAGAATTTCAGCAATTTCACACTTGAGTTCCTTAAGAACTCTGGGGTGGATGCCATCTGGCCCTGGTGATTTGTTGACATTTAGTTTAGTAAGGCATGTGAGAACATCTTCCTTGTTTATCTCTATCTGGTTTAATTCATTTAATTCCCTCCCTGAAAAAACTGACTCAGCTGCAGGCTGTCCTCCTGTGTGAAAACGGAGGCAAAGAAGTCATTTAGCCGCTCAGCAATCTCCTTGTCTTCGCTGATTTTCCCTTTCTGACCATTGTCGTCGAGTGGCCCAACTGCTTTTCTAGTTGGGTTCCTGCTTCTGATGTACTTAAAGAAGTTTTTTTAAAAAAATATTATTTGCTATGTGTGCCTCAAAATCTCTCTTGGCTTTCCTGACGGTTGCTTTGCATTTAGTTTGCCAGAGCTTGTGTTCCTTTCTGTTCTCCTCGGTAGGAAGAGCCTTCCATTTCTTAAATGAGTTTTTCTTCTTTCCAATCACATCTTTTACTTCATTTGTAAGCCATACTGGTGTCCTTTTGGACTTTCCATGCCTCTTTCTTTTTATTGGAATGCATTTTAGGTTAGGTGAATGCAGGGCAAGCAGGATATGAAACATGCACATTAAAAGGGGAAAGCAAAGATATGTGGCTATAGAGGCTCCCGCCAAGGGAACCAAGGTACCCACAGAAGCAGGAGGTTGGTGAAAGGGTTCAGGAAGGTGAGAGGGCAGTTAGTTTGAGGGAAAGGAAGAGAATGAACACCATTCCGGGGCCTGTGGAGGGCCGTGGACCATGTGGCCCAAGTGGCCACCAGGACAGCTGCAGAACGGGGAGCCGGAGAGGTAACAAGAGATACAAGGAAGCTAAAGCTAAGGATAACCATGTTTATTAAAGGGTTAAAGGCAATACTATTTGTTTATTTACGCCATTTATATGCCGCCCTTCTCACCCCGAAGGGGACTCAGAGCAGCTTACAAGATATATATACACATACAATATATTATATTACCAGCATTGCACAATATCAGTATTATATGTTACTGTATTGTACTATGCCATTGTACTGTAATATTACATATGATATAAAATATATAAATATAATATAGTATTAAGTTGTATTACATTATAATATTATATGTATATACAATATTTTATATTATCTATTATTAGCATAACAGGAGACAAGATGGACCTGTCCTCCTGGGGGCCCCCCTCTTCATTATGGTCCCAGAGCAGCAGTGGGTGCTGGGAAGGGATCCCAACTGATGACACAATAGAAGTATGACTCCTGGGCTCCTGCCGCTGAGCTCGTCCCTGCACCCATAAGCCATAAGCTTGATTCCAAGCTCGTGCAACCTGCGGAACTCTCTGCTGCCGTTCCAAGTTTAACAATTTAATATTTTGACCTGGGGTGGAGGGCAGTGCTCAGCAACAGCAATCGTACGGAATAGTAATCAGGGAAAAGCCCAAACCTTGGAAATAACTAATTTTACATTGGAAGTACGGTAATTTATTTCCCCAATAACGTCTTGCAATTACATTATAATTACATTATATTATAACTTTAACTTTTTAGTGGTATTTGTAATTTCCCATTACTTTGGTAGTTACAGAAATATGAGCTCACTAAATGGTGGGAGAGGCACACCACGTGGCCAAAGCGCTCTGTCTCAGCCCCTTCCACGCAACCATAGACCTCAGAATACCGAGGCAGACCATCCACCATACCTGCTTTGGACTGGGTCTTCTGAGGCCCCTTCCCTCCAGATGGATTCTATGGCCATGTGGATTCAGCTAATCCAGTTCAAAGCAGATATTCTAGGTCAGTGTTTCTCAACCAGTGTGCCGTGAGCAATCATCAGGTGTGCCGTGGGAAATTGGAACCTCCAATACCCTTTCTTCCCCCTCCTGCCCACAGTGCTCTCTAGATGTAGGTAAACTACAACTTCCAAACTCAAGGTCAATTCCTAAGCAAACCCTTTCAGTACTTTCTAATGGTAATGAGAGTTCAATATGCCAAGTTTGGTTCAATTCCATTGTTGCACGAGTTCAGGATGGTCTTTGATTGTGTGTTAATTACACATCCCAGAAACTGTAACTCCCAAATGGCAAGGTCTATTTTCCCCAAACTCCATCTGTATTCACATTTGGGCATATTGAGTATTCATGCCAGGTTGGGTCCTGATCCAACATTGTTTGAGTCCACAGTGCTCTCTGGATATAGGTGAACTACAACTCCAAAACCCAAGGTCAATGCCCACCAAACTCTTATAGCATTTTCTCTTGGTTATGGGAGTTCTGTGTGGGAAGTTTGTGCCTTTCTGCCATTCCTGCCAGGATATCTATGTTGAGTTCATTGAAACAGGGCCAGGTTTCACACTGAGTGTATAAATATTTTAAAACATATTAACTATATGTATTACTGTGTTCGGGTGTCATTTTGTGTCATTTTGGTTGGTGGTGTGCCCCAGGATTTTTCAAATGTAAAAAATGTGCCTCGGCTCAAAAAAGGTTGGGAAACACTGTTCTAGGTTTCATGGTTGTGTGGAAGGCCCCAAAATTCAAAGTAGATAATATGGGATCCGAATCTGGGGGGCAGGACAGTTTGATCCAGCCATAGGAAGGAGTTGAGAGCAGTTGGGAGTCCAATTTTGGATAAGTGATATTCTATCCTCACAACCTCTACAATCAAGGTGGACTCTACCCTTTTATAATAGACTGAGTTTATGGCGACAGCTAGGGAGGCGCATGCGCAGAGCAACCGGCTGGCAGCATTGGTCCCGGGAAGCGGCGAGGCAGCGGCGACCCCGGTCTGCGCATGTGCAGCGGGAGCAGGGGGCGGGGCCCGGCGCTGCCGCCAAGATGTCGGCGCAGGGGGACTGCGAGTTCTTGGTGAAGCGAGCGCGGGAGCTGGTCCAGGTGGACCTGTGGGCGGCCAAGGCCTGGCTCATCACCGCGCGGAGCCTCTACCCGGCCGACTTCAACATCCAGGTCGGTGGGGAGGCCCAGGGCCAGGCCTCGGCGCCTTCCTCCCCTCGCGCTCCGCTCTTGGCCAGGGAAGCTTGGCCCCTGAGGCTGGCTGCCCTTCGGGGACAGGGCCCTTGGCTTCCTCCCAGGGCCAGCCAAGCAGCTCGCTGCGTTTGCGGCCTTCGGAAGCAACGGAGGGGAACCTGGAATGATGCCCGTTGCTAAGCAACAGAGCGCCCCCCCCCCACTCCTGAACGGGAGGCCAAACGGCCCTGCCTGTCTATACTTGGAGGGGCCTGAAACACATGTTGCCCCTTCGCAGAGCGGTGCCACGAGGGCAGTGTTTCCCAACCTTTTCTGAGCCGCGGCACACTTTTTACATTTGCAAAATCCTGGGGCACACCACCAACCACAATGACACAAAATGACACTCTAACACAGTCATACATATAGTGAATATGTTTTTAAAATGTATTTATACATTTTGTGTTTCGATGAACACAACATAGATATCCTGGCAGGAATGGCAGAAAGACACAAACTTCCCACACAGAACTCCCATAACCAAGAGAATCTATTATATAAATGGGTTCACGTCATGTGATGTATACCTCAAACAAAGAAACCATACAACGCAGAAACACAATACTTGCCAACAGAAATAGGCCTCAAGCAAGGTACGTTTGTAGCAAAGAAACTTTCCCCCAAAACCTAAAAGGCCCCCAAAACAACGAATAAAAATAAAACTACATTTACCAGCATCCTCCGGGGCAGACAAAGACTCACCCAGCCTCTACATTCTGAACAACATGATTGGCTGCCAATAAGGGCGGATTTGCATAACTGCTGCAATGGCCAGCCAACATGAAAATTCCGAACCATAATAAACTGCCAAAACAGAATAAGGAAAAGGCCTGAGCCAAACCCCAACACAAACACCCAAATCACTTCCAACCGAAAATTTACACCCCAAAAACACAGACCACACCCAAAATTGACAGTAAGGCTTCATTAACTTGATTTCCCTAACTAGCCCTCACTTACTGGGAAGCTGTTTACGCTCTGAATTGACAGTAAGACTTCAATTGACAGTAAGACTTGATTCTCCCGACTAGGCCTCAGCTCATTGGACATTGTGTATGGCCTGAATTGACAGTAAGGCTTCATTAACTTGCTGTTCCTAACTAGGCCTCAGCTCATGGGACATTGTGTATGGCCTGAATTTACAGTAACCTACCTTGGCACACAGAGCCCGCGACCATGCATGATGGGACTTGAAGTACCACCCCGGAACATGGGATTTGTAGTACTTCAAAACCCATTATTCCCCCCAGACCACCGAGTCCAAGAACCCAGACCAATAAAGACCCAACTTGGCACACCATGCCCCCATGACCCACACTCCATCCAACTGCAGTTTAGAGGAGGGCACACCGTGGATGATTGGACTTTCTCGCATCTCCTAAAAAGGGCACAGCAACGCGTGCCGGGTACAGCTAGTATACTATAAGAGTTTGGTGGGCATTGACCTTGAGTTTTGGAGTTGTAGTTCACCTATATCCAGAGAGCACTGTGGACTCAAACAATGTTGGATCAGGATCAAACTTGGCATGAATACTCAATATGCCCAAATATGAACGCAGATGGAGTTCAGGGGAAATAGACCTTGACATTTGGGAGTTGTAGTTGCTGGGATTTATAGTTCCCCTACAATCAAAGAGCATTCTGAACCCCACCAATGATAGAACTGGGCCAAACTTCCCACACAGAACCCCCAGGAGGCAAGAGGAGGTCTCTACTTGGGGAAAGGGAGGGAGAGACCAAGTAGACAACGGGTGGGGAGGGGGGTGTTTGTAATTTTGTGCCTTTATCGAGGTAGGTTTCTTAGGGTTTTTATACTTCAACACACTAGACTCTCCCCCCCTCCCCTCCTGGAGGTTCCAATTTCCCACGGCACACCTGATGATCGCTCACGGCACACTAGTGTGCCCCGGCACACTGGTTGGGAAACACTGCACTAGGCAGCGAGATTCAAGCCACCTGTCTATGTATAATCCCAGCCACATGAGTTTCATTTGGTTTTCTTAGAGCAAGGAAGATTCAGAGAGGGGTTTGCCAGGTCCTTTCTCAGGCCCCTTCCACACAGCTGAATAACACCCCACATTATTTGCTTTGCACTGGGATATATGGCAGTTGTGTGGGCTTCGATAACATACAGCGCCAAATCACGAGTTTTCCATGAGAGGCAGAAAGGACTGCAGTTCAGAACAGTAAACTAATCCCAGCCAGTCTTTTGAGTCTATAGAGATTTTTTCCCTTCTGCAACAAAAGATGCAGAGGATTTTAAAAATGTGTAAGGCTATTGGGATGTCAAAGGAGGGAGCAATTCAAGTGGTGCAAAACTCCATCCACCCTGGCATGGAAGCTTTAAATAACACAGTTTAGCAACAGAGATATGTCTGGACCAGACCTGGGCAATTGCCGGCCCTCCAGGTATTTTGGACTTCAAACCCCAGAAATTCTAACAGCTGGTAAACTGGCTAGGATTTCTGGGAGTTGAAGTCCAAAATACCTGGAGGGTCGGCAATTGCCCAGGTCTGCTCTGGACACTTCCAAGAGAAGAGAAAGGCAACTCTCCGTCCCTATCCACCCCAAAGAAGGACTCACCTGAGTGTGCTGCAAATATGCACATCGCTTGTATGAGTTTTGTTCCTGGGTCATACATCTCTGTTCCTCATTGCGTTTATCCTGAAATGATGGCAAAAGTTAACACTGTTCTAGGAAGAGAAACTTCATCCTCCACCTGTTGTAGAAGTCCCTTATATAAAATGACAAATCAAGGTTTGCTTTTTTATTTTTATTTTTAATTTGTGAAGCCATGAGTGGTTAAATTTGTGGGTTCAAAATCCATAAATATGGAGGGTGGGATGTATATTTATATTTGCATTCTATCTTTCACTTAAGAAGCTTGAAGCTGTGTAAATGATTGTCCCAGCTACTGTTTTGTTTTTCTAGCAGCTCTGAGCTCGGTTTTAGTCCAAGACTACCCCATTAACTTGGTTGAAGGAGGATTTAAAGTCAGGTCTTTCTAGTCATTTCTAAGTCCTAGGACTTAGTCCAGTGCTATCTACTGCAAAACACTAGTTCAATAAAGTTTAATAAAGGCTCCAGCTTTTATCCAGTAACAGCGAAACCTTCCAAGATCAAATATCTGGCATATGAAATTTATCTTGCTGTTTGTGGCAAAGAGTGGGAGAAGAAATCGTTTCTGCAGGCTGCAGCCATTTGGAGACTGTGCCCCAATCTGTTAGAGAAAACATTTTCTGTAACTTCTCCTCTCTTCAGCCTTTGTTTTTATATTTAACTTGGAACTTCATAAAAAGGCCTTCATAAACTGAAGACTTCATGTTTATAATGTTTTAGGTCTTCATTTGCTCTTATTCTGAAGGTTAGAGAAGAAATATGATGTATACATTATTCAGATATTTCATTCAAACTCTAAATTGTCCCAGTGTTTAAGGCTCTTTCTACATTGCCATATAATCCAGATAATCAAACAAGATAATCCACATTATCTGCTTTGAACTAGATTATATGAGTCATACAGTGCCATATAATCCACTTTATATGGCAGTGCAGAAGGGCCCTAGACCACTAGAAAACAGACAAATGTAGTATAACAGCTCATTCAAAATATACTTTGGATTTTAATGACAGCTGAATTATATTGCGATGTCCATTCATTCACTCTTCCAGCTCAAGATCCAGCTCAAGATCTAAAGGCAGTGTGTAATTAACGATTGAGTTCTTTTGCTTTTATACCTCTCTCTGTTTTCAATTGTAAATCTTAGAAATTGAATATGCTGGATCAGTCTAATATAATATACACTGCGGGGTCCCTCAGGGGGCCATCCTCTCCCCGCTGTAACATCTACATGCGACCACTCGCCCAATTGGTACGGAGTTTCGGGCTGGAATGTCATCAGTACGCTGATGACACCCAGCTCGTTCTGAGGATGGACGCTGGGGCGGATGTACCCGATAATTTCCAACTCTGCCTGGAAGCCGTTACTGGATGGCTGCGAGCCAGTAAGTTGAAGGTGAACCCGGCGAAGACGGAGATCTTGTGGCTGGGCCGCCCAGGGGGGGATCCAGCTGCCAACGTTTGACGGCGTGGCGCTATGCCCTCAGTCCTTAGTGAAGAGCCTAGGGGTCCAGCTGGACCCCCAGCTGTCTGGAGGCGCAAATTGCTTGCGCCTGCAAGACAGCCTTCTATCATCTGCGGCAAGCTAAACGTCTGGCTCCCTATCTTTCCCGTCGCGACCTGGCCACGGTGATCCAAGCCACGGTCATCTCAAGGCTCGATTACTGTAACGCGCTGTACATTGGCCTACCTTTGTCGGCGATCCGGAAACTCAAATTGTTGCAGAATGCGGCAGCTCGCTTGCTGCTAGGAGCCCCAAGGACGGCCCATATAACACCACTCCTACGCGAACTGCACTGGTTGCCCATTGAATTCCGGATCTCCTTCAAGGTGTTAGTTCTAACTTTCAAGGCCTTATATGGTTTGGGGCCAGTGTACTTGAAGGAGCGGCTTACCCCATATGCTCCCAGAAGATCACTGCGTTCAGAGGGGCTCAACTTACTTGAGGGTTGAAGTTCTGCAGACTCTCTAATTTCAAATCGAAATAATAGTAATAATAATAAAGTTAACTTCACTTTGTTCAGTAGTTGCATTCTTCTTGGTTTTCCATTGTGATGAAAGTAGGTGTTTTTAGAAATCCATTTTGAGACTCATTATGTAGTTTTTTATATGACTAGCATTATTTTCTCTCTTTTTTCCAGTATGAAATGTACTCTATTGAGAGGAATGCAGAACGAACAGCATCAGCAGGCAGATTGCTCTATGACATGTAAGTATGTTTGTATTTTCCCAACAAAGGACTGGGTGTTTTAAGTTGCGGCATTTAAAACACTGTTATTTTATAACAAGAATTAGAAAGATTAACAGCCAGTGTCTCATGTGATAAGTGTTGAAGACATAAAATTATGGTTTGACAAAAGTAGACAGATATTTTTTTTCTCTAGGAGAACTCATGGTTGCCTGGTAATATTAAATGGACTCATGATGGACCAGAGTTGAGTTGTTTGTCCTGTCCATAACTTGCATTTGATTTGCTTTCATAGAATGTGGTAATGGATTTCAAATGCGAGTAGGCAAATTAAGTGGAACAGGTCTATTAAAAATTGCACCTGCGGTAGTTAAAAAGATATTAAATTGCAAAAACATTTTTTTGTGGGACAAACTGCGGCATATTTTTTAATGAATATCTCATCGAGTCTCAACCAATTCAACATAGTTTGTGTTAGCCACGAAAATGAAGTTTCTGGAGTATAATACCTACTTTCAAAGTAAGTATCACAGAATTAAATAGGAATAACACTTTCAAACCGGGAACAGATTTTTTTCAAACTTCGTTACATAGTATAATGGTTCTCTGACTGATAAAACTGTCTTAACCTATTTTAAACCAGAAATCCGGACATAAAGTAAGACATGGATGTCTCAAACTGTTGTTTTAGAGCATTGGTTCTCAGTCTGTGGGTCCCCAGATGTTTTGGCTACAACTTACAGAAATCCTAATAGCCGGTAAACTGGCTGGGATTTCTGGGAGTTATAGGCCAAAACACCTGGGGACCCATAGTTTGAGAACCACTATCTTACAGAATCTTTATGCTGTATTAGAAGATGTTCAAATGTTCAGTTAAAATTACTGAATCTATACTAGTTTTTATTATTATAATAAAGAGACGTCAGGTGGCTAGCTCCCTCAGTTCTACAATTCCGGCATTGTCAGTTTATGCTACTTGAGCCACTGACCTACAGTTTTTGAACAATAATTTTAAAAAACCCAAACAAACCATTGATCTCAGTGTATGAGCAAACAAACAAAACATTTGCATTTAATACTGTATTTTCTTGATTCTAAGACACATTTCCCTCCATAGAACATTGCTAAAACAGAGTTTATCTTAGGGCCCTTCCACACAGCTCTATATTTCAGAATATCAAGGCAGAAAATCCTATAATATCTGCTTTGAACTAGGTTATCTGAGTCCACACTCAGATAATGTGGGATTTTCTGCCTTGATATTCTGGGATATAGGGCTGTGTGGAAAGGCCTTTAGAATTGCAGATGCTTAGATAGAAAGGGAGGGATGGATGGATGGTACAGTTGTGGTACTGACATTATTGGGAGTCTTACAATCCAAGACATCGTAGAATTGATTGAAATGATTTCTGTTTGACTGATTTTCAAATATACGTTATTGAAATTCTCCCCTCTCCCCTTTATTTCAGGTTTGTAAACTTTCCAGATCAACCAGTGGTATGGCGAGAAATTAGTGTTATTACTTCAGCATTAAGGAATGATTCACAGGATAAACAAGCTCAGTTTTTAAGAGGTATACATCTCTACAGTTGCACTGTTTGCAGACCAGTTACGTATTCTGAATTTTTGTACTTCACTTGACAGTTATTGATACTTAATTGTGAAGATACCAAAATGTACCAAATCCATCTGAACTAATCGGGAAAAATGTGCTGAGGATGTGCATTCTTTTGCTATGCAATTTTCCAAATGCTGTACTGTACTGAAATGATTTGATACATTTTGATAGTTTTGATCTGTGCATAATATTCTACTCCTAGCCAACAATGTGCTGCCACCTATCATTCATTTTTCATTTTGGAGTGGTGGTGATACCTTTTGGATGTTGTTGAATTGTTGTTGCAGCTCTCATGAACCCAAGCCAGCATAGCCAATGGTGAAAGAACACAATTTTCAACCCTGGTCTACCACACTTTTTGTGGGTGCCTGTTCTTTTCCACATATGTTGTCCACTGAAGCTTGTTACCTTCTTTCTTAGTACATCCCACCTTTGAAAATACTGCTTGGCTCATTGTCCTCTTTTGCCCCACAGGTTTATTTGAGACCCTTCCAGGTAGAGTTCAGTGTGAAATGTTGCTGAAAGCCACTGAGCAGTGTTTCAATACACTAGAACGAGCAGAAATGTTGCTTCTTCTATTGCGACGTTTCCCTGAGACTGTTGTTCAACATGGGGTAAGAGATTGAAGATATTTATCTTGTTGCGGATACTCATTTGTGCTATAAAATGTTATGAAATGTTCAAAATGGGAGGGGGTGTAGAAAGATATCTATCTTGAAATAAGAAATAAAATATGTTATTTGGAGGATTACATGTTCTTCAGAGTATTCTATACTAGAATTAATGAGAAGTGGGAACTAGTTAGTGAATGCAGAAGAGTGAATCCTGACGCTGCATTGATATCTTACATTTTCCTGCTCCTGTATCCTGTCTTTATTTCATATTAATTAAAAATAATTATATCAAATGTGCTGATATGTCCATATAGATAATTGACCATTTTTCAAAAGTTTTTCCCCAGAATGCTGTAACACATAATATAGCTGTAGACAGCAAACTGGTGAAAAAGAAAGTTATGCATTTTCTTCAATGTGTTGTAAACATTATTGAAACATCTGGAATCATTAATTAACACAATTCAATGTGTTTTAAAGGTGGGACTTGGAGAAACATTATTAGAAGCAGAAAGTATTGAAGACCAAGAATCACCTGTCAATTGCTTTAGAAAATTATTTGGTAAGAATGTTTTTTATTTTTTTATTTTTTTTATCATTTTGCTAAAGAACAAAATGGCAGGTTAAATGGCTGTTTTAATTTATTGAAGATTGGTGACATTATCAGATTCTTTTCACTTACCTTCACATAAAAATAATAGGTTCTTTCATTTTTTTTGACAGCTCATATAAAGTCAATGTAATCCAAAGTCGCTTTTTGACTTGTACGGCTGTGGTTGGTTCTGCTTGGTTTGTACTGAAATTTATACCCTTACATTTCCTAGTACGTAATAGAAAAGTGGAATCCAGATTCATGTAGTTGGCTGAACCCAGCATTCTTCTGACAGCACTTTTATATTTTTATAGCCAGTGGCTAAATCTTTTAGACAGTTAAAAATGCCACATGCTGACAAAGCTGTACATTAACAGGGACTCGCTTAATTGTATTTTTATTTATTGCATCTTACCTGTATTCTATCTTGTATTCATGACACAAAAATTAAATTCTTTCATTTTTATTTGCATAGTTTCTGAATTTATTGAGCCGTGTCATGTTTTTGTTAGCCACCTTGAGTCCCTATGGGGAGAAAGGCGGGATAGAAATATAGTTATTATTATCATTATTATACTTTTTTGTAGCTGGGTTTCTTGTATTCCAGTGGAAGAGGCAGTGAGCACTCTACATATTGAAGTGCATGCTGGAGGGATTCACTTAAGTTAATTCATTGCAGCTGAATTAATTTTTAAATCAAAATTTCACATATTTTGATAAAAAGTGAAGTATGCATGTATGTGTACATGCTTGTACATGTATAAGCGTTAGGCTTTTTTGTTAAGGGAGTCATGTTTTAAGTGGCATTTCAAAGCGGCTTGCCACTTAGTATTACGCTTGCTTAGACATGTAAAGATTGCCTTGTTAAAGATGGTATGTTCTCAGGATAATGAGAAAATCTAATTTTCAGTTTTTTAATCTGTTTTCTTTAGTCTGTGATGTTCTTCCCTTGATAATCAACAACCCTGATGTGCGGCTCCCTGCCAACCTGTTGTACAAATATTTGAATAAAGCTGCAGAATTTTACATTAATTATGTGACAAGATCAGCACAGGGAGAAAGCCAATATCAAGGTAAAACTACCGAAGTCAATCATACTAATAAAAATTATAAAAGAAGACCAGAGAAGTTATTGTATTTCAAAATTCAGGGATCTAAAAAGATAAAGTTTTCCATTTTTATATTAAACTAGCTTGGGGACCCGGCGGTGCCCGGATCATTTGAGAAGTGCAGCAGGATGTAGAGTGGGTCATGGGGGCTCTGTGTGCCAAGTTTGCTATTGATCCATCATTATTGCAAGTTGTGGTATCATGAAATTACGGAAGGTAGTGCAAGTCCTATCATCTGTGGTGCACCCTCCTCCAAACTGGAGCAGGCTGTAGAGTGGGTCATGGGGGCTCTGTGTGCTAAGTTTGGTCTTGATCCATCATCATTGGGAATTGCAGTAGTATGAAATTACTGAAGGTACTGCAAGTCCCATCATCTGTGGTCCACCCTCCCCCAAATTGCAGTAGGATGTAGATTGGGTCATGGGGGCTCTGTGTGCTAAGTGTGGTCTGTATTGGTGAATGGATGAGGCTTGCATTGATTTTAGGAAGTGAGTGAAGGTGCTTCAAGTCCCATCATCCGTGGTCCGTCTCACACCAAACTGCACCAGGATTTAGAGTGGGTCATGAGGGCTCTGTGTGCCAGGTTTGGTGTTAATCAGTCATTGGATTAGGTTTGCAGCAGTCTTGGAAAGTGAGGGAGGGTACAGGAAGTCCTATCATCCATGGTCTGCCCTCCTCCCAACTGCAGCAGGATGTAGAGTGGGTCATGGGGGCTTTGTGTGCCAAGTTTGGTCTTGATCCATCATTCTTGGGAGTTGCAGTGGAATCATGAAAGTACTGAAGGTAGTGGAAGTCCCATCATCTGTGGTCCACCCTCCCCCAAATTGCAGTAAGATGTAGATTGGGTCATGGGGGCTCTGTGTGCCAAGTTTGGTCTGTATTGGTGAATGGATGAGGGTTGTATTGTTTTTAGGAAGTGAGTGATGGTACTTCAAGTCCCATCATCCGTGGTCCGTCTGACACCAAACTGCACCAGGACGTAGGATGGGTCATGAGGGCTCTGTGTGCCAGGTTTGGTGTTGCTCAGTCATTGGATTAGGTTTGTAGCAGTCTTGGAAAGTGAGGGAAGGTACTGCAAGTCCCATCATCCATGTGCTGTCCCCCTCCAAACTTCAGTAGGATGTAAAGTGGGTCACTGGGTCTCTGTGTGCCAAGTGTGGTCTTTATCGGTGTTTGTTGGGGGCCACAGTGGTCTGGGAACAGGGGTGTGAAACTACTACAAATCCCATCATGCATTGTCAGGCCTCCCCCGAACCTCACCAGGACGTGAAGGCAGTCATTGGGGTTATGTGTGCCAAGTTTGGTGTCGATCAGTAATTGGATGAGGGTTGCAGCGGAGTTGGGAAGTGAGTAGAAGTACTTCAAGTCCCATCATCCCTGGCTCAGCCTCCTCCGAACTGCACGAGGACGTAGAGTGGGTCATGGGGGCTGTGTGTGCCAAGTGTAGTCTGTATTGGTCTTTTTTGGTGGCCTCAGTGGTCTGTGGGAACCAATTATTTCAGGATTTTACCCCGCTCTTCTCAACCCCCGAGGGGGGACTCAGAGCGGCTTACAGCACGGCACAATTCGATGCCACATCAACAGCGTAAAACCCCAAACCCCACAACACATTAAAATACATTAAGACATTAAAATACAATCCCTCAGCAACATCTACAATCATTCCAATTTAAAACAATATTCAACCATAAAAACATTGACCCTCTTCCTCCCTTCCATTAAAATCCCCGTCTAACATGCTGCTTAGTGCTGGTGTGGGAACGCCTGGTTCCAGAGCCAGGATTTTACCTTTTTCCTGAATGCCAGGAGGGATGAGGTGGACCGTACCTCCATAGGGAGCGCATTCCACAGGCGGGGCCACCACCGAGAAGGCCCTGTCCTCGTCCCCACCAACCGCATCTGAGAAGTCGGCGGGAGCGAGAGCAGGGCCTCCCGGATGATCTTAGGTTACGGGATGGGACGTAGCGGCTGATGCGTTCGGACAAGTAAGCTGGGCCAGAACCGTATAGAGCTTTAAAGGTCAAAACCAGCACTTTGAATTGAGCCCGGAATTGGACAGGCAGCCAGTGTTGGAAAGTACTACAAATCCCATAATCCGTGGTCCATCTCCCCCAAACCGCACCAGGACGTAAAGGGGGTCAGGGGGGTTATGTGTACCAAGTTTGGTGCAGGGCCATCACCCGCTCAGGTCGCTGTGGCCTGTGAAAGTGGCAGCCAATCAGAACGCTGCTACATACATACATACAAACAAACATACATACATACATACAAACATTCCAACATTCCGCTATAGTATATATATAGAGAGAGATAGAGATAGAGATGTACTTTAGTGAATTTATAGTACAGTACATGTACTGTGTGTTGAGCTAGAAGTCAACACAGAGAACCTCTGAGAAACCATTCCATTTGTAAGAGACAGGCGAAAAGGTTGAAATCATTGGAAGGAACATGGAGCTGAAGTTGTTAGAACTCGGCAAATCAGGGTTGGTAGAACTAAGCAGAACTAAGATGTGTGAGAATCTGAATAGAAAGTGGAGAGATAGGGCCATGAAGATCTTTAAAAGTGAGAATACGAGGCTTATGAAGATTCCAGAGTATGTGGCTGCATCTGTCCTGATATTTGGGTTATTAAAATTGATGTTGATACATCTGAGCATAATGTTGGTGCATTTCCTATAATGTATGCTTATGTGTATGTACACACAGACACACTGGAATATATAGGGTAACGTGTAGTGGGTTAACTCATTTCTGATGATAAACTAAGTGAGGATGGTTGTGTGCTGAGCACTGGAGTGCAGTTAGGGCAATTTTTAATCGTGGGTACTCTGTGCTGCTTTAGTCACCATTTTCAGCAATAGAAAGTGATGATCTTTCAGTTTAAAAAGCCATTTTTGTCTGTTTTGAACCAGGCCCATTTTTCCAGGTGGATTTAAAAAATAGGAGATGAGAATGGGTTTTATGATTCCCACCTTGGGAATAAATTGGTGTTTTGTTTGTAACTGTTTGTTCTAGTTGTACTTGTTATACCATTTCATAAATATAAATAAATAAATAATATTAAATTGTTTTAAAAAGAGAAACAAATTGGTGTTTTCATTGGTTTTTAGGCACACAGGATACATCTGATCTTGTATCACCCAGCAAACGAAGTTCACAGAAATATGTAATAGAGGGATTGACCGAGAAATCCTCTCAGATTACAGATCCTTGGGAAAGGGTGTTCAAGATACTATCAGTAGTAGGTGTCAGATGTGAATGGCAGATGGACATGGCAAGAAGGTTTGATATAATTATTTTTCTAAAGGACGTTTCTAGTTATCCAAGTTGATGAACTGGTATACTTGATTGTTTTAGTAACACGTCAAACAAGTGACAGCTCGCAGTTTTTCAACATAAACTGTTTTGAACTGTCACTATTTGGAGATATTGTCACCTGTTCAGTTGCACTGACAGGCAATGGCTAATACATTTTGAATGGGGATTCCAGTGCTCCATGTGTGAAAAGTTTAATCTGTTCAATGTGTTTTGAATGAATTAATTTATCTATTTACTGTATTTATATGAAAGTCCTGATCTAGATACATATCTAGTTGGGGATCAAAATCGTGACTTGGGGTGTGCCAAGCACTTAGAAGACTGCTGGGTGTCTGAGTCTCCCTTCCTATATTTGATTTATATATTTTAAATACTTCACTAATTGACTTTATTTTGAATGGCAAAGGCTTTGGACAATTTACAGGCGTTTTTGTAATCCAACAGGTGGATAAGACCAGGCACTTAGATGACCTGCCGGTGGTCAATGGTCAGGGGCAGGAAATACCAGTGATCTCGGGGAGGGGTAAATGGGACGGTAGCCTTATGAGAGAAGGAGACCGAGTCGAGGAAAGACTCGGCCGCCTTCTGACCTACGGGCTATCCCTAGGCACACAGATGGTGGGCTTCCAATTATCTCCTCTCCGATTCTGGTGCTAGCCAATGCCAGGTCCGTGCGTAACAAGACTGGGACTATCAGAGACTTCCTCCTAGAGCATAATGTAGACCTAGCCTGTATCACAGAGACATGGCTGCAGGAGGAAGACGATGTCCTCATGCACGAGCTGACATCTCCAGGGTATGTGGCTAGCTACCAGACAAGGACAGAGAGACGGGGGGGGGGGGGAGTGGCCATCCTCAGCCGAGACAAATTTAATTCCAGAACGGTCCCGACTGCGAACATCCCAGGAATAGAGTGTGCAGGCCTCGTGTGGGATTCCAGTGAGAGTGTAGCCTTTCTGTTGGTGTACCGAGCACCCAACGCACCAACAGGGAGTCTACCTAAGCTGCTGGAGGTGGTCTCGGAGTGGGCATTGAGGTTCCCTAAACTTATTGTGTTGGGGGACTTCAATGTCCACGCCGACACCGCCTCCCCTTCAACAGCAGCCATGGACCTAGTGTCTACCATGGAAACACTAGGACTCTCACTCTGCAAGACCGGTCCCACACATCAGGCCGGGCACACCCTGGATTTGATCTTCGCGGCCGGAATCCAAGTGATCCCAACCTCTGTTATAGGGGTTCCATGGTCGGATCACAATGTCCTGGAAGTCCTCCTTGAAATGGCCTCTCCACCCGGTAAGGGTGCTGAACCTATTTTGGTTCGCCCGAAGAGACTTACGGAACCCACTAGGTTCCTGAATGCTCTGAGGGACTTGGAGCTCACCAGCGACTCAGTCGATGGGCTAGTGGAATGTTGGAACACCTGTCTTTCCACCGCCTTAGACGAGATCGCCCCCAGACGCTCTCTCATCCCCCCGTAGAAATTGCTCGCCTTGGTTTACCGAGGAGCTGCGTGCGATGAAACGGAGGAAGAGACAGCTAGAGGACGTGTGGCGGGTCCTCCGTGACGGAGCATCGAGATTGGCTTATAAACAATTTAAAGATGTTTATGAGCAAGCTATCAAGGAGGCTAAAAAAGTTCACTATTCCTCCTTGATAGAGTCAGCTAGTTCACGCCCAGCTCAACTCTTTAAGAAAATTCGGTCATTGACAACAATCCCGACTGTCCCAAATGATAGGGGTTTGACTCCCACAGCTGAGGTTTTCCAGAACTACTTTACCGACAAAATCTCGATTCTCCGCCGGGACATCCCAGCCACTTTCGATACAGTATGTGAACTCGAGACTCCACCGCCACTCGGCGGGCCCACCTTCACCCGTTTCCAACTGCTGGACACAGCAGCTGTCGATAAGTTACTTGCTGCAGCTAGACCAAATACCTGCTCCCTTGATCCGTGCCCCTCCTGGCTCGTCAGATCTTGCCGGGAGGGGTTACAAGACCCCCTGGGAAAGATTATCAACAGCTCCCTTGAGCAAGGAGTGTTCCCAGGGGGGTTGAAAGAGGCAATGGTAAGACCGCTGCTGAAGAAGCCGAATCTAGACCCTTTGGCTCCCTCCAATTACCGCCCGGTTTCCAACTTGCCATTTTTAGGCAAGGTAATTGAGAGGGCAGCAGCGGATCAGCTGCAGCGGTTCTTAGATGACACAGCTGGACTTGATACCTTCCAGTCCGGCTTTCGTATCGGGCATGGGACGGAGACTGTGCTTGTCGCCATTACAGACCAACTTCGCCGCCAGCTGGAGCAGGGTGGATCAGCTCTGCTTGTTTTGTTAGATCTAACAGCAGCGTTTGACACAATAGATCACGCACTGTTGACCCACCGTTTAGCCGCGACGGGGGTGAGGGAGACTGCCCTTAAATGGGTGGCCTCCTTCCTCCAGAACCGAGGACAACGGGTGGAGAGAGGAGAGGAGGTCTCCGGGAGGCTCCCATTAAGTTGTGGGGTCCCCCAGGGGGCCATCCTCTCTCCTTTATTATTCAACATTTACATGCGCCCTCTGGCCCAGCTGGCTCGCGATTTTGGTCTGGAGTGTTATCAGTACGCTGACGACACCTAGCTTCTGCTGAGAATGGACGACAGGCCAGATACCGTACCCAATTGTTTCCATCAATGCCTGGAAGCCGTGACTGGATAGCTGCGCTCCAGCCGGCTGAAGATGAATCTGTTGAAGACTGAGATCTTGTGGCCCGGTCGCCCTGGGCTGGATGAGTGCCGGTTGCCTACCCTGGATGGCGAGCAACTTAGCCCGTCACCCCTCGTAAAGATCTTGGGTGTCCAATTGGACCCATTGCTTTCCATGGAGACCCAGGTCTCCACGGTCAGCAAAACATCGTTTTTCCACCTCCGTCAGGCTAGGCAAGTGGCACCCTACCTGTCCAGGGATGACCTGGCCACGGTGATCCAAGCGACAGTCATCTCGAGGCTGGACTACTGTAACGCCCTCTACGTTGGCCTTCCCTTGTCGACAATCCGGAAACTCAAGCTAGTGCAGAATGCCGCAGCCCGCTTACTGATGGGAGCACCGGTAAGGGAGCACATCACTCCCATCCTGCGGCACCTGTACTGGCTTCCCATCGAGTACCGGATTGCCTTCAAGGTGTTGGTTCTAACCTTTAAGGCCTTGCACGGTCTAGGGCCTGTGTACCTGAGTGACCGCCTTACCCCGTATGTTCCCCCGAGATCGCTGCACTCAGAGGAGCAGAATTTGTTAGTGATTCCATCGATCCGCTCCTGCCATTTGTCCACAACTAGGCAGCGAGCTTTTTTCTGCTGCGGCACCTATGCTGTGGAATTCACTCCCAGCCGACACCCGCGCGCTTCCGGAGCTTGTCCCCTTCTGGAGGGCGTGCAAGACCGCCCTTTTTAGACTCGCTTTCGGTTAATCTGGAAATGTTCTCGTACGATCTCGTCTATGAGTTTTAAGGAATTTGTAATTTCTGACATTTTAACATTGCTGTATCTTGATGTTTTTATTGAATGTTGTAATCCGCCCCGAGCCTGCAGGGAGGAGCAGAATATAAAACCGAACAAATAAATAAATAAATAAATAGAGGATAATTTCACATTTCCATGGTTGTGGGTTTTTTCAACATTAAGGAATTTTCCGCACAAATTCCCCACACAGCCAATTGCTGTGTTCTCTAAATAAATATTTGCCTTTAAGTTTCCTGAAATTGACAATGGTTTTCTTGGGCAAGGAATACTCAGAGGTTGTTTGCCATTGCCTTGCTCTGAAATATAGCTTTAAAAAAACTTGGTTTCCTTTTGTGATCCCCCACCTGGGTATTAAGCAAGTATTGACCCTGCTTAGTTTTGAAGATCAGATATCTTTAGAGTATTTAGCCTCAATAAATATACTTTAAAAAAATACTTACAATTTAATCATTTACATATTTATTCTGAAATAAACACCATTCCGTTGAGTTGAATTTGTTTCTAGGGGCCCTTCCAGAAAAGCTCTATGTCCCAGGATCTGAATCCAGATTTTTTGCTTTAAACTGGGTTAAATGAGTCCGCACTTCCAGATAATCTGGGATAAAAAGAAAACCTGTGATCAGATCCTGGGATATAGGGCCTGTCTGGAAGGGCCCTTAGTCGACACGTGTAACAGTTGTAGCCTTTAGATGGAATGGTCTGAATCACATTTAATGGATTTTACTTCCTTTCTTTTAATGGAAGAAAATAAGTGTTATTTCCCTCTTGGTTTCACTTTTGCCCTCAAAAAGATCAATTGAAGGTTGAAGGCCATCCTGAACAATATGGGAATGGACACAGCGTTGGGTGAAGGAACAAAGATGAGTGCCCCAAATGTGACAATCTCTATTTAAGTGTTGATTACACTCCGGCTTTCACTCCTAAGCTTCTTTTGGATTATCAAAGTTACCCTCCTGGAGGAGAACATGAGAAACATACATTCTTAATCCTAGAACAAATTGGAAACTCTATTAATGATATCCTTTTTGCAATTTCAGGAGTTTTGGTGATACGTTGCTCAAAATGAAAGATGTCTGCAGATACATAGGCAACTATGATAATGAAGCCAATGCAAAATATAAAACTCAAGTTGTATATTCTACAATGCTGGTGTTTTTCAAAAACGCATTCCAGTATGTCAGCAGCATTCAACCTTCTCTATTCCAAGGTTTGTTCAAATGATGGATTTTTTTAAGGCTTGGTGTAGTAAGTTTTTGTTAGAGTTACTTAATGTTGTGCCTGCTTTAAAAGTGACATTAGGCCTTTTTAAAAATAAGAAATATCTGGCAATGCGGACACATATAATCCAGTTTAAAGCAGAAAACCTGGGATCACATCCAGGGATTCTACTCAGGCCCCATCTACAAAGCCACATAAAATCCAGATTATCTGCTTTGAACTGGATTGTATGGCAGTGTAGACTCAGGCTGGATCCCTGGATTTGATCCCAGGTTTTTTGCTTTAAACTGGATTATATGAGTCCGCAGTGCCAGATAATCTGGGATAAACAGAAAACCTGGGATGAGATCCAGGGATAAAGGCCCTGTTTGGAAGGGTCCTCATATAATTCAATTCAAAACAGATGATCTGGGATCAGGACCTGGGACATAGGGCAGTTTTGATCCAGCCTGAGTCTACACTGCCAGTTCAAAGCAGATAATCTGGATTTTATGATATAGATGGGGCCTGAGCCTTTGATTTAAGTGACATCAACCCACCTTTTTTGGATGCAGTGTCAAGGGTGCATCAACACTGTGGAATTCGTACAGTTTATTTATTTATTTCGCATTTATTATTTCTCATACAACAGTTCGAAAATACAATTGACAGATATCTCATAAACCACAGTAACACCATTAGAATAGAATTACAATTAGAACAGTTGAAACAGCAGATGGAGTCGCAGTGAGGTGTCAGCTAGGCAGCGCGAGCTACAGTCTAGCTAACCCCGAAGGCTTGCTGGAACAGCAATGTCTTAACTGCTCTCCTGAACGGGAGGAGGCTCTGGGTGGCACGGATGCCGGTGGGCAGTGCGTTCCACAGGGTTAGGGCTGCAACAGAGAAAGCCCGCCGGCGTGTTGCGGACAGATGGTAGGTCTTCACATTTGGGATGACCAGGAGATTTAGCTCTTCGGAGCGCAGTGATCTGGTGGGATGATATGGGACAAGGCGGTCCCGCAGGTACACTGGCCCCAGACCATGTAAGGCCTTAAAAGTCAGGACTAACACTTTGAAGGTAATCCGGTATCAACCCCACTTTGACTGCTATGGTTCAGTGCTATGGAATCTTGGGATTTGTAGTTTGACAAGGCAGCAGTACTCTTGGGCAGAGAAAGCAAAACAGCCTTGTGAAACTTTCCTCAGCAGATTTCACAGCATTGAGTCATGGCAGTCCAATGGATCCTGAATAGTATTCATTCCACAATGTGAATGCGCCTTTGGAACTCATGGTGGACCAGTAGCTTGCAAATTGACACCACTTCAAATACTTTAGGATTGTTTGGGGATTTCTTCAGCATTGGTCTTGGACTGGTTTACGGATTCTTTGGATGGACATACACACTGTCATTCTGCCGGGGAATCCTTATCTCATAGTATGTACCTATATACTCACATTTAGTTGAATTCAGTCTATATATATTCACCGAAATAAATTTCCAAATATTTTGCCTTTATGGCTTTTTGAGTCAAAACGGTTCCTGACCCCTGAGATAAGGTTTTATTTTTTGTGTGGGTCTGAGTGATATGGGGGGGGTACTTCCAAAGTGTGGCTTAGGTGTTAATCCGGGCCTGTGGGCCGCCACTGAATAATAGCCACACTGTGGTTGTACACATATGGAAATGAAGGTCAGGAAACATTTCGGAGCCAGTAGACATATAATACTCAATGTTACTAAAGGTATCACTAGGGACCATGTTAGTTAGCATCCCTGGTGTTGGTGACATTGTTCTGCAGAGGGAGCGTATGAGTTCAGCAAACTAATATTTGCATCTTCTAAAGATAATGAGAATGTAGCCAGACTCCTGTAATCAGGTGTGCGTGTCTGTGGAGGGGGAAATATTCTGAGAAGGAAGCACATAATAATTTTCTGATTCTTATTTTATCTAGTAGGAGTTCCAGTGAATGCTTCAGTATTACAAATTTCTCATGTCTACAGTAATATTTATGGCTTCCAAGTACAATTTATTCCACACAGAGCCAGAAAACAAATTCTCACATGCACAGGACCATGTGTTTTGAATAGTTTTGAGAACACTTTTTTGGTTTTCCCTCCCCGCAAAATAATATAATAAAACTTTATATTCCGCTCTATCTCCCTAAAGGGACTCAGGCCGGATTGCCTGTAAACGCAATAGATTTTTTAGGATAGTTTTTGACCCAGCTGTACTTGGTTGGTTTTTTAAAAGTACCTGTACATGGCAAGATGCTGAAATGTTTGGACATGGTTCTGAACTGTCCAGGAGACGCTATGGTAAAACATTGTAACTCTAATTCTATATACATTATATTTTTCTCTGGAGAACTAAAATGTTCTGTCCAGCTAATTGAGTATTGAGGATGTACTTGCAGTGATTGTCTGTTTTATTTCAATTCTAAAAATGACATATTTAGCCTTTTAATTTGGTGGCCATGGATCGGTGTCTTGGGAATGAGAAAAATCTGGAAGCGTATGTACCATCGTATCAGAATATCCAAATTATTTTTAGGGAATTTGACATCAAAACCTGAATCTCCATAAAATTAAAATATACATTTGATTTCACAAAAAGAAAAAAAATAGCTTTGATTGTTTTTGCTCTGCTCCTGAGAGGGGTTTTTATGTAGCCAGAAGTGTTGCTTTGTGGCAGTTCCACCACATGTGGTATAGGCTCCCAATTCCATTTTTGCATTTCCAGCAAATGTTACTGACGTTCTTATTGAACTTTGCCATTTTCGTAGGTGTTATATACCATCTATGGGCCATTTTCATTATATTCTCCCTTAAGTCATAGGCATATGTCAATTTTAGATGTTTGTTCCACACTCTATCCCAGCGGTTCAGAGGGATAGAGTGGCCTATGTCCTGGGCCCATTTAATCATACATGATTTGACTCTCTCCTCCTCTGTCTGCCATTCTAAGAGTATGTTATATAGGGATGTGATCTTCTTATTCTTTTTTTTTTTTAAGTAGCTTATCCCAGGTTGTATTAATTTCTCCAAAACCCTGTAGTTTGTCTTTTTTAAAGATCTCATTTATTTGAAAATACTGGAGCCAGTTCATTGAATTGTCCAGCTCTTTCAATACACTCATGTCTTTTAGGGTCGGCCCTGCTGGGGATTGTTCTAATAGCATATTATAGGGTAGCCATGTTTTTTTTCTTGTTGTCTCCTATAGAAGGCTTCTTGGGGGGAGATCCAGAGGGGGGTTTTCACACATAGTCTTCCTTTATATGTGTTCCACACCTTCAGCAGAGCTCTTCTTATGTAATGATTATTAAAGTTTTTTTCTATACTAGCTCTATCATACCACATATAGCAGTGCCAACCTACCCTGAGGTCGTGCCCTTCTAAATTGAGAATTGATGTATTCTCTAGTTTTGCCCACTCCATCACCCATTCTAGTGCACATGCCTCGTAGTAGGTTTTTAAGTCCGAACATTGAATCCCCCCTCTGTTTTTATCAATCATGTTTGTCCAGTTTATTCTCGATGGTTTCCCTTTCCAGATGAATTTTCTTATTTCCTTATTCCAGATTTGGAAATATTTTTTATTGTATAGGATGGGGATATTTTGAAAAAGAAAGATCATTTTCGGCAGGAGGTTCATTTTTATTAGAGAAATTCTTCCCAAAAGGGATAGGTTGAGATATTTCCATTTGTTTAATTTCCTTTTAGTTCAGACCACGTCCTGTCATAGTTGTTTTTACTAGGTCCACGTTGTTCATGGTTATAATTATCCCTAAGTATTTGATCTTAGTTGCTATTTCTATGCCATATCTCTTTTCTAGGTCCTCTTTTTCTCTTCTTCCTATATTTTTAGTTAATATTTTGGTTTTTCCCTTATTTATTTTAAAGCCCATGACTAGCCCAAAGTCCTCAAATTTCTTTAGCCATTTTTCCATATTATCCAGTGGCTCCTCTATTATGCAGACCAGATCGTCTCATGCAAAGCTTTGATCTTTATAGACTCTCTTTTAATAATATACCTTTGAGTTCTGGGTCTTTCCTGATATTCTCTAGTAGGGGTTCCAGGCAGAGGATGAAAAGTAAGGGTGAGAGGGGGCATCCCTGTCGGGTGCCTTTTGAGATCTCTATCATTTCTGAGTGCTCCCCATTAATTACTAGTTTTGCTTGTTGTTTTGAATATATAGCCTCTATAGAATTGTAAAAATGATAGCCTATATCCATCTCTTTTAATTGTAATTTTAAAAAGTCCCAGTTTACCCGGTCGAAGGCCTTTTCTGCATCTATAAACAGAAAGGCAACCTTCTTTTGGATATGTAATCTGTAATATTCTATGGCATCGATTAATATTCTGAGATTGTCTTTTTGTTGTCTCCCCGGGAGAAATCCTGCTTGGTCTAACTTTATCCAATTACCCAAGAATGATTTAAGTCTATCTGCGAGTATGTTTGTGATATGCTTGTGAACAGAATTTGTTCTTACTAGAGTGTTTTCGTTGTAAACACATTTAGGTCCAAATACTCCAAATCAAGTTCCACTGGTGCTCCTAGAGGACGTGTCCAATGTGTATGGAGATACAGACATTGAGCGCAGCAAACATGTACACAAGAAGCGGAAACTTGCTGAAGGGAGAGAGAAAACAATGGTAATACTTCTCATTATAAGTAAGCTGTAGAGTTTGTTTGGTTCCAGGATACCAAAATCTGTGGATGTACAAATTCCATAATAAACAATGGTGTGGCAAATGGTGCCACAAAATCAATATTTGCTTCTTTTGGGGTGGGGGTGGGGATATTTTCCAAGCCATGGATGGTGAAATCTGTGGGTGTAGAATCCATTGATATTGTGAGCTGACTGTATTTGATACTGTATTTCAATTGGCTGAGAACTTTGAATGTGCTACTTTCAAGTGGAGATATACATTTACAGTGTGATATTCATACATTCATTAAGTTCCAAGTCCATATTTACCAGAATTAAATGTAAAAATATAGTTTTCTCAGATATAATACTTAGGCATTGCCCCAACTTGGGGAATGTTGTTGTTCAAAAGACTAACAGAAAGTGTTGGTGCATAGAGACTAAGTTTTGTGAACAACCATAGTATAGCTGTTTTAATTGTATTACTTGCTTTTAAATTGTATTACTTGTGCTCTATGTTTTGTGCTGTTTCTCTGGCGCTGAGCCAGTTGAGTCCAGTGCCACCTAAATAAATAAATAAATAAATAAATAAATAGGTTGAGTCCAGTGCCACCTGTATGCAGATGACACCCAACTTTATTACTCCTTTCCACTTAAAGCCAAGGAAGCTGTCCTGACCTTAAACCAGTGTCTGTCATCAGTAATGAATTGGATGAGGGCAAACAGATTGAAACTTAATCTGGATAAAACAGAGGTACTCCTGGTTAGTGGGAGTCACAATACCCCTGAAGACACAAGTCCGCAGTTTGTGGACCCTCCTGGACTTGATACTGAACCTGGAGGCCCAGGTGTTGGTGTTGGCTGGGAAGGTCTATGCACAATTAAACGTGTGTGCCAACTGCACCCAATTCCTTGAAAAGCCAGATCTGGCCATGGTGGTACATGCCTGTCTGGATTATTTTAACATCCTCTGTGTGGGGCTGCCTCTGAAGAGTACTTGGAAACTTCAGTTGCCCCAAAGAACTACAGCCAGGTTGCTAACAATTAAAAGTGCTGGTTATGACCTTTAAAGCCCTAGACAGTTCAGGTCCAGGCTACTTGGCTGACCGCATTCGCTTGTATGAACCTGTCCGGGCCCTGAGATCTTCAAGAGAGGCCTTTCTCTCGGTCCTACCTCCATCTCAAGTTCGGTTGGTGGGAACGAGAGAGTGGGTCTTCTCGGTGGCTGCCCCTCAACTCTGGAACTCCCTGCCCACAGAGGACAGAATGGCCCCCTCATTGTTGTCCTTCTGGACGCAGGCTAAAACCTTTTTATTCAGACGGGTATTTAAAGATGAAGGTTTTAAAGATAAAGTCAAGAGGTGCTGTGGTTTTTAACTTTGAACATGCTTTAATGGATTTTAACTGGGAATTTTTAAATACTGTTTATACTTAATTCTGTTTTAATGTTTGCATATCTCTATATTTTAAATTGTATGCTAATACTTTTATGTCTCCTTCAAGAGAGATAAATCAGGGTATAAATAAATATAATCATAATAATGATGAAATAATATCCTTAATCCAAAATGCAAGAGACCTAAAGATTTTGGGTTTTAGGATTTTTGGGGTTTTGGAATGTCTGTAGTTGTATATACATAGATAATTAGGTAATCTAAACATGAAATTCATTTGTTTTTCGCATATACCTTGTAGACATAAACTGGAAGGCAATTTTATGTACAATATTTTGAACAATTATATGCATGAAATAAAGTTTATGTTATCAGAAAACAAGGATGTTACTATCTAAGTCACCCATACGTGCAGTTGTGGATTTTGGAGTTCTTCGGATTTGGGAATTTCAGTTAAGGAATGCTTAACCTTCATGTTATTTATTTATTTTATTTCGGGATTTTCAGCCCACATAATAACAATATAAACCCCAAAACACTTCAACAATTAAAATACATTAAAAATACATTAAAATACAACTACATTAGTACCATACACATTCACTCTGAAAAACAATGTTCAGTCCATAAAAACCTAATCATGTTACTATTTTATGAAGGCCAAGGGATGTGGTGGATCACTATATGGAATGTGCACATTGCTTATGTGATATGTACATTAGGACAGGTCACCAAATATAACAGTCCTATGCCTTGCATACATGATCTGCATTAACTTTTTAAAATTAGACTGCGGATATTTGAATATGTTAAAGCAATTGAAAGTCCATATTTTGCTTACCTGGATGCAAAGTATTTATGGGCCTAAAAAGATCTGCCTTCGTTTTCTGTTCCTCTGCCTATTTTTTGAGGACAGTGCTTACATCCTATCAGTGGTCAGGTGAATAATTGTTTAAAAGCTAATGCCATGGCACTACCAGTTGGTTGAGATGATTACTTACATATTCGTGTTGATTTTTGAATAGAGCTCTGATGATGAGGATCCTTCTGGGAGGGGAAAAAGGCCTATTGTGATAAATGCAGCAGATCTTTCCAATTCTATTGAAGTCCAAGAGAGCTTTAGACTGGCTAGAGAGAGTTGGGAACTTCTTCATTCAATGGAATTGCTGGATAAAGGTAAGAATACTGACACACTCCTCTGCTGTGCTTGGAAATGAAATATACACAACATTCAATTTACATGAAATTATTTCCTTTGTGTTAGATTCAGCTCTTCTGGCAGAGCATGATGCAACCAGCATTTGAGTTTTCACTTGTGAGACACTTGCTAAAGACTTCATAAGAGGAGCACTTGAATGGTTACTTAAACAGTTTATTTTCATTCACCTTGCCCTTTTCCCCTCAAGTTCCTGCACTGGATTGGATACTAGGTCCTCAGGGTGATACCTATATGGACCATTGATTGCCTGTATTGTTGAATGGGTTCACTGTGTACAGTACGACAAGTCTCTTTTTTAAAACACAGTCCTAAAAAGAATAAACAAGTAGAAGTTTATTAATGCACATTTAGACCACATATTAATCCTGGAACTGTTTAATCATTCACAGCTCCCCAAAACCTTATTCAGTTCTTACCCATTTGTTATGAATTTTTAAAACCTTAAAAATGTTGTTTGATATGTATAAACAAATATATTGCCAAGAAAACCCCAGGATAGGGTTGCCATAAGTAAAAAATGATTTGAAGGCACACAAGAACCTCTGACTTTTGGATACACATCTATAACTGCAATACTGGATATCAACTAATATCTTTATGATGCATACATTCATGGGCATGTTTATCACATTTATACTTTGCATTGTGAAATACACACAGTTCAGCCTAGAACATATGTATTGGTGGTCTTAACAAAAGTATACCTGTTGAATCAGTGGGCTTTACCTATGTGTTGACTCACCATTCAGCAATGAATTTAACAGTATTCAAGTCCTAAAGTGTATATTTAGAAGACAAAATACACTCCTGATAGTTTCAGTTGGCTTGATGTCATTCCATTTAATTTAGGGACCCACAATTTGGGTAGTACTTTAAATGACCATTTAAATGTGACTTTGCACTTTATTCAACTATTGATTTTTAAAAATAAACTGTGGATTCTGATTGTGTTACTATTGTTAAGAAGTTACAGTTGATTGCCCCTGAATGATCTGGTTTGGATCATATATTAATTGGTTCATGGTTCAGTTCAATTTCTGGTGGAAGAAACAATACATACTTTTCATGCTCAAAAAAGAAATTTGATCCATTTTCAATGGGACAGAGTGCATCAGGAACTTTCAGAAAAAGTAGTAGACACACAGATGTCCATGCTGGTTTTTATAATAGCTATATTAGTTAGGTATATGGGTTGTTTCAAGTTCCTTAATTTAAAAACTTGTTTTAAAAGTTGTATTTCCCCCCAAAGTTTATGAACTGTGTAATTCCTTGCCACCATTGGTAATGCAATTCCCGGGTTCCATGTTTAGGATGGTGGCTTCAGTCTCAGCCAAATCCAGACATACAATCAATTCAATTCATTTATTACAGATTTGTCTGTCCCATTAGTGTTATCTCTATGCCATCTTTTCCCTATTTGCCTTCTGTCAGGGACAGACCTCACCTTTGTATTCTTTCTTCCACATAGACTCACTTTTACATCCTTTACAACTTGAAAAACCATGACTGTTCAGTGCCAACAGTACAATATTCCATCAAGGTGGAAATGATGTGGCTCTCTGATTTTCATAGACTTCCTCACAAGTCAATAACTTTCTGATGCTTTTTAAAAGGCAATTTTTGTACAGCAAATTGTTTTGTGCTTGGCCCCCCTCCCTGCTTCTCTGGAAACATGTTGAGAGACCTAGAAGTAGCAATTTGAAGTGATTTCTCATTGCAATTTTCAGCTAGAAATGGTGTAAAAATAGCAAGATGTGGCTCAGCAATGGGAGTAAAATTTGCTCTCCTCATTTTTCCACTGTTTGGCTAGATGGAGCATGCTCTGGCAGTTTAAAACAGGTTTCTTATATTCATTTTTTGCAGAATTTACAAGAATTTGTGTTTCATGGAAGACAGATACATGGCTTTGGTTGCGGATCTTTCTCACAGATATGATTATTTATCAGGTAAAACATGCAGAAACTTTGTGCTTCTGCCATCTTAATGTAAAATTAATGGATCATCTGTTTTCCATCAACTTTGTACCTCCAAGCTGGCAGAGACTGATGGAAGTTATTGCCCATAAAATCTTGGAAAGTGTCATGTTGAAGTAAGATCTTGCATAGCAAGTGCTTGATCTGATATAATAAAAAGCTATGTTTCTTTTAAATGAGCCAAACATGAGGCCATACTGAGATTAGCCTTTTGCTTTTGTGCTTGAACACACATACTTTGGTTTTAGAATTTAACCCAAGCAGTGTTCATCCCTTTCTTTAGCAGTTTAGCCACCAGAAACTGATTGGTTGCAAGAATTGGTGGGCAGTTTCCTTGGAGTGCTTTGAACCTCATGAAAGCTAAAGAGATGCTAAGACATCATTAGTTCAAATCTCAATCCCATATTGAGTTCACTGGATCTAAGCAGACTGCTTTCGCTCACATTTTACATCTCATTCAATATAATGGTGTGCATGTGTATCTCCACCTTAAAAGGGTATTGAAGGATTAAAGAGAGAGAGAGGGGGGGATTTGTGATGTTTAATACTAGCAGAAATTATCAATAACATCTTTCACTTTTGTTTCCATGGTTTTAAAATAATCTGAACTACCAGCAGATTGGAGAGCTACTGTAATGTGATGTTCATTTTTTCTTTTGATAGGGTCAGTATAAAAAAGCCATTGTCAGCTTACATCACTTAGCAGCTTTGCAAGGATCACAGCCTCAGCAACAGATCATGGCGCAAGGATCACTAGAGAACCAACGAGCCCTGATCCAGTTAGCAACCTGTCACTTTGCGCTTGGAGAATACCGTGTAAGTCGCTACGGTCTTCTTTATCTTAGCTAAATCATTTCATTTTGTTGTTCTTGTTTGTACTTTCATTAAAATCTGTGGGGCTTGGTGTAGCTTGAAAAAAAATGTACTGCGGGCTCCAACTCAAGCCTCAGAAGTTACATCCATTATACCGCATGTGTCAAATTATTGGTTTGTGGGGCAAATCCGGCTCAGCCATGTCATTTTATGTGACCAGGCAGATGTCCCTGTATTCCTATATTCTTCAGCATTGCAGTTCCTGTATTCTTCATCATTAGACATCATGACTAGAACTGATGGGAATTGGGATACAGTGGCTTCTGGAAGGATGCAGTTTGTTCTGTTTAGTCAGGAGTGGGGAGTTTGAATTGAGAAACAGGACTTGTGGACAGGATGCCCAACTTTAAAATGTCCTTTAACCTTTCCCCAACCGCAGAACCCCAAGTGCTATTGGGTTGCAATTCCCATTATCCTCAGTCTACATGGCAGAAAATCAAAAGATGGGAGTTGTCATTCGGTAACATCTGTGGTAAAAACTAAAGAGCATCAACTATTATGTTAAAAAAGATAGCTGGCATTCTGTAAACACAGATTCTTCGTCCATAGATTCAGCTGTCCTTTGGAGGCAACCCTAAGACTGATATAGCCCTCAGTGAAAATGAGTTTGTCACCCCTGCATTATACCATAAGCCTTAACTCTTGGTTAATCAAATCAGTATGACTAAATGGCATACTGTCCATTCCCTCTCCCTTTGCAGCAGGGTTAAATAGTCCAGAATGAAATAGCTTAGTGCTTTCTGAACCTGGGATTGTGTTTGACTGCGTTTAAAAACTCAAAATTGCTAGCCAACTTTGAACCAGGGTTTGTTGGCTTCTGATTCCTAGCTTGAAGAGGCATAGGAAGTCTTGAGTTCCAGTATAGCACATAGAAACCCCACATTCGGGAGACTAGTCTGCTATACAAATTTGCAAATATTCAAACATGTAAGTGTGACACCCATGAATGTGGAGGGCTGACTGTAATCGTTAACTGGCTATCCGTTTTTTATCATTGCTAGCTTCTGTGGATTCACCTATAAAACTATTGATATTACTTTGTTCTTGTAGTTAACCTGTGAAAAGGTACTTGATCTAATGTGCTACGCGGTGCTTCCCATACTAGAGGTACCTAAACCCCAGGAAGAACAGCCAACAGTGAAATCAAAACATAGGAAAGGTAAGGGATGACTTTCTTTGTCAGTAGATGACAAGATAGGAGGGAATAAAGCTTGCAGTGTATTAGTAATAGTCAGTCTGCTTTTATATTACGGTATTTCTTCCATTCTAAGATACACTTTTGCCCCTATATAAACATCTCTAAAAATTGAGTGTGTTGCAGGTGAACTTTGTGCATTTTTGTTGTTGGTTGTACTGAAATTAGGGTGTGTTTTACATTTGATAATTGACGAAATAAGGTAATTAAATAAAAATGAAATGGTATCTCTTTTCAATGTTTTATGTGTGCATTCGAGCATTTTTATTATCATCAGTATTTTTTAAAAAGCTGCTCCTATCAAACCAGAGCCAGAATATTTCCAGAAAAGTCTGTAATAAGTGTTTTCTGTCAGTATCCTTTTTAAAAGTAGCATTTTCTCTCCCCACATCCACCTAACCCAAATAACATTGAAAAATCTAAATTCTACATGTGGTTAAATGACAATGATTTGGCTTTCTGATGTTGATTCTTCTTATATGTGTCATAAAGAGAAGGCTGGGAGGAGAGGGGTATCAATAATCCAAGTATGTTGGGAGATATTTTTGATTTCTGCTTATTTATTTATTTATTTATTTCTTGAATGTCCCAAGGGCTCGGACAAGAACCAGTGGCAACGCCTAGAAGGTTAAAAACAGAACACTTAAAACACCATTAAAACACCATTCTTCTGCAAAGAATGTTGGGACGCCCAGCATCCTATATAGAATCCTAAATTTGGTGATCAAATATTGTCTGTAGAAAGAATTGAGTGGCAGCAGCAGTTTAGCTTCTATTCTATTCTATTTCAAATTTAAGCCAACTAATTATTAAATTGCCCCATTTCTGAATCTGGCTCGGTGAAAAGATGTTTCAAGGGAGGGAACAGACATATTTGTCCTTCTGCTGAAGCAGCCAGCGACTTGTGTGAACTGTGTGGAAGGAAGGGATTCCACCCTAATCCTGTACACATTCTAACCTGCAATCAGGGCAACTATTTACAGGAAAGAAATGTTTGGCTGGATTAGCTTCCCCTCTTGCTTAGGTACTTACTCCCGAAAACAGTCCTCCTTTCCCAAAATAGTCAATTCCCATGGTTCTCCCCGCACTCCCTTCTAACATTGCTAGATCTGTGTGCTCTTGATGAAGGTGATCCTGCTTGCTAACTTCCCCTGTTTTTCAGCCTGAGAGGAGAACAGTTTGTGTTTTCAGACCAGAATGCAGGAATGAAAATTGCAACCTGCTCCTTGCTGGATAAGAACATAAGAACATAAGAAGAGCCATGCTGAATCGGGCCTCAGCCCATCTAGTCCAGCATTCTGTGTCACACAGTGGCCCACTAGTTGTACACGGGGATCTCTAGCAGAAAGGAGGGCAAAACCCTCACCTGCTCCCGACCCCCACAACCAGTACCCGGGAAAAATCCTGCCTGCCTCCATCAACACAGAGGTGGCACTTGGATGTCCATTTCAGTAACTACTGATTCCCTTGGTATCCATGAATCTGTCTAATCCTGCCTTGAAGCTGTCCAGGCTGACAGCTGTCACAACCTCCTCTGGAAGTGAGTTCCATAATCCAATGACCCTCTGGGTGAAGAAATATTTCCCTTTATTTGTCCTAACTTTCCTACCTTAGAGCTTTAGGGAGTGCCCCCTAGTCCTAGTGTTGTGTGACAGAGAAAATATTTTTCTTTATTCACCTTTTCTATCCCATGCATGATTTTATACACTTCGATCAAGTCACCTCTTAAACGCCGTCTTTCAGGGCTGAAAAGACCAAGGTGTCTTGATTTCATAAGGGAGCTGCTCCATCCCTTGGATCATTTTTGTTGCCCTTCTTTGTACCTTTTCTAGTTCCGTTATATCCTTCTTGAGGTGCGGTGACCAGAATTGTACACAGTACTCCAGATGTGGCCTCACCATAGATTTGTAGAGAGGCAATACAACATTTGCCTACCTATTTTCGATTCCCTTCCTGATCATGTCAAGCATAGAATTTGCTTTTTTCACTGCTGCAGCGCACTGGGTTGACATCTTCATTGAGATGAGGAAGCAAAGTTTCAGATGGACATATAGTACTTGCCAACATCCATGGCTCCTCTTCCTGGGACCTGACTTTCAATTTTTCCAAAATAGTTGTCTTTAATAGAGAAGGAAAGCTGCTGTGATTTTGTTTATTTATTTAGAGCATTTATACCCTGTCCTTCTCACCTCTGGAGCGGGACTCAGGGTGGCTTACAACAGGCAACCATTAGATGCCAACAATACACAATTAAAATATTAAAATTAAAACAGCAATTAAACAATTATGAACATGCAATTTAAAAACAATTTGCCAGTCACTTAAAAACAATCTCTTCCTAGTTGCTACATCTACTTCTCAAATGCGTGATTCAACAGCCAGGTTTTGTAAAAGGTCAGGAGGGAGGGGGCAGATCTAATTTCAATGGGGAGGGCGTTCCACAGCCAAGGGGCCACTATGGAGAAGGCCCTGTCTCATCCCCACCAGTCACGCTTGCGAAGAATGGGGCCTTGTAGAATGCAGAAAACTATTAAAATGCTCAAGCTATAAAGTTTTAGGCTTGTTTTTAATTCTGGTCAATACTGGATTTTTTAACATGTATAAATCTATTATTTGTCTTTAGCTTCGGAACTGAAACTCTGGCCTTGTACCAGTAAAGCTATTATGCCCTACTGTCTACGGTTACTATTAGCTTGTTTTAAGGTAAGATATCCTTCCACCACAGTGGACGAAAACATCTTGTTGACTCCACAGTATTATTAGTTGTGACTTTGAGATAATTTTTCCTGTCTTCATTGTCTGCATCCTGGACTCATTTTCTTTGTTTTGTACATTACTGGAGTGCTTCAGTTATGTCAGTTGGCCCTGTTGCCAGCGTCCCATTTGACAATTCAGGTAGAAAAGTGATACCAAAAAGACCAGGAACTGGACCAGTATCAGATGAAAGCTATGTTTGTATGTATCTAGAGAAAGTTTATTTCATTTTATTTTGATACCTTGGATCAGGCTTGTCTTGGTTGGGGATTACTATGAAAGAATTTCATAGCAAACTGTATCTATGGATAAGAATAAAGTAAATGTATTATTTATTCATTTACTTTCATTTATTAATTAACTGTATAATGTCTTAATGTAACCATAAAGGAGAAATATTTAGCTCTGCCCCAGGTCCTTGATCTAAGAGAGAATTTTATTGCTGAGGCACTGCATTGATGCATAGCATTAGTAATAACAAAACCAGAGGTGAGAAACCCTAAGCTTTCCAGATGTCTTGGGCTACAGCCCACATTCTTACTTGTTATGGATAATACTATCTGGAGCTTTGATCATTCAAGTCCAAAATAACTGGAGGGCCAAAGCTTCCCTATCACTTATCTTATTTTATCTCAACTTGTATCACTGTTGTTCAAATATACAAAATTGTAATACTTTTAACTCTCATACTCCACATTGTGTCTTAACTCTGCTTTTAAAAATTGTATTTTAATACCTTATGTTGGTAAAACATAAGTTCAGGAACTTATGTTTTACCAATTTTTTACTGTTTGCTTTAATGCTGGTCATTGCCTGAAATATATATATATATATACTGTGTGTATATATGTATGTAGAAGGGGGGCTCCTTTTAAATATTCTATCCTTTTATCTATGGCATGTGCAGTGGGAAGAGGGAGAAAGGCTTCTTGAACTAGGCTTTGGGGATCTCCAGATACTGGATTCTAGCTCTTAGCATCCCACAGAATTGGTTATGTTGGCTGTGGCTCCTGGGAATTATAATTTGTTGTTACAGTTTATGTTATCTGATTCACCCACATTCCTAATTCCAAACCGGAATTGTTTGAACTCTTGGATATTTCATTTTCAGCATAGGTTCCATCCTAACAGCAGTCCACATTTACATGCTCCTTTATGCAGCCATTTGAGAATAAGAGGAAGCTGTTCAATCTGTAGCGTAATGCATTCTTGAAGAACTTGTGTTGTGTAAAATTTGAAGCCATTCTGTCTGCTAAATATAATCTTAAAATTTGTTGGGTAAAAGTGCACGGTCAGTTTGTTGAACACATGTTTTTCCTAACAGCTGAGAGCTTTCACAGAAAACAGGGATGATATGGCACTTGGACATGTGATTGTGTTGCTCCAGCATGAGTGGCCACGAGGCGAAAACCTCTTCTTGAAAGCAATGAACAAAATCTGCCAACAAGGAAACTTCCAGTATGAAAATTTTTTCAACTATGTGACAAGTATCCTTTTCTCAAACTGTCAGTTAGATTGAAATAGATGGTACAGAAAAGAAAGATTTGGGTTTTTTAAAAAAAGAAATGTAGACCAATGAAATAAAATTAATTGGGGACAAGAAGGAGAGAGGAGAAAGATTATGGAAGCAATAGAGTTTTAAGAGAGTGAAAGGCAAGAAAAAGGAGTTCAGGAATGCCACTGAAACTCTAACATTCTAAAGTGGTAACAGTCCCTGCATTTTTTATTTTATAGAATTACTGTATATATTATCATAAGTAGCTGCAAAGGCTATCTGGTCCAGTCCTCTGCCATGCTAGTAGCACCTCTGAGTGTTGGATATGGGATGAAGATTTGGATTGACTGGACTTACTTAGGCAATCCCTCATAGCCCAAGGATGATGGTACTCAAGTGTAGTGTCTTGATGGTGGGTCCACAGGTGGCTGTGGAGCCCTATTCTTCATCCGCATGTTCTCCCGCAGTGAGGATTTTGGTTTCCAGGTGGAAGGCAGTCCCAATCAGGGTTGGCTTGATGCACCTTCCTCTTCGCACATTTCTCCCCTTTATTATTTATTTATTATTTTATTTATTAGGTTCGATTTGGTATACCGCTCTCTCTGGAGCCCAGAGCGGTTCACAAGAATAGCGAAATAAACATAAACACATAAAAACATTAAAATACATTAAAATACATTAAAATACATTAAAATACATTAAAACAATTCCAATCCCCCGACTAAACAAATTGCAGGCCAAGCTGCAGTTCAGTGGCAGGCTAGCAGCAGGATAACGGGTGCGGTAGACAGCAGTCAGCTATGGGCCGAATGCCTTTCTGAACAACCACGTTTTTACTGCCCTGCGGAACGGCAGAAGGGCTCGAATGGCCCGTGTCTCCTCAGGAAGGCTGTTCCACAGAATTGGTGCCACTACAGTGAACGCCCTCCGACGGGTGGTGTCCAGTCTACAGACCCTAACACTGGGCACATCCAATAAGTTGAGCCCCTCTGAGCGCAGTGATCTGCTGGGCACATAAGGGGTAAGCCGCTCCCTCAGGTACACTGGCCCCAAACCATATAAGGCCTTGAAAGTTAAAACTAACACCTTGAAGATGACCCGGAATTCAATTGGAAGCCAGTGCAGCTCGCGCAAGAGTGGAGTCACGTGATCAGATCTTAAGGCTCCTGAGAGCAGGCGGGCTGCAGCGTTCTGCACCAGCTTAAGTTTCCGGATCGCCGACAAGGGTAGGCCAATGTACAGCGCATTACAGTAATCGAGCCTCGAGATGACCGTGGCTTGGATCACCGTGGCCAGGTCGCAGCGGGAGAGGTAAGGAGCCAGACGTTTTGCCAGACGCAGATGGAAGAAGGCTGTCTTGCAGGCGCAGGCAATCTGCTCCTCCATAGACAGCTGGGCGTCCAGCCGGACCCCCAAACTTTTGACAGACGGTTGCGGGCAGAGGGCCGCACCGTCGAACGTCGGCAGCTGGGTCTCTACCCCCTCCGGGCGGCCTAGCCACAAGATCTCCGTCTTCGCCGGGTTCACCTTCAACTTACTGGCTCGCAGCCATCCAGTCACGGCTTCAAGGCAGAAATGGAAATTATCGGGTACGGAGACCACCCCCGGGTCCATCTCAGAATGAGCTGGGTATCATCAGCGTACTGATGACACTCCAGCCCAAAACTCCGCACCAATTGGGCGAGTGGTCGCATATAGATGTTAAATAACAGCGGGAGAGAATGGCCCCTGAGGGACTCCACAAAGTAGAGGGAGCCCTCGGAGACCACCCTCCCCACTTCACTCGCTGCAGGCGGTTTTGGAGGAAGGAGGACAGCCAGTTGAGGGCTGTCCCCTACTACCCGCCACCGCCAGGCGGTGTGTCAAAAGTTGGTAATCGACAGTATCAAACGCTGCCGTGAGGTCCAATAACACGAGCAGCGCCGATCCGCCTCGGTCCAAGTGGCAGCGGAGTAGGTCTGTGATGGAGACCAGGACAGTCTCCGTCCCATGGCCCGAACGGAAGCCGGACTGGAAGGGGTCTAGCCAGGTTGCATCATCCAGGAATGCCTGCAGCTGGTCCATTGCTGCCCTCTCAATTACCTTGCCCAGGTACGGAAGATTGGACACTGGGCGGTAATTGGAGGGAGCCGCGGGGTCTAACCCGGGCTTCTTCAGCCTTTGCCCTTCATTCATGCCTCTTCGAATTCTGCAGCAGGGCTGGTCACAGCTGACCTCCAGTTAGAACCACAGTTTTTAAGGTTGGCTTTAAGCGCATCTTTAAATCTCTTTTCCTGGTCACCAACATTACATTTCCCATTCTTGAGTTCGGAGTACAGTAACTGCTTTGGGAGACAGTGATTGTGAATTCAGACAACATGGCCAGTCCAGCAGAGTTGATGGCATAGGATCATCGCTTCAGTGCTGGTGGTCTTTGCTTCTTACCCCATGCCGATATTGGTCTGCCTGTCTTCCCAAGAGATTTGCAGGATATTTGAGAGGCAATGCTGTTGGAATCGTTCCAGGTGTATGACATCTGTAGAGAGTTCAAGTTTCACAGGCATATAGCAGGGTTGGGAGGACAATAGCTTTATAAACAAGCACCTTGGTCTCCCTATGGATATCCCAGTCCTCAAACACTTTCTGATTCATTTGGGAAAATGCTGCACTTGCAGAGCTCAGATGGTGTTGTATTTCAGTGTCAATGTTGACTTTTGTGAAGAGGTGGCTGCTAAGGTAGTGGAAATGGTCAACATTTTGTAATGTTACACCATTAAGCTGTATTTCTGGCATTGGAGAGGGATTGGTTGGTGACTGCTGGAAGAGCACTTTGGTTTTCTCGATGTTAAATGAGAGGCCGAGCTTCTCATATGCTTCTGCAAAGGTGTTTAGAGTGGCTTGTAGGTCTTCTGAATGCACGCAGACTATGTTGTCATCAGCATATTTGAGTTCTATAACAGATGTTTTTGCGACCTTGGCAAGCTATTTTTCTGGTAGATGATGTCCCCTCCCCTGGGTTTTTATTTTTCTTGGAAGATGCCTGTGCATGAGGGTTTTTTTTAATGCGTGAAGGTCGGTGCACAGCCAATCAACACAGTCTTTTAATATATATATATATATTTCATTAGAGTTTTCATGTAACAATAAAAAGAGGGGGAACATATCTAGGGTATAGGAAAGCAGGAAAATAGAGTGTTTAAAGAAAAAAGAGAGTGATAGAGGGATAACGAGTAGGGGTAAAGTGGGATTGGGTGGTGGGGTATTTTAGAGGAAGTGGATGAGGGGGGGTAAGTGGGGGATAGTAGGGAAGAATATGTAGTATGACTTCCAATCTTCTTCACTTCGGGTGCATCTTTCTTCCTTCAATCATTTAAACTCTCACATTCTTTGGCAAGCTCCTTTTTGTAGTCTCTCTACATTTAAGCATTTGATGTTTAAATTTATCCTATATCAACCATTTCAGGTTTTCTTGCAATATGAAATTCTTTATTGGTGTCCAGTCCATTTTGGATATTTTCAGATTCTTGCAAGACTGTCCTCTTTAAAATGGCCTTTGACTAATTGACAGATTAATCCTGCCCTGAGGGGTTTATGCCTGGAGTTTTTAGAAATTGAATTTTCTGTTTTTAATGTATACCGGTTTTATGTGTTATGTTTTTATGCTATGTATGGCTGCAAGTTGTATGCGCAGCATTTTTACTGGTTGTTGTGATCCGCTCCGAGCCTGCAGGGAGGAGCGGAATATAAGATTGAATAATAAATAAATAAATAAATATTCATAATATCTAAGATTTTCGATAGCCATTGTTCTTGAGATGGAACACACAGTCTTCACAGAGTGAGGTTCCATCCAGTGGCATGGTTAACGTGATGATGGTGGCTTCTCAATCTGTTGCAGCCTCATTCTGTTGCAGCCTTCTTCCGCTTTCACAGCCATTGTAACATGTACCATGTTATCCTCTGCCTGATCCACTGTTGAGGTCTTCAGGTCTTCAAATTGTGCTTGGTCTGGAACCTCCCCTGCAGCCCCTCCTGCGAGTGCATGACTCCGGTGGTTATGCCCGCAGGTTCATTGGAACATGCAAGCCCCCTCACCATGACAAGGTGACAATCCATCAAGGGGGGATTCAGCATTGACTAGAATGCAGCGTATTAATTATCAAATGAAACAAATAAATTGAAAGTAAATATTATAAATTAGTGTAAATCGATCTTTAAAAGCATTGGTTCATTTATTTATTTGTATGTTACCTGTTTTGCAGTACTACCCTATGCATAGACCGTGTTCACGTCAGTGTTTTTTTTCTGTTATTAAGTCTGCTTCAATTTTTGCACCTCAACCATTTCACCAGACATTGATATGCTGGAAGAGTTTTCTTACTTAAGAACACAAGAAGGAGGAAAAATTCACCTGGAGTTGCTACCAAATCAGGGAATGCTGATAAAGTAAGAAGAATATTTTTTTCAAATTTTAGAGTTGACAAGTTTGTCATGATTACCGATATAATTTATGTTATGTGTATAGTCCAAATTGCTGAAATGCTATGTTATGAAACAATTAACTTAGTGGTCAATTTGCATTGATTACATTTTAGACTTCTTGGTGAGCAGCAAAAAATCTATGCAAGACTGCATGGGAATGAGATGGGTTTTTTGGGGTTTAAAAAAAGAAAAGATTAACCAGCTATGTATCAGAATCAGATATAGATGAGTAATACCATCAACATAGTGGAACTGCACTATTAATCTCCTAAATTGTAAAACAAGGCATTCCTGGGGGAGAACCTGACTTGTCCTGGGAGAGTTTATCTTATTTTCAAGTGGATTTCTGTCATACCTCCATTAATATGAAGAGAGTAATGTTAAGGCATACATGTTATTAGTAATATCAACTGAAAGCTCCGCTGTGATGGAATCTAGAGTGACAACAGATGTCAACTCAAATTCCATTTTCTATATTTTTTGCCCAAGCAGGTCACAAACATACTCAGCTATTAAGCAGGCTGTTACATCCATTGGGTTTTATCCATTCTTGGCTTCTGCTTTTTTATGGGGCAAAGACACATTATAGCACTACAGCAGCAAGGTTTTATCTATTCTTGGCTTCATTTTTATGGGATGAAGATCCATTATAGCACTACAGCAGCAAGATGTGATGATTTGAGAGATTTTCCCAAGTTGGGCAGTTCTGGGCTGTGTGTCTCGTGATGTTGAGTCCCTCGAGATATATTTTGGCAATTTGGATGGTACAACCAAACATCCTCTCTAGTCCAACCTTTTTTCCTTCTGTCTCCTGCTCATGGTCCAGTCAGCCTCAATTGTAGCCTTTCTTCTTTTCACATGATTTTGGGTGTTTGAATGTACATTAGCTGACGTTTTGCAGCACCAAACATATAATCAGGAGAATTGAAGGAAATTACTGCAAGAAGAAATAATTAGAAAATGGCTCCTCGTGTGGTCATTAAAGGTGTGGGTAAACAACCTGCACTTTAAGATAGACCAAGGGATCATTTCATGGGAGAATGAGGGTAATTGAGGTTTGGACCATCAGTGAACATCCCATTCAATGCTAATGCCTTGATAGCATGCTTAGCTGTTAGCAAAGTTTCATAAGGTTTCATAAGGTATCAGTCCTCATAAAACTTAAGCCTTGCTCCAGATACATACTAGAAAGGGCTATCCAGAAAAATGCCCAGGATAGATGGAGACTGCAAGAAAGAATATAATAGCTGGAAGAAAATATTTGTTCATGATGTCATAAAGACTAAAAAGCTACTTTAAATTTTGTTTTCAGAATGCAGAATTTGGGTATTGTACACTGGCAATAGAATTGCAGAGCGAAGTAGTCCTTGATATTATTGATGTCAGCATTGGTGCTATAGTTAGCCAAATATATGAGAGTCACCGCTGTGCTTACTGGAACAAGATAAAAACTGTGTCTGCCTGAAAATACATGTTTATGGGTAGAGGATCGACAGCAGTATGTTCCATTCCCAAGGGGTTTTTAGAAACTGGCAGGATACATCATTACCTTATCTAAAAAAAAGATTCTGTATGCAGTAGAAGAGAATAATTGCTCTAGGGTTGAAGTACGGGGAAGCAATATGAGTTTTTATTTTAGTTTAATGTATTTAAACGTTCTGCCATTCTGCCAAAAGTGGTATTCAGAGTAGCTAATGGATAAATACAGGAAAAATGCAGTGATGAACAGGTCCTTGAGCAAATTCCAAGAAACAAAGTGTCACTGTTTTTCCCTGAGGCTTCCTCCTTCCCAACTTCCCACAATACGTTAGGCTTATTATGGATTTCCTCCTAAACAGGAATAAAGGATCAGCAAACATTGTGGAGGATTTTTTTGTATTTTTTTAAATGGCAAGGAAAAATTGTAATTTTGAATAGTTTTCACACATGGAGCTTTCCTTTTCTTTTTTCTGTTCTTTCTCCGTCTCTGTTTAGCACTATAAGAAGCTATTCGTCTTCTTGATACTGTTTTTTAGTTTAAAATGTCTATGTTTTAAATTCTTGGATTTGTGGAGGTGGTAATTCTTCTGCTGAAAAGTGCTGTCTCTAGAGCATCAAATTCTGCTAGCATTTTATTTCGAAGATTATTTGAAATAGATGCAAATCCAGCTTCCTGATAGCCAACAAGAGTATTGTGGGTTAAGAGCATTAGTCTGATAACATTTGAGCATGTTGCAAAACAAATGCTGCTGTGGTGGTTCCTGGTCTAATGCTTTGCCGTCATGATATTCTAACACATTATTGGTGACTGGCTACATGGGTCATGTAGAATAGAAATATTCCATTAACTAAACATCTCACCCATTCACCCCAGTCTGGGGTTTGAAACAGTTCTTTTCCCATTACCTTATAGGTTTCTGTGGGACTGCATCTTTTCTAGCTATGATGCATGAAGTAAATCAGTTTGACTACATTTCGGTCAAACCATCTCTGAAGCATTTGCTAGAAACTTTATCTATTTGCTTTGTTTGTGGAACACTGTTATTTTTGTAGCTTTTAAAACTTTAGAACATAAATGATACTTTATAATTGAGTTATGGGAAAGGATTAAGCATAAAGCCAAGTAAAATTATATGTACCTGGAGTGCTGTTTTGTTCCAACATTTACATGCCAAATATTAGAAACCTACAAATACCATTATGTGCATGTGTGCCTTCAAGTTGCCTGACAATTTAAGGCAACTCCACAAATTTCATAGGGTTTCTTAGACAAGGAATTCTTAGATGTGGTTTTGACAATCAAAATTGCTTTATTGTAATATTGATTAAGTATATTGAACATCTGAGGACCTAGAACTTGGGGTAGGGAGGCTTTACATGGGAACAAAATATTACTACTGTGTTCCTATCTGTTCCTAGAACTAAATCGTCCTACACTTTACATTATATCATTACTACTTTACTTTTAACTTCAAAGGGAGCATCTTATGAAATGTTAGGCTTCATAGTCTGGTGAGGCACTAGAGCTCTCAGGCTGAAAATTAAAAGTAAGTCTTCCCCTCAAATACACTGTCCACAATTCCATGGGATGGAATCATGACAATTAAAAGTGGGTTGCTGTGAGTTTTTCGGGCTGTATGGCCATGTTCCAGAAGCAGTCTCTCCTGGTGTTTCGGCCAAATCTAAGGCAGGCATCCTCAGGGGTTGTTATACAGGTCTGTTGGAAATTAGGCAAGTAAGGTTTATATATCCGTGGAATGTCCAGGATGGGAGAAAGAACTCTTATCTGTTCAAACAGCCCAGAAAACTCACAGCAACTCAGTGATTCCGGCCATGAAAGCCTTTGACAACAAATTAAAAGTGGAAATTTTAGTACTATAATTGTCGTGTGAAACCTAAATTTAACATTAAAGTGGAACCATTCTGAGCCAACGTGGAAGGGGCAGTATACAAATCGAAATAAATAAAAAAATAAACTGCATATAATAAAGACTGGATGCATTCTCTTCCCTTCCAAAGCACCCTTAACCATTTCCCTGCTTGTTTGTTTTCTCCTGAAACTTGCTTCTGCACAATCATTGAAACTGAGGGCCAGGGAGGTGAATGGGCTTGGTCATGGGAGTTTCAAAGGAAAGCAGGATGGCAAGCAATCAGAGTAAGCAACCCTGCCCCTTCTCAAATGTTGCCAGCTGCCCTTTACCAGAACCAGTTTGCAAAGAAAGGACTGTGATGTTATTCATTTCTTATCATTCGGAGTGGGAACCATCTGACAGGGTTGGCCAGTTTTACCAGACTTGAGAAAAGTAGGTAGAGGTTCAACTGTTTTGTATTTCACGCAGCCCCTTGGCAGCCTCTTGAACATGGTAAACACTTGCTTGAACTCCTATTAGAAGCTGGTATTGAGGAATAGAATCCAGGAATCATTTCCCCAATTTTGTGTTTGTTTGTTGTAAATGCACCATATTGTGTAGTTAGGGTATTTAACCTCCATAGCTTTTCACGTTCTCTTTATTGTGGGTTACCAAGCCACTCAATGAAACTCTTTGACATCTATCATCCTTAATCAAAGAACTATTGTATGCCTACAGGAGGTTTTGGACTCTTTTTCTCCTCTCTCTGTCTCTTTCTGGGGCATTCATTTTTTGTAGGACAGGGAAAGTTGGTGTGGGTGTTTGAATGCTGCTGTTTGCTGTTTTTTGAAGGACTTCTAGCCCTCCGCTGGGGTTACTGCAGCAGGAATTCATACCTGTACTACAGCCCAGCATGCAGACTGCTGACAGGTACTAAGCAGGGAAACATCCCTGCTCATAGTGTGCTGTCTTTTTGTCAATATGTTTTACTGCCCATGGTTATCGACCTTTGTTAATTCAGTAGCTTTCTCCATGCTTTTGTTCCTCATTTGTGCCTACATCACTTGGCAAGCCATGTTTTCCTATTGTTAACATTTTTATTATTTTCCATAAGTTACTGGCACATGTATGTACTTCAGTTTTTCAGTGGACTGCTGGATAATTAAATGGTAATATGCTATGGATATGTTTTTGGTGAAGTATCCCATCTGTTATTTTAGAAAAATGCAAATTTAAATAAAGATGGGCATTGTTTTGTTAAAAATATTACGATTCTTGTCTCTTTCCCTCTGAGTATCTGCTTGCTCTTGTTTTCCTTGCCTCTGATCAGTTGTTGAAAATTTTGTCCTGTGCATAACTGTTTTCTAATCCTTCAGTAGCACACATGTATACTGGCTATTTTCGGTTTTGCAGATGGGCAAGGACAGAAAGTAGCCCCTGACTCTCACAATACTGTTTGGGCAAGATGGAGGCATTGAAAAAGACAGGGCATAGCATTAATAAATCTGTTAGTTAAAATATTCTGCCCAGTGAACTTTTTGTTAGATAGGTAACTAAAAACAAAGATGCAAATTAGTTTAGGACAACTCTAATTAACATCGTTAAATCCTATCTGTATTTTTAACATTTTATCCAATTGCTTTTTGATAGTGTGTCAATTTTGCATTTAGGCTGTCACAGTGACACATAAATATAAGCCAATTGTCTTTTAAAATGCTTAATGAGTTGCAGTTCCGGTCTGCCTCTTGCCTGCCTTTTCTGTCTTCCTGGAACTGTCTTTACCTATTAATTCTATATAGTAACCTCCAAGTCAATAGATGTGTTCTTGGCTTCTAAAGTTCTATTTATTAGTGAAATTCTGCACCCTAATCTATTGAGGGTGTTTTTGTTTGGCTGTTGTGACCTTTCATGTTGAAAGTCACATTTCCGATGCAAAATCTTGGGGTAAGACACTGAGCATGTAGAGCTGTAACTACAATCTTCATTGTAAAATGGAAGATGGTTTTATTTCTGTAGCTTTTGGAGCTAGAGTAATCATCATCAAAGTTGTAGCATTATGAACAATAACGAAACTTGATATCCTGGGCCTTTGTTGAGCGTCGGCACCACTGAACATGCCAAAGGGGGACTTAATGCCAAGCCTTTGGCCACGGCTAAGTTCTTATGGACACTTCTAGTAGCTTACTGCATTATTCCATCGTACACACTTTTTAATCTGCTTGCTAGAAAAGGAGCTCAACATACCATGGTTTTGTCTCATTGATTAACATGGGTATTTGACTGTTGTGTGTTATCAAATGTAAACTTAACTACTGTTGGTAGCAGTGGTTCTTCTTTTATACCACACATCAAAGAGACAAATATGCTTAAATATTTTTTTAGATTATTCAATGATTTTGATATCATTTGCGTATATGTTATAGGATTTAATAATCTTATCAAATAGTTAAATGATACGAATGTTAGATTAAACTGGGAAATTAGATTTTGCGGCACAGATCAAACAGAATTATTTAAACAAAAACAATGTCTCCATGCCTTTTAATTATTTGTTGTATTACAATTTCAGGCACCACACAGTTACCAGAGGAATAACGAAAGGTGTGAAGGAGGACTTCCGCTTGGCAATGGAGCGGCAAGTGTCACGCTGCGGGGAAAACCTGATGATGGTGCTGCACAGATTCTGCATCAATGAGAAGATCTTGCTCCTTCAGACACTGACCTGAGTACCAGTCAATTTCATACTGGGAAAATCTTACTTAGGAGAGGCAGGAAGAGAGAAAAGCCATGCTATTCTCTTGGTGTTGCATTAGAGATACTTTGAGATCTATGGTTCGGTATGCTAAAAGACTATCAACTGAATAACTTTAAGCTCAGAAAATGTGGTGAGAATCATCCATCAACACCAATCTTCCACTGTAAATAAAATAACCTTCACATATATAAAATGATTCATGTTTTATTTAAGGTATTTGGTTTCACCATCTGGCCCAAGCACTGGCTGTAACAGTTGTGTGTGTAGTATGTGGTTACAGACCTCTCGCATTCAGAAGTTAAAGCAATTCAAATGTAGGAAAGCCATAAACAAGCAGGCTGGGTGTAGGAAGCTGTAGAGCTAGAAAGGCAATGTCAAGTCGAAGCCATTGTCCACAGAACTACTGGTTTACAGAGTGGAACTGTGCTGCTGTCAGAAAAAAATACTGGTCCTTCTTGAGGAGCAACAAAAAGGATGGATATCTCATCCAAATTTTGGCTACCATACATCATCACATAATAGTTGCCAATGTATAAAAGTCACACCCCCATTTTTTGTTCAGTGATTTGTGTGTGTGTGTTCCCTGCATAATAGTTGCAGAGCCATTTGAGGCCCGTTCTTCCTTCTCCAAAGAGAGTTTTTAAAAATGTGAAATGAATGTCTCTGGATTTTGAATCTTCCTTCCTTTTTCCAAAGAGTTCAATTTCGGATATTGTAAATTGTCTTCTCTTTGGAGAAATAAACAAAGAGGATTTTTTTTTCTGAGGCAAGGCAGTTTTAAAAACAAAGAAACAGAAACTGAGCTGTTTGTTTGAAGCTGGCTCATCCCTCCTTCTGTCTTGGGGGGTAAAAAACAAACCAGGGAATCAAAGGCAGGGGTTTTTTTCCATTGTGTAATAGTTGCACCTACCTTTTGCAGATAAAATATAGGTATAAGAAGTGCGACTATTATGTAATGAAATATGTTAGCTTCGACAATTACAGATATGCCTCCATGACATGAGAATGAATAATCACATCAAATACATTTTCATTTATACATGATACAAGAATATAATGTTCCTAAATAAAATGACTATGCTTGCAAAAGTCATTTAAACCATACAGATGTTAGGACTGATTCAATGTTTTATTTAGAAATGGAATAATGCATGTAGATAAAATTGTAACAAATAGTTTTAGCTAGATGGCAAATCAGAAGACTTTAAATATGCATGTCTCTGAGATGACCTGGAATGTAAACCAAACACATGATCCCTTTTTTTTAAAGTAACACTTAGAAGGTGGGATTCTCTAGTGCCCCAGGTTCCTTTAACCTATTATATTGAGCTAGATTTTCCAGAATATTCTTTTCCGGTAAAGTCCATAGGATATGAAAACCCATAGAGAGGTGGCAATGAGGTTCTGAGCCAAGTGTTCACTGTGAGATTGTGCGTCCTGCATCTTCCATTTAAAAGGAAAGTAGTTTTCAAATATTTCATGGCCAACATAGATGAGAATGGAGTTCATACCTTTTATAAGAAAAAAATAAGATAAGGAACATTATTCTAAATGGCAGATGTACTACAAAGTAATGTTTAGTGATACTAGAGTAAAAGTTGTGTGCTTCCTTTTGATAAACACTCACCTGGAAAGAAAAATGGAGATCCCGACCATACTTTCTTAACATCTACAATATAGTAGATTAACAGCAGAAGAACAAAGCCAAAGCTGCTCAGCGTTGTCACATATGAGATAGACCTGGAGGAATTTCAAAGGACAGTTTGAAAAATGCCTAAAATTACTGACATACAGAATAAAATGTCTTCTTGTTCTGCTCACCACAAATTCTTATTCACTGGAATAAAGCCTCCATCCTTGGAGCATTCAGTCAAGACAGCAGAAATGACACCCTGAAAAACAGACATTGGAGAAGAGTGTGGGACTTAGACTGATCTTGTTTCATCCATGGATGAATGGGATATTGGGCAAGGGCAAGGCCATATATAGATCAGTGAAAGACCTTTTGGCTTTTTAATAATACTTAAGTTTAAAATACTTAATGTTTTATACTATTTAAATATTAAGCATAATAAAAGCAGTACAATAAAATTTAACAGTACAACAAAATATAAAAGCAGTACAATAAAATTTAACAGTACAACAAAATATTGTTTTTCTAAAGAACATGAGAGCCTGCCTGGTCCAGTGCCATGTTTCCCACATTGGTCAGTCATATGTTCAATGAAACATTCATGTAGGACCTAATCTTCTGCTGCTATTCCCTAGCAACTGGTACTCAAAAATATACTGCATCTGTGAAAGTTAGAATTTGCCTATAATGACTAGCAGCAACTGTTATCTGTTAATTTGTCTAAATTTCTTTTAAAGGCATCTGGAGTTGGTGGCTGTCACTATTTCTCATGACATTACATTTCATAGTTCTAACTACATGTAGTACTGAGTTACAAACATCTAACTTACAAACAACTCATAGTTAAGAATGGGGGTGAGGTAACAGGAAGTGAGAGCAATCTACGCCCAGAAGAGAAATTAACACCTGAAAGATTTATAATGAGGAAAACAGTGTCCACTGAAGCTTTATCACCAATCCTTGTTTCCACAAAAAGTCACATTTTTCAAAATCCTAGTTATCACAGGGTCAGAAAGTGAGGTGAAATCTTCTGAACAGGGATATGGATAGTAAAATAAACAGCACAAGGGCTTTAACCCTTTCCTATTCTATCCAAAACAAATATATAAATATATTTGCCTGGAGTTACACTTCAAAAATGTACCTGTTTGGACTTACATACAAATTCAACTTAATAATCCTACAGAACCTATCTTGCTCGTAACTTGGGGACTCCCTGTATATGTTCTTTTGTCTGTCCTCACCTCTCATTTTTTAACACTGTTTACTTAAAGATAGGCTCAATTCTAGTAGAATTAGAAAGAAAATCATGTGCCTTCACATAATACAAAATTTTGTAAACATCTATGTCCCATTGAGAGGGCAGCAGCGGATCAGCTGCAGCGGTTCTTAGATGACACAGCTGGACTTGATCCCTACCAGTCCGGCTTCCGTATTGGGCACGGGACGGAGACCGTGCTTGTCGCCATTACAGACCAACTTCGCCGCCAGCTGGACCAGGGTGGATCAGCCCTGCTTGTCTTGTTAGATCTGACAGCAGCATTCGATGCGGTAGATCACGCACTGTTGACCCACCGTTTAGCCGGCGCTGGGGTTGGGGGGACCGCCCTTCAATGGGTGGCCTCCTTCCTCCAGGGCCGGGGACAACGTGTGGAGGGGGACGGGGGGATCTCGGGAGGTCCCCACTTAACTGTGGGGACCCCCAGGGGGCCATCCTCTCCCCCTTATTATTCAACATTTACATGCGCCCCCTGGCCCAGCTGGCCCATGACTTTGGTCTGGAGTGTTATCAGTACGCTGATGACACCCAGCTTCTGCTGAGAATGGACGGCAGGCCGGACACCATACCCGATTGTTTCCATCGATGCCTCGAAGCCGTGACTGGCTGGCTGCGTGCCAGCCGGCTGAAAGTGAATCCGTCGAAGACGGAGATCCTGTGGCCCGGTCGCCCTGGGCTGGGTGGGTGCCGGTTGCCTACCCTGGATGGCGAGCGGCTTAGCCCGTCATCTTCAGTTAAGAGCTTAGGTGTTCAGTTGGACTCCCTGCTGACCATGGAGTCCCAGGTCTCTGCGGTCAGCAGGGTGTCCTTTCACCTACGACAGGCTAGGCGACTGGTGCCCTACCTGTCCAGGAGCGACCTGGCGACGGTAATCCAAGCGACGGTCATCTCGAGACTAGACTACTGTAACGCCCTCTACGTTGGTCTTCCCTTGTTGACAATTCGGAAACTCAAGCTAGTGCAGAATGCCGCTGCTCACTTGCTGACGGGCTCGTCGGTGAGAGAGCACATCACGCCCATCCTCCGGCAGCTGCACTGGCTTCCTATCGAGTACCGAATTGCCTTCAAGGTGTTGGTACTGACCTTTAAGGCATTATACGGCCTAGGGCCTGCGTACTTGAGGGACCGCCTTACCCCGTATTTATCCCCGAGATCACTGCGATCAGTTGAACAGAATCTGCTGACGATACCATCAGTCCGCTCCTGCCACCTATCTGTGACCAGACAGAGAGCCTTCTCTGTGGCAGCCCCAGTGCTGTGGAACTCCTTGCCGGACAGCGCTCGAGCCATCTCAGAGCTAGCTCCATTCAGAAGGGCCTGTAAGACCGCCCTCTTTGGATTAGCTTTTAATTAGACACAGAAGGATTGTACCTCAAGAAACCTATGTATGTCACCCTGCACCTCGCAATGTGTTGGATTGTGTTTTAATGTGTTTTTATGCTTTTTATTGTAGGGCTGCATGTCTGTGACATGATGCCCATATATATTGTTGTTATCCGCCCCGAGCCTGTGGGGAGGAGCGGAATACAAAATCGAAGTAATAAATAAATAAATAAAATTTGATGTGCCCAGGTGGCTGCGACAAGTAAGTGAGCTTTCTTCCACCTTGTACGTGGGGTTGCCGCAGTCAACCACTCGTAAAATCCAGCTAGTGCAGAATGCAGCTGCCAAACTCCTCACCGGGACACCACTGAGATGCCATATCGCGCCATCTCTACAGCGCCTGCACTGGCTGCCAGTCGAGCTCAGAGCCATCCACAAGATCTTGTCACTTACCTTTAAGGCCCTCCATGGCACCGGCCCAGCTTATTTAAAAGACCGCTTGTCTGAACCAGCTCATTTAAGGTCGCCGCGTTCAGGAAACAGGGACCTTCTCCGCATCCCAGGTGTGAGTGAGGCCCGCCTCGACACCACGAGACGGAGAGCCTTTTCCATCGCGGCCCCTGTTCTTTGGAACTTGATGCCGGCGGATCAGAGAGCTATCCGGGACATGCCCCAGTTCCTGACCGCATTGAAGACCTGGCTCTTCCGAAAGGCTTACGGCTAAGGACACCCCCAGACTTAGCCTGAGTTACTGGAACTATTTTAATTAATCTTCCTATTCTTTTAGCTTTTAACTATTGAACTCTTTTATGTGTTTTATGTGTAAGTCGCCCGGAGCACTGACGTGGAGGGCGACTCATAAATAATAAAATCAATCAATCAATCAATCTTCTAAACATTGATTTTATTCGCTCACAGATAATTTGTTCCACCCTTGTAATCCTATTGATTGCCCTTTTTCTAAAATTGCTCCAGTTCTATTAAAAAAAAGTTTAAAATTTGCATCAACTAAAACTACCTAATGTGGTTGCACCAAAGAGAGATATGAAAGTATTACAATGTTGGCAGATTTGTTTGTGATCCTCTCCCAATGGTCCCCAGCAAGGATTTAACTTTTTTAGAACAAAGACATGCTGACTTTGCTCTTGAATTATCTACAACCACATTATTGGTCCCAGTTGCTACCAGCTCAGACCTTACCAGTTAGGTCTTTTTGCCCCAGATGATGATCACTCTAAACTTTATACTTAGTTACACTGAACCACGCTTGCAGTGTTGCTGCCCATTTAAGTACTTCAGAAAGTTAAGTTTGAAAATATCCACGTACAACTCTTCAAAAATAATTTTTCATCTTTTTTTTTTCTGAACATGTCAGAGATCCTTATGGATGACATCTTTCAAATTACCTCTGAATAGAGTATATTACATTTTTTGATCTTCTGCCCATAAAACAAGGATTACTTCAACAAAGAATATGGTTATTTTGCTTCTTTAGCTCTCAATTTCTAATATTTTACAAAGGACCCTCATTTTTCAGTATATCAGCTGTTTTGCTACCTCCCCTTTCCCTGCTTTCATTTATATTAATAAGTCTGATGCAGGACTGATTCTAATGTCCAAAATTGGAACTTGATTTCACATTCCACTCAATTGTGAAAACCGACACATTTATTATATTTTCTACTTCTTCTCTTACCAGTTATTGATATGTTGGACATCGTCCAGCTCAGGCTCACTGATTTCACTGAGGTTTAGCATTTTTTAAAAATACAAAAATTGCAATTTTTGTATTTTTAGGCTAAGTTGACCAATCTTGACTCTGCTTCCTTTCCATTTTCAGCATTTTATGGAGGTTCTGTCTGTTTGTGGGTTTAGGGGTATCAAACCACTGTATACTAAAATGCTTTGGGTTCATTTTGGCCAGTTTGGGGGCAAAAAAACAAACCCAAACTCAAAATTTGGGCTGATTTTTTAAAAATGGGAGGAGACTAGGGGCATCTTCAGGGGAGTCCCATATATGGTTCATAGGCCACTCTTTGCCCACCTGTGCTTTTAGAAATTGTAGCACTCAAACTAAGGTGTCAAGGAAAATTATATTTAAAATAAATTTTCCTTTAACTAAAATTTCCAGAAGATAATGAAGGCTTTAAATCAATCAAAAGAAGAACCATCTGAATGAAATGGTCAAGGTAATATACAAATGGTAACTTACCATTACTACACTCCATATGCAAAAACGGAGCATTATTTGTCTGTGCTGATCCTTGTAAAACAAGATAATTTTTCCAGCCTTAAGAGAAAATATTGGGAAAATGCATATTAGATGATGCAAAAGCCTTTTGAATGAATTTAACAGAGATGGAAACTAGTGAACTGAGAGTATTGCTGAAGAACTAACCTAAGCATCTCTGAATGTCTATCGGGTTTTTCTAAAACTTCAACCAAAATAACTTCCAAACGCCCATGCAAAATACTGACAACTTATTCATATGTGCTGAAAGTTCCTAGGATTGACCGGGAGAGAAGGGATCTCCATGCTAGATAAGTAGTTGGAGAGGCAGTCTAAAGAACCTTTCTATCTTTTACAAGCATCATGTTGTGAAGAGGATACAATACCTGAAGTCCCAAAAATGCCATGATGACAGAATTGATTGTTCCCAAAATCCCTTCAGGATCAAAGGCCACTGTAGTTTGGTAAAGCACCTGGAATTTGAGAAGCACATGACATGAAAACGCCACCTAAGCTTGGTTTTCTTTTTTTTGTTCTAACTCTTTCACACACTTTTTTCATATTTTCTCCCAGTACTTTATTGTTTCCAAGATTACCACTACAACAACTATTTTGGATCTAATAAGCCAGGCCTAGTCAACTAAAATAGATCCAGTGATTGAGTCAGCAGATTAATTCTAACTGGGAATAGCAACTGGGTTCATTTATTTATTTACTTTGTTTTTATCCTGCCTTTCTCTCAGTATAGGGACTCAAAGCGATTAACAGAAGACATGACACAATGCAATTAGAACTGGGCAAATGCATTGAAGTACAAGTATGAAAATTTAGGAAACAGGGAAGTGGAGCATCTGAGGAGTCACTGATTTGCTTGGGAGGGGGCAAAGCTAGCAGCAACCCCGCCCTGTATAACTCAGACATGGTCAAACTTTGGCTCTTCAGGTGTTTTGGACTTCAATTCCCACAATTCTTAGGAATTATGGAAGTCAAAATCGAAAACACCTGGAAGGCTGAAGTTTTCCCATGCCTGGCATAACTGCTGTCCAAGTATTTGGAGAGCGAGTAGCATGAGGCAGTATGAGTTATTGAAGTTTGAAAGAGATTTTATAAAATTACTATGGGGATGGAGGCTGAAGAATTTGTCACTGCTGCAAAGCATGTGCAATGTTTGCCTTCTTGCCAGAAAATCACTGACTGCACTTGCCAGCACGGGTGACTCTCTTGGAAGAAAAGTATGCACACTGTCGTTACATGTTGAGACTCTTTAATGCATCAGTATCCTGAGGAGGATAGAGGGAGAACTGATGCTACAAAACCAACAGGAAGAAACTGCCAGTGAAAAAGAAGAGGGCTGTACACCGAGGGAGCATCATGGAGATCAATCACGGTAAGGAGCAGACTGTGCACAAGGGATTCAGAACCACTCCAACTAAACTATCTTTTCCTACATCTTTTGATGATAATGGGGTGGAAGAGGTGCAAACTGGAAAGAAGCAGCAAGAGATACTGCACACCAAGGAAGCAGTCAACCTAATCATCAACTCCAGCAAGAAGAAACAAAAGGTGTTTATTCCCCTTAGGAAATTCACTCCTCAGGGGTATAGAGAGAACAAAAAATCACCACTGTAGTAGGACTTTGCTACATGCAACCAAACTAAAACAAGATAATGGATGTTGCCACCAAACAATCTCTCCATTTTCTTCTCACAAATATTTTGTGGGCACATCTCTGACAGGAGTCTGAAATGAGACTCTTAAAAAACACTATAGAGTGATGATAGTAATATCTTTGGAATACACAATTTGTTTTAATTATTTTGAATGGACATAAGAGTGGTACCATATTTCTTCAACTGTAAGATGCCATCAATTGTAAGATGCACACTAATTTCAGTACCAACAACAAAAATACATAAGATACACCTGCGATTCAAAGACACACCCCATTTTGGAGATGTTTGTATAAGAAGAAAAGTACATTTTAGAATTGAAGAAATACAGTATTTTTATGTGATTTGTTGCTGTATGATCTAGGTGAGTTTCCCACCAACACTTTTTCTGCCACAACAAAGAATACTGTGCTCCTGCTAATAATAAATTTCAAATTTAAATACCATAACATCAAAGCCATATTAGTTATAATCTCAAGTATCAATCCTGACAAAGAAAGAAACAGCAGACTGATGTTCAGCTTTGGTGACTTATAAAACCACCTGCCACAATTTCCCTTCCAATACCATTTAGGTTTTGAACTGAGTGATGCAAGATGCGACAGAAATTTAAACCACTTACATTAGAAGAAGGATGTTGGTAGATGTGTTTCTCCCCTAGGAGCACATGATCAATATAGGCAGCTGCTCCTCCTGTACAGTTAGGATAGTTTCCAAAATCTCCTATGCCTCCAGGGCCAAGGTAACCACTAGAAGAGAAAAAGGAAAGTGAGATGTAATTGGAGGTGGTTTGAGCTGTGTACATTGGGGACAAGAATTCCCACCATCAACCTATGCCCTGAGATTCTAGAGTAGCCTTGTGGTTCCAGAAGATGGCAATGCATTTGCCTATTACTAGAAAATAAGAGCCCAGTTCTTCCACTCTATTGCCATTTGTTCTTTGCATGAAGCACCCAGGAAGTGTAGTAATACCAGAAATAATAACAGAATTCTCGGCACTGGCCTTTCCCAAACCCCTGAAGCTGGCATCATCAAATTTACACAGAAATCTTGACAGAGTAAACCTTACTATAAGAGTGGTGGTCTCCTGTGTCCTGTTTGGGGTATCAGGAGAGGAACAGACAGATCAGAGACCTGGATGGGCAAAATGCCTCAAGAATGTCTGTCTAAGACACGTGTACCTAGCCGAATCTAGCCCACTATGTCATTTTACGTGGCCTCCAGCTGCTGGAGTACAACTCCTGTTTCCTCATCATTAGACATCCATGACTGGAGCTGATGGGAGTTGTGATACAGTAACACTGGGAAGGGTGCAGTTTGTTTTGTTTAGTCAGGAGAGTGGGTTTGAATGTAGATGCAAGGCTTGTGTATATGATTTCCACCTTTAAAATGCACTTTAACCTTACTCCAAAATCTATTTTATTATTTTATCCCATTCCCATCCTCCCCTCTTTGTACATGCAATTTATACAGCAAACTATAGAAGTTACATTTGAAATCTCAATCTCAGTCTTAATTTTTCCACTCCATATCTTAGCACATTCTCTAAATAATTCCTAACTGAATCCCACATCCTCTTAGTTATTGTAACCTTTACAATTTTATTTATATTGTTCCATTTGCAATTTGTTATTTCCCCATTTAACATATTAACTTATTATTGTTCCATTTGCAATTTGTTATTTCCACATTTATTTATTTATTTATTATTAGTTCAGCTTAGTATACCGCTCTCTCCGGAGCTCAGAGCGGTTTACAGCAATAAAATCAGATAAAACATGTAAAAACATTATAAAACCATGTTTAAAACCCCAGTTAAAATCGCATTCCCAGCAGTAAGACTGCAACAGGACAGCATAGTGTCAGGCCTCAGCCAGAGCAGTTAAATAAACGGCTTGGCCTTGGCTGCCATGGCGACAGGGAGCCAGCAGAGGGGATGGGCCTGAGTCTGAGAGGAGGGAGGGAGTTTACCAGAAGGGTTTTTCTCTCAGCGTTTTGGCGGAAAGCTCAGATTCCTCTTTGCTCTGCCTGGAGTAAGGCTGAATAAAGCTCAATTCCTCTTGTTAACTACTTGAGTGAGTGTGCCATTATTTACAGGCCTACCAGGCCTGACATAAAGAGGAATCTCAACAACATTGGGTTTATCCCAGTCTCAGTGCTGGTGAGAACCCAACCCGACTATGGAGAAGGTCTGTGCTTCCAAGGCGGAGAGGCACGACCTCCCTCTCAGAGGAGAGGGTTTTGGCCATGAAGAAGCAAGTGGCAACGGAGGCCTGAGAAGCCAGTGGCCTCTGCCCGGGAGAATAGAGACGGCATTCCCCGTGCCCTCAGGATGGAAACCATTGGTGCCTGGTTGGAAACTGAGGAAGATCGGAGCCTGAGCCATGCAGATTGGCAGACCCACAGGAAGGTGGATGGGGCCGAGGAATGGCGGCAAGCTCTTGGAAATCTCCTGAGGCAATTTCCTGACCGGGCACAGTGGTTGCAGTCTGAGGATCTGGACACTGGCTCGTCCCCCGAGGAGGAAGGCTTTGAGGCTGAACCTGCCACAGGTTACGTGATGGGAATCCCTATGTGATTGAAAAGGGTCCCTCCCATGGGTGGCAAATTGTGCCCAGCTATACGAGCTCCAGGGCAAGGAAGATGGAGGGGAAGAGCCCTTCATTCCCTTATTCCCTGTGAGGAACCCGCAGCTTGTGTGGAGTCAGCAGCCCTGAGGAGGGGTAAAAGTTCTACCCCTTTCCCGGAGCCTTCACGTAAGCTCAAGCGCCGGCGGGGCAGGAGGGGAAGGAAACAGCGAGTGCAGCCTTCAGAGATGCTGAAGGGCAGTTTGCCTGACCCCATCCCGTGTGGCGACCTGAGCTTGGAGGATGAAGGAGATCGGTGGTACTCCTCGAGTGACGATGAGGTAGAGCATGAGGATGCCGTGCGAGGGAGCCCCTTTGGAGAAGCCCCAGCCACCTATGGCTGCGACGTGTGTGAGCACGGGGAGCATCCGTGGGTGGTGATGTTCGCGGCCCACCTGGAGCATGGCCCTGGGTGTGAGAGAGGTTGCCCGGCTCCCCGGGGAGGGGCGGCTGCAGAGATGGTCCAGCGACGCCATCGGGAACGGCTCAAAGCAGATTCCGAGATGAGGGCGGCTTTACTCGATTACATGCTTGAAAGGGCCACGCAAGTGGTTTGGGAAGAAACCCCTGAAAGAGCCCAGCCGAGGAAAGGTGCCCAGCGGAGGAGGAGGAGGAAGAGAAAACCTCGCTTTAAACCTGGAGAGGCTGGGAGAGACCGAGCCGATCATCTCAACGAGAGTATGAGTGTGCCCGTCTTAATAGCAGGGGGAGAAACGAAGAGGAGTGGCTGCCAGCCAGCAGAGATGGCTATCGCAGAGCCAGAGCTTGGGGGAGAGGCGAAGATGGCCCCTGGAACGGCGGAGACAGAAGTTGGAGTAGAGAGAGAAAGCTCGTCCAACTGTGCTGACCTAAAGCCAAACCCAGTGGTGGAAAAGTTGGAGGGCAAGGAGCCTCTTTTCCTTTGTGCCGATGCAACTTTCCCTGGCTGGGAGCCAGCCAGGAGAAGCTGCCTGCTTCCTGAGATTGCGGCCGCCTGGCAACCGGCTCGGCCAGTGGAAGAGGGAAAAGGTTTTGTGCAAACCCCGGCAGAGGAATCCACTGTCCTGCATGTAGCAACGGGAGGGGAAACTTCAGACTTCCCGAGGAGCTGCGAAATGAAGCCTCAGTCGCTCCATGCGAAACTGCTGGGTGAAACAAAACATCCAGGCGAAGAGGAGGGGTGTGCAAATTCCCCCTCAGTGCAAAAGAGCAGAGAAGAAAGTTCGGCTGGGCTACCCCAAATGGGAACTTTGATCGCGTGGGGAGCAATCCTTGTAGATTGGATGTCTGGCGGGGTGGGAAGAGAATCTGGGTCTGCAGAAGCGACGCCTCAGCCAGAAGCAGTAACTGAAACAGAGGGGGCAGGCCCGAGGGATGACCTGCAGTGCGCAGAGAGCCCGGGGCTGCATGTTATGGCGGAGGCTGCAGAGGAGTCTACAGCGCTGCAAGGGAGCGCAGGCCAGACCATGCCAGGTGGTATCTTAACAAAGTCGCTGCCCGAGCCCAAGGAAGAAATCTGGCAGTCAATCCTGGAGGGAGAGAGAGGCCCCTCAGAGGCCCAAGTTCCAAAGAGAAACCAGGAGCCTGGAGAGCGTGAAGTGGAGGCTGCTGACGGTTCCGGGAAAGAAGATGCCCCATGGAGTGCCACGCTGGTTTGGGCAATAGTTCTTTTCGAGTGGAACCAGCACAGGGCGGGGCTGGGAATGCGGCCCCAGCTAAGTGCGGTTGCTCAGGAGGAGAACGACGCGGAGGTCGCGGAGCCCAGCAGCAAACCACCCAGGCAGATGATGACGATGGCAGAGGCTGAGAGAGAGGCGCCGCCATGGATAGAGGTCGCGCAGGAAGAAATCCTCTTGGGGTCCAATTGGGGTGGCCGGGAGAATCTTCAGGGGGATGCAGCCAAGCCCTTTTCAGAAAAGGGTTCGGGTGAGCTGTGTGCTGCGAAACCCATGCAGTTGCGAACCGCAGTGGCAGTTGCAGTTTCTTGGCTTGGAGCCCTATGGGAGTGGGAAGCTGAGGAGAAACAACTGCGGGCTGGAGAGTATCCTGCGGTTTCCGGAAGGAAAGAACTGGATGAATGCATCTCATTTCAGGCGGAGGAGAGTTCCCAGGACTGGACAGTAGTGTCCAAACTTCAGGCAGTGATTTCCAAAGCTGAGCTACAAGAGACTCTGACAGCTGAAATGCTCAAAGTTGCCTCTACGAATAATATCATTGGAACGTTAGTACGTGTCCCCGCTGGGAATTGTAGTCTTGAATGGCTGTGGGGATTTTGCCTGGGAGGGCGCACTGTGTTAAGCATAGAGAAGCGGTTAAATGGGTTGTTCCTTGGGAAGGCCTCACATGTGGTAGGAGTAACATGAAGGGAACTCAGTGTTAGAAACGGGGACGGATAGTGTGGGAACCCGAATTTAAGAGATGAAATGCTTTCTTCAAAATGTGTAGTATAATTATCCATTTAAAAGAGTTAAGGATGGCTAATATGCTTTGCTTATGATGTTATGGATGCAGCAAGTTATGACCTGCTTAGTCAATTACTTTTTATGGTGTGATATATCGTTAGAAATGTTTAGTGCATATGTTTCGCTTATTTCCTGATGGGGTTTGCGAATGTATTAAAATTACCAATCCGTGGGGAGGTTGGGTTTACATTGTTAAGAGGCTAAGAGTTACCGAAGTATAGAATTTAGTGTAGGTTGTTTCCTAGAATTGCCATTTTATAATTTAAAAGTATAACATGCCATTGCATTACCTATTTGTATAAGTTGCCTGTAGGATTGTGTGGGTCTCCTCTTTCTCTTCTCTCCCTTTCGTTCTTCTCTCCCTGCGGGGCAGGTGTTCCGGGGGGGGGGCGTAATGTCAGGCCTCAGCCAGAGCAGTTAAATAAACTGCTTGGCTTTGGCTGCCATGGTGACAGGGAGCCAGCAGAGGGGATGGGCCTGAGTCTGAGAGGAGGAGGGAGTTTACCAGAAGGGTTTTTCTCTCAGCGTTTTGGCGGGAAAGCTCAGATTCCTCTTTGCTCTGCCTGGAGTAAGGCTGAATAAAGCTCAATTCCTCTTGTTAACTACTTGAGTGAGTGTGCCATTATTTACAGGCCTACCAGGCCTGACACATAGTGCAAGTGGCGATGACACGGCAGGGTGGCAAATTATGGCGGGTACCTGTCAAGGGCCGAATGCCTGCCTAAATAGCCAAGTCTTAACGGATCTGCGAAATGGCATCAAGTCTCGTATGACTCGTGTCTCCTCAGGCAGGGAGTTCCACAGAGTCGGCGCGGCAACAGCAAATGCCCTCTGATAGCCTAGATAGCCTGTAGGTCTTTATGCCAGGCACCTCCAGCAAGTTGAGCCCCTCTGAACGCAGTGATCTTCTGGGCACATATGGGGTAAGCCGCTCCCTCAGGTACACTGCCCCCAAACCATATAAGGACTTGAAAGTTAGAACTAACACCTTGAAGGAGACCTGGAATTCGATAGGAAGCCAGTGCAGCTTGCGCAAGAGTGGAGTTGCATGATTTAACATATTAACACATTTAACATATTACTTATACCAATTACTATCCATTTTGTTTTATCTTTCGGACTCCTCACTAAAACAATTTGTGCACACACTATTAATTTGTCAAACATTTTTTCTTTTTGTACGTATATTCTTCACTTATCCTTGCATGTAGTGCATTTCAATTAATTACAATTTGTAGATTCAACATTCTATTGATTTCTCCTTCAATCATTGCCCAGTATTCTTGCACTCAATCACATTCCCATATCATGTGATTAAACATCACAACCAGGCCAACACCTGTCCTTTATCCCTGGTAAAAAAAAACGTGAGCCTGTACCATTTTTGTACCATTTTCCTTCTTGCTAAATATTTCTTTTCCTTTAATATTTATTATTTTCTAAACTTGGAATCCCCCAGCCTCCCTCTTCCTCTTTGCATTTAACCATGTGTCCCTTATTCTGGGCCTTTTTCCTCCAACTGCCCGATTTCTTATTCTTCTGTCCCATGTCTTTAGCGTCTTCATCTCTACTGTGTTTGGTAATGTTTGGAATAAATGTAAAAAAATTGGTATTATAAACATTTTCAATGCCCTTATTCGATCCACTCTTGTTAATGTTTTCCCTTCCCAATTCTTAAGTTGCTTCTCTATTACTTTCCATTTTTGTTTGTAATTCCCCTTAACTATACTCTTCGGGTTTTTATATATGCATACTCCTAAATATTTCAACTTCTTTGATCCCAATCTTAATTTTAATATTTTCCTAATATCCAATTGTTCTTTGGTGGGGCGTTAAGACATAGTATCTCTGACTTTTTGATGTTAACGAATAATCCTAATATATTCTTAAACTCTTCCCATTTTTAATCATATCTTTTATCATGATTAATGGTTGATTTCTAAAAATCATTGCATCATTGGCAAAGAGATGGAGCTTTATTTCTTCCTTTTGTCCTCCTTCCTTTTCTATTTTATACCTTGTCCAATTGGTGCTATTCCTGATACTTTTGGCTAGTATTTCTATCGCTATTATAGTGTCCTCTTTGTTGGCGCCCCCTTGTCACGGGGGAGAGGCTTGCGTACCCTAATGAAGTTGTGAGCTATGCTGGCGATGGTATAGCCACCAGTAGAGCCTCCCATGCCAGACAGGTCACAACCGAAGGGTCTGACAAAGAGCATCAAAGGGCAGGATGGACTCTCTGGCCTTTTGGCAACCATCATAGGAGAAGGAAAACTCTGATTTCAAACCCGGGCAGATGGTGCTTGTTTAACCCTGTAAGGTCAACCATCTAAGAGAAGGAAACTTGAACCAAACCTACGACGTGAGGACCTCGCTGCCACTGTCCCAGTTTGCTAGGCCCCGGCAGATGAACCTTTGGTTTAAAGCAGGGGTGGTCATTAGGTAGATCATGATCTACTGGTAGATCGCGTAGGGTGTCCTGGTAGATCGCAGGCAAGGCGGGAGGAAGGCTCAGTCCCGCCCGCAGGGTCCCGACACCGCACAGGTACAGGAGGAGGTTGGACCGGATGGCCCTTGGAGGTCTCCTCCTATTCTAGGAACCCATTGTTATTATTATTATTATCAGAGGCTGAATGGCCATCTGTGAGGAATGCTTTGATTGTGTTTTTTCCTTATGGCAGAAGGAGGTTGGACTGGATGGCCCTTGGAGGTCTCCTTCTACTCTAGGAACCTGTTGTTGTTGTTGTTACTACTACTATTATTAGTAGTAGCAGAGGCTGAATGAATATCATCATTATTATTATGAATAAATTCAGGGGCTTATTATACTTATACATTTAGTTGAATTCAGTCTTAAAATATATTATATTGCTCTCACTGAAATAAATTTCCAAATATTTTACTTTTATGGCTCTCTGAGTAGTGGGTGGGTAGATCATTTTGACTTGGTTGCTTTATAAGTAGCTTGTATGCTGAAAAAGTGTGAGCACCCCTGGTTTAAAGGGTGATATTAGTTCTGTGCATGCTGCCTCCACCAGAAAAATCCATTGCACAGGCTCGAAGGACACATCCAACCTCCGAATCATCAACGCGCTTGTAGAAAGTGTGGGACGAGTCCTTCCTGAATCTTCATTCGCAAAGAAAAGCCAAGAAGACCCTGGCTGCCATTTATTTTCCGGTCCCAATTCAAGGTACAGGTGATCACCTATAAATGGTTCGGGACCTGATCCCCCTCCATGAACCAGCTCGAACCCTCTGCTCCTTGGGGGAGGCCCTCCTGTCATCCCTGCTAGTCACACAGACTCATTTGGTGGGTACAAGGGAGAGGGCCTTCTCCTCTGTGGCCCCCCCAACTCTGGAATTCCTTGCCCGGAGAGATTAGGAAAGCCCCCACTTTGGAACCCTTTAAGAAACACCTGAAAACCTGGCTTTTCTGCTGCGCCTTTGGAGAGTAATTATTTAATTTCTAGCATTGGAGTTTATCTCCCCCACCACCACCCCGGTAAAGGATGCTATTCCGCTTATCTGGGTTTTTAATGCTTTATATATGTGTGCCCGCGGCCCGCCCTGTCTTTGTGATTTTGACATCTAGTTGTATATTGTTTTTTATTTATATGTATGTATTTTTATTGTGTTATTGATGATGTTTTTGTTTTTATTTTATTGTAATTTGTTGTTTGGGCTTGGCCTCATGTGAGCCGCCCCGAGTCCCCATTGGGAAGATGGGGGTGGCGTACAAATAAAATTTATTATTATTTATTATTTCCATGTCTACCTTTCCCCAACCTCTGAGCCACAAATGATGTTGAGTTGCAATTCTTAATGTCTCCAGTCTGCATGGTTGATAATCCAAAGTGATGGGAGTTGTCACTCAATAACATCTGGGGACCCAAATTGGGTAAATACTAAAGAGCCCCAATATCCATGTGAAAGGCATATTAGCCCTTTATAGCCATATATTCTCCAACTATCAATTCAACAGTCCTTTGAATGCAACCACAAAACTGACGTGGCCCTCGATGAAAATGAGCTTCACACCCCTGATCTAAGACCTGCTGCATGTTTCCTATTGCAATCAGTGAACACTGTTTCCTGAGATGTCATTTAGATTTTCATCTTCAGATGCCAACATGTGAATAGACTTGAGTACAATGAGACCTGGCTGTGAAGCTGGGAAAGACCACAATGATAAAAGCAAGATAAATGCTTGGGGGGAAAGGTCAAAGAATTCAAATTTTGACTGACTTTGGACATCCAGGAATGTTTAACAGGAAGGTAAGGCAAAGCCAAACTGCTTCAAGTGCCATCATGAAAAGCCACTGGGGCCAATAAGGCAGGATGTCTCGGAGAGCAGGACATGGAATCTCCTGTTGAAACACAGAAAAGACATTAAATCTCAGGCAATGTGCCTTCTGGGAACCTACCATCACTATATTGACTTTTAAGGCCTTAAATGGTCTGGGGCCAGTGTACTTAAGGGACCGCCTTATCCCATATTGTCCCACCAGATCCTTACGCTCCGAAGAGCAAAACCTCCTGGTTGTTCCAAGCCCTAAGACTTGACTACAACCCGGTGAAGGGCTTTCTCGGTCATAGCTCCAGTTCTCTGGAATGCACTGCCCTCTGATATCCACGCCCTTCAGAGCCTCCTATCATTTCAAAAAGCCTGCAAGACTTTATTGTTCCGGCAGGCTTTCGGGGCCTGAATAACTCTGGTCTTTCTCTGCTGTACTATGCCATCTTATATTGTTCTGTTTTACTGAGGTGATTTTAGTACGATGTTTTATGTGATGTTGTATTATGATGTTTTGACTGTGAATTTTTAGCTGTATTTTTACTGTATGTAAGCCGCCCCGAGCCACTGGGAGTGGCGGTGAATAAATTTGAATAAATAAATAAATAAATACTGTATATGTAGGCTATATTCACTACTGTAAAGGAAGTGTGGATCCCAGCTTCCCCTTGGGCAGTGCTTCTAAAACCTCTTCCACTCACAAACCCTTATATCAGAAATGTTTACATAACTCCAGGTAAATAGGTACATAAAATAGGTGTAAAAGCCACATTTACTGATAATAAATCAGCATTTTGTTTTTCTGGAGTACAGCTGAAGCACTTCAAAGCACTGTGGAACTCAAATAATTCCCTCTTGGACTAACATCCATATTTTGGCTTTCTGTTGCCTTCCCACTGACCGATTCATATGTTGACCTGTGGCATATTGTTGAAACAAGTCATCAAATGTAACACACCCCTCAATTTTGAACACCTGCTTCATTCTCAAACAACCCATGCAGTGGCTTACAGTCACCCGAAATCCCACATTCTGCCATCCCATGAACCAGCCTTGCTGGTAGGGATAGTTTTCTCTGGATGGCAAGTGGGTCATTGGACACCTTCATCTGAAGTCCCATGCTAATCCAAGTCTTTCTAGTGGAGAGCATTCACTTCTAAAATACCCTAGCTTGTTCTTTTAGAGCAGGGGTGCTCAGAATGGTGATCGGGATCACCAGGGTGATCTTCAGGCCTCATCCTAGTGATCTTCAGGCCCCTGACCAGGTTTTTTTGCTGTTGGTCCTCTTCACGCGCCCCCCCCTGCACGCCTGCAAAGAAGTCCTCCGTCGTTGCTCCTCCTGCTCGCAGATTACCGCTGCCTTTGAAGACCAAAAGCTCCAGAGTCCAAGAGGCAGAATGGGCCCCCTCTTTTGGATTCCTCCTCCTCCCTCCGTCCTTCTCCAGCCACACAGAGTCGTCCAGGAAACCAAACCAGGGGCGGGCCTGGAATGACGATTATGGCCAATGTTTTTATGATGCATTGGCTGGCCCCATACTGTAAGCGCTCTGAGTCCCCCTTGGGGGTTGAGATGCACAGAAGCGCCCATTATGCCTCTCTGACTTCTCGTGAGCTCTTGACTTCTCGTGAGCTCTTGGAGGCGGCACGCATGCTGGCGGTGTGGAAATAGGAGCAACGACGGAGGAGAAGAAGGACGCTTTGGGGTCATTTTCTTACTGCATCTCAAAGGTCAGTCTTTTTACTTTGGGGTAGGTACTTGATTGTTCTGTGGCATGTCTCTTTGTTTATTTTTAATGTGTAAAAATGGCCTTTTAGCTCCAAAGCCTCTCTGCTTGCTTTGTTCCTTGAGAAATATATGTTGGGGAATATGGAAATGTGGGAGAAATGGGGTGGTTAGATGTATTTTTGCATGCCCCTTTGTTTACCTTGCTGAGTATTAAATGGCCTTGCAGTTCAACAGCCCCTCTTCTTACTTTCTGGCTGATAATATGTGTGGTTATATGGCAGTGTGGGAGAAATGGGGTGGTTGGATGTATTTTTATGCTCTGTTTTATATTGTTGTTATTAAATTGAAATGTTGATGTTTTATAACTTCATTTTATGTAAACTGCCCCGAGCCTGCTGGAAGGAGCAGTACATAAAAATGAATAATAAATATAAATAAATAAGAAAATAGTTATACGTTTTACATTTCTGGGCAGGTGATCTTTGGGACTTGGTTTTTTAATCAGTAGCTCCCATGCTGAAAAAGTGTGAGCACCCCTGTTTTAGAGCTTTTGTGCTTATACCTCCATGACTAAGTTCTAAGACAGGCACACATCTTTTCAAATGTTCCTTTTTTAGAAAAAAATATTATTCCTTTCTCAGTCCCAGCTCAGCTATATGAGCTGGGTTTTAAGCAAATGAGTTAATATAATATTTTACAGATAAAGCTGTTCATATAAAAGGAGTCAAACTTCCTTCAGAACTTTTATCATGGTTCTTTTGAGGTTCACAGCTTCAGCTTCTAACTGTTTCGGAAAATGGAACAGATGTGCTGTTAATATGTAACAGGTTTTAAAGCATTTTAACTGTTCTGCATTAATCTTTTAAGTGAGCTGTTTAATGCTCTTTATTTAGCTATCTTTTAAAACATACAATGTTAGCTGGTTTGAGTCTCACATGGGAGAAAAGCAAAAGTAAATGAAATAAGTAAATAATATAAATAAACAAACAAACAAACAACACATGAGAATGGCTTTTCCAGACCTGACTAACTTGGGTTCTGAGATAAGTGTCAGAATCATTCCAATTACTATTTACAACCAAGAATCAAACACATTTCTTTTATAATTCACTCACCAGAGTGCTGTTCTCAGGCACAGGTTTGGCAAAGAGGAGCTCAAGTACAGCAACTACAAAGTATGTACAGCTCAGTCTTTGAAGCACCCCTGGGATTCGCACGTTTTCCCAAGACACTGCAGGAGGTACATAAATAATATGAAAATCAAGCATTGATTTTTAAAAAGAGAGGATTAAACCAACTATGAATCTGGCATGGAATTAAATATATTATCTCATGACCAGCAGCTTTATACTAATTTCCCATCCCTGTAAATTTTAATCTGTGCTTTATTTTAATTCACTTAGCCACCTTTGCTTTTTTAGCCATATCTTCTGAGATGTTCTACTGCAAACAATGCTACTGTTTGTGAGACACAAGAAAAATTACTGCAAAAACAACTAGTACTGGCTCTGACCCCATTGTAACCTCTGCAGTCACCAGTTTCATATTACTTCCAAGCTACTTAGTAATTCAAGTGCCATGTCTTGGATTCTGCTGAGATATAAGGCCCTCTGCAAACTATGTTGTTTATTTTTTAAGGTATTATTTACATACATTAGCAACTTACATTGTAAATAAAACACAAATCAGTGAATATTTTACAAACACATAGCCCCACCACCAAGGCCTGAACAAGTATCCTTTCCTTCACCAAATATTTATAAATCAACCATTAATCAAATCTCATATCCAAAATTGCTGACCAACAAGGTTATACTGTTTTCCATTTTCACTCTCTAAAGCATATTTAATAAAGACTGACCAGTATGCATCAAAACCTGATCTGTTAGTTTCCCCACTGAATACCCTCATTTCCATTGATAGTTTATCATTTAAGGCTACGTTCCAAACATCCCTATACCATGCTTCCGGTGTAAGATTAGTTACTATTCTCCAATTCCTTGTGATTATAATTCTTGCCACTGTGAGTAAAATAATCACCAATTCTTTCTTTTCCATTTCTAAATTCAACTTTGTGGCGTCCATTAGTAATCCTAACCTAGCATTTAGAGTAATATTTTGTCCTATAATATTACCTATTTTGATAAATATATCATTCCAAAAACTATGTTGCTTATTAAGCGGATTCAGTACTGTTCCATTACCCGAGCAGAGGCCACAAGGGGGCACTAGACGGAGAAGGATAGTCCATTTCACAGGAGGGGGTTGGAGGAGTTACACCATTTTTCTGTTCTCCTGTTATTCTCCCCATCCATGTCACTGTCGTCAAAACAGCCATCATTTATGATATCAGAAAAGGGTGAGAGGACAACCATAAAAATGGGGGGAATGGTTCAACTACCCCCCTAAATGGTTCAACTACCCCCCCTAAAAGGAACTATCCTTCTCTGTCTAGGCCTCCTTTTGGAATCTGCCTGGATAATGGAACAGTATTAGGGCTTCTTATCTGTTGAGCTCTTGGCTGTCTGTGTTGGTAAGGTGAATTTTTCAGAATTCTAGCATTTGTAATGCCCGAAATTCTGCACATACAGTCAAAACTGTTTTGTCATAGAAATAAAAAAATTCAGAATACTTGGAGTAAGATATTTCCTGCACAAGTGTTAGAAAGTGTTAGAAATGAAAAGGTTATAACAAGGAAGTGAGGTGTACAATTCTTCTCAGTCCTATCATTATTACAACCCCTTAAACAAACCTTCATTTTCTCCTTTTGGCAGTTTAGGGGTACTGGCAGCTGGTCACTTCCATGCCAGTTAGTGTATGGAATCCACTCTGGGTTTTAATCTGAATTGTAAAAGAGCTATCCAAAGTACTGAATGATATCACCAATGCAGGTTCAGCATTTGGGTAGCTCTTTTAAAGTTCAGGTTAAACCCCAATGTAGATTCACCATCTTACTGCTCTGGAAGCCAGTAATTACCACTGTTTACATGAAAGAAAAATGTTGCAAAATTTTACTATGGATATACTTATGGGATAAAAAGCCTGTGGTGCAAGTGTTGGTTAATTCACTCTTTCTCTTTGAATAAGTAAGATTAGCAAGGGAGACATCTATACATGTGAGAAAGAGATGGTCATTGCACTTTAATTGTTTTAAACTTAGTATCTCAACATCGAGCTTATTGCTGAACTAACAGACAATGTGTGCAAGGAGGTTAAATATATACAATACACATATGCTGTTTACATCAGTGGTTCCCTAGCCATGGACCACTTTGACCAAGGACCACTGTCCAACATTAGTACCAAATAGGTTATGAATCAGTTTTTCAACTTTAGATTCGGTTTGGGTTATTTGGGGTGCTTTAGTTTCTGATACAGAACATATGCCATCTAGTGGTGCCATCTGCTTGTCCACAGAAAACCATATTTAATCTAGAGTAATATTTTGTGGGTAGTCATCCTCCCCTTCCGGCATCCTTATTGCATTGGCACTCAAAGAGTTTTGAGAGACCAGTCACTCTCATTGCCATGTGATTTCTAAGCAATGGTGTAGTATTGGTGAGGCCGTGGACCATATTTTCGTTCTTCCGGACCACTTGTGGTCCACAGAGCACAGGTTGGAAACAACTTGGTGTGAAAGTTAAGGTTAACTGACCATTTCCTTGTTTTTGATGTGTGAGTAAATTTGTCAGTGCTTTACAGTCTTCTCTGAAGCTATTTTTTTTAAAGACAACAATAGTAACACTTTATCTCTCTATAGAAAAGTCAAATATGTATGTATGTACGTTTTTTGATATCTGTTTGGATCACAAAGGTTTGTGCATGGCTTGGTGGAGCTGGGATACCCTTAGCACACATATTATTCATTTATCAACTTACAATAATTGAGGGGTTTGATTTCAGACCTAGAGCTGAAGGAAAGAAAAAAATGAAATAGATTGACTACAACTAGGTGAAGTGGTCCTCTGTGATGTCATTGGGAAAGAAAAGGAGTGAAGCTGCTATGTGACATGTGTATCCCCACATGTAGGGAGGGGGAAAAAGAATGAAGAAAGGAAAGAAAGGAAAGAAAAGCGAAAAGAAGGAAGGGAGGGAGGGAGGGAGGAAAAATAGAAAAAAGGTTGAGAAAGGAAGGAAAAAAGAAGGTTGTGAAGGAGAAAGAAGGGAAAAGAGACTGAATGAAAGAGAAAAGAAGAAAGGAAGGGGAGAAGGGACAAAGGAAGGGAAGAAAGAGGGAAAAAGACAGGCAGCAAAATGAAGGAAGAGAAAGGAAAGCAAGCAAGCAGCGTGTACAGAGGTATATGAGGGAAAGCAAGGGGAAAAGGAAAGATAAAAGAGAGGAAGGAAGCAAAGAGCCATGAAGAGCGCCTGCCCAAAGAGAAGCCAGAATATTGCCTTGGAGACATTGTAAGGTAGGCCTTAGAGCTGGAGAAAGCATGCGGTTAGCAGCCCCTCCAATACCTGGGCAACATCAGATATAGATGCTAGTAATACCTAAGGCAAACATGGAAGAAACACAGAACCTGGACCTATTGCTTCAGGACTTCCTTTTAAGCACTCAGGCCAGAAATATTGCAACAGTGTGAATCAAATGCTCCCAATGTACTATGGATTCTTGAAAATGTAGCATCATGCTGCTTCTGAGATCATTTTATGCCACTCAACATAGGGCACAGGAAGAAAGAAGTAACACCACAACTATCAGGGAACTTATATGCACACAAAGCAACAATAAACTTGAATTTCATGCAGCTCCATACAAGTGGAGTGGGACATGTCTTCGTGAACCTCACAGAACTTACAAGGTCCAAGGCAGTAATTTGGGTTCACAATGATGACTCCAATCAAAAAGAGAAGGAGACTCCTCCACAGGATTTTTCCAAGTAGTTTCCATTTTGAGCACCCTCGACGCAACATGGAACTCAGAGACAGTGAAATGGAGGTGCCCATGATGAACACAAACCTAAGCGGACAAGACGGGGGGAGAAAACATATTTCATCTTGACAGGTTTAGCTATTTCATATTTTCCTACAATTTCAGCAATGCTAAGATTTAAGGAAGTCTTGTCTAAATGCATAAGTATTGTGTGTTTAGTGAGGTAGAACACATAAATATTGAAGAAATAGTTACACACACCTCTATCCTGGCACGTACATGGTTCTTTATGCTCTTATTTCCTATATCATAAAAGACTCTGAAATGTCAGAGGCAACTCACATCTTTTGTTGCTTTTTCTTTTGCTAGTCATGCCATAAAAGCAGCAGAAGGTATGAGTTGATTGATGTTTCTACCTACCCACCGCAAAGTCAGAACAGTGAGCCTTTGAGATTCACTGACATATTGCTAGCCTCTGGGCAAATATCCCAACCACATGGGTGACAACTGATAAACCTAAAAATGGTAGTCCTAGATGCACCCTTAGTCTGGGATAGGAATCTGTGAGCCTCTAAGTACTGTTGGACTCTATCTCCCATCAGCCCTAACCTTTGCCCATGCTAGATAAGGCTCTTGGGAGTTGCACTTCAACCGCATCTGAAGGGCCAAAGATTTCCCATCCCTGTCTTAAAGCATTTTAAATCCTGGGATGGGCAACAGTGCAATCTGAAGAGGAGATTGCTTGTATCAATAAAATACAGCCTAAGGGTTCAAATTATACAAGCACGCATATAACTTCAAACATAGGAATTTTGGAGTTGTAGGTTTTTCAGGCTATATGGCCATGTTCTAGAAGCATTCTCTCCTGACGTTTCGCCTGCATATATGGCAGGCATCTTCAGAGGTTGTGAGGACCTCACAACAACCCTGTGATTCCTGCCATGAAAGCCTTCGACAATACATGGAAATTTTCACTGCTCTCAAATGTTCAAAGAGATTTGTTATAATTTTATATACGTAGGTATGTTCTTAACGTTTGATTAAGATTTGGAAGGAACATACAAGTGCAACATGTAAAGTAAAAGTCCAAACACATGCAATATTTAGCTAAGGTTTTCCCTTGACATTAAGTCTAGTTGTGTCCAACTCGGGGGGGGGGGGGTGCTCATCTCCATTTCCAAGCCGAAGAGACACCTCCAAGGTCATGTGGCTGGCATGGCTGCATGGAGTGCTGTTATCTTCCCACCAGAGTGGTACCTATTGATCTATTCACATCTGCATGTTTTCGAACTGCTAGGTTGGCAGAAGCTGGGGCTAACAGCAGGAGATCCCCCCCCCCCCTTGATTCGAACCGCCAACCTTTCAGTCAAAAAGTTCAGCAGCTCAGCTATTTAACCCACTGTGTCATCGGGGCTCCAATATTTAGCTACGTATCAGAAAAAAGATATACAGAACTTAAAAATGATTTGGAAGGCTATAAGAAAAAAAAGACTTTATTTACAAGCATCCTGTTTCAGGATACTGTGTTCTAGGTTTTGTGCCAGCATTACTGTGTTTTCATTTTTCAAATCATAGGATTAATAAAACAAATGAAAAAACAGTAATTACAATGGTGTTCATCTTAGTCAAAAAAATCGAGGACTTAACCATTTTGATCAAACTTGACATACAGTAAAAGGAAACCCATATGGAGCTGTTCTCAGTGAAATTTCTTGAATGCTGAGAAGTCATTATTAGCGATCATGAGGAATTACCATGGAAAGACAAGGTCGGCTATAGTTAGTCCTACAAAGAGAAAATAGAAAATGGTTTAACCTAGATAACCATCAAGCCACTAGTAACTGTTTTTCAGGCTGAAATCAAATCCTTCAATCTAATGTGTCAATAAGTTTTTTCTATACTTCTGCACTTGCAAAAATGTACCTGTTACATACAAAATATATGTAAGCAAATCCCAAGACTTTCCTGCCTGCCCCCACCCCCAATTCTCTTTGGGAAGGGACCGTTTGGACTGAAGGAGTCTCTTTTGGCTCCTTTGCTTCAAATCACTTACAAACCACACTGCTTCTGCAGGGAGAATGTGTTTGTTCTTGTTTTGGGGATTTTAGGGGGGGAAGTTTTATTATTAATACTTCCGAAACTGAAAAGTAATAAAAGAACACTTAACAGTTGAAAGTACTGTATATTCATTTTATTACAGACAGTTCGTGTTCAGTTATTTGAATCTAAGAACAGCCATATTGGATCTAGTCACAGGACCCAGCATTCTCTACAGTGGCCAATCATCAGGCATGTATAGAAAACCTACAATCAGGACACAATTCATGTCATGTCTGGCTCTCTCTGTTCAATCATATACAGAAAACTAGTTTTACAAATAACAGTTTACCATTCCAGCTCTGATGCTTGAAGAACCAGTACTTTCCTCCTCCATAATTCACGAAGACCATAATTATAAGGGCCAACCTATAAAGAGAAAAGCAAATCATAAAACATATCTGCTAGTGGAATGCTGAAAGACCACTACCTGAAAAAACATTCTGCAGGCAGATTATTACAAAACACTTTTTGTATTTTCCATTTTATTTTAAACTAGCACCTGGGTGTTGCCCAGGTGTTGGACGGCTTGCTTTTATCCCCTTTCTTTCCTTCCCTCCCTTCATACCTTTTCCCCCTTTCTTTCTCTTCCTACTCTTCTTTTTCCCACTCTCTCCTTCCTTCCTTCCTTCCTTCCTTCCTTCCTTCCTTCCTTCCTTCCTTCCTTCCTCTTTCTTTCTTTCCTTTTTCCTTTTTTTCCTTCCTTCCTTCTGTCCCCTCCCCTTTCTCTCTTCTCCAGCTGTGAAAGGATCTACCTAAAGATGTTTCCTTGGCAACACGGTTCTCTTTGTGGGTCTTTCCTGTCAGATTATTGCATTTTGAATGGCAATTCATGAGTCAGCACAAGATGTATTTTCTGCAGTGTGACACCAGATGGCGCTGTCTCAAGACTGATGAATGGAATCTTGAGGAATGACAGTTGGGATCTGACAGTTGGGAATTGTCCGTTGAAGAGGACAGTTGGTTTATAATATTTGTGAGGAAAGGATGTTTAGAAAGGTAGCTGAGATTGCTGTTGTTTTTCCATGCTTAGCTTGTTATTGTTAAATACAATTCAATACAAAGTTATATTTTTACCTTGTGAATTGAATGAGAGTGTCATTATTCACACGAACAGAGACTGGAGTTTATTGGGCCGATGGGGAATTAAACTTCTATATTTCTGTTGCCTATTCCGCTGTGGCATAAATACTCGTCGCCGAAGATTTCCTGCCTTTCTCCCTTCCCTTCATACAAATGTCACCGCTCTTGCCCAGTGACATCACAGAGTGCCACTAAACCGAGCAACAACCAATTCTTCACCTAGCCTTTGTGATACAAGCATACAAACATACTTCAACTTCTATTTACAAAGTTCCCTCACTTATTGCGGGGGTTACATTCCAGAACATCCCGCAATAAGTGAAAAACCGCACTATTTATTTATTTATTTATTTATTTGGACTTATATGCCGCTAACTCCATACGGCTCGCAGCGGCTTACAAAGTCAAGAAATAACAATACAGAATAAAAAGACAGACAAGACAATACACCAGAAAATACATAAATAGACATACAACATACAGGGTGAGACATCACAGGGTGAACAACAGCAGATAGGGGAGGGGAAGACCAGGCTCATGCCAGGGGGCATAGCCACCCGGTGGAGCTATCGAGGGCGACCATCAAATGGGGGGAGCCGGGGTCCCCACAAATCGAGGAACATCCTCAGAGACTCCAAGTCTAAACAGTGACAGTCACTGTGGTGTCGGTTGTTGCCAGCCTGAAGACCATGCCTCGTCATCGGCGGCTTGTCCACCCTCCTAGGTTGGGGGTTCGCCGGTGGAGGCGCCCCGAGCCTGCGGGCAGTGTTCTGGAACGTCCTGGGATGGGGCCCTCCGGGGGGCACCTTCTGGAAGACAGCCACCGTGGGGGGGGGGAGGTATTACAGAGCAGGGGAGGGACGTCTTCCGGCCCCGCCCCCTACCCCGTCCTCGACCCCGTCTCTGCCTCATCGGGTGACCATCGGGCTTGGGAGACCCACCGGGGCCGGGCTGGCCACAGTCAGGGGACCGCCGGCAGCCGCCCGCGCGTCGCCGGGCCGCTCCCGGAACCCTCGCCAGGACTCCTCGATGTCCACCGCATCCGTCGCGGGCCGCCTGCGCAGCGGCAAAGGGAGCTCGCGGCTTTGGGCGGCGGGACCGGCAGCGGCGGCAACTCCGCGACTGGGGCCACCGGGGCACGGTCCCAGCCACTGGGGAAGGTGGAGGGGCGGGCCAGGGACGCCTGGCTGAATGGGGCCGGCGCCATGTTGGGGGAGCCAGCCGATGGCTCCACCGTCGGGCCCGAGGGGGCAGCGGCCCAGGGCCGCCCACGGGCTCCACCACTGGACCGCCGTCGCTCTCACTGGGGTCCCGACCACGGGCGGGGTCGCATCCTCCGAGAGGGGGCCCTCGGCAGGCCGCCGGCCCTCCTCCGAAGGTCCATCTGTGGGGTCGGGGCTGGTCACTCCACTCGGCCTTCTCCCCTCCAGACTCGGGTGCGGGAGGCCGAACGAGGCGGGCCCTGTGCTCCGCCAGCCGCGCCCTCTCAGGCCCAGGGCAGGGGCCCGGGCAGCGGGGCGGCCGCGCCGCACAAGGACACCAGCGCCGGTCCCAGCCTGTCCAACTCACCCAGCCAGAAGGCCAGGCGCTCGATCAACTGGCCGAGATGATGGGCGAGGCCGGCAAGGTCCTGCGGTACGTCCCTGGTGTTCCCGGTTTGTTCGTTAGCGTCCCCTTGGGTTGAGTTGGAAGGGGAGGAAGGCCCTGCCTCTTACAGGCCCGGCCAAGTTACAGGTGACCAAGCCAGGCAACCCTGGGGGTCGCTGTGGTCACCGCTGCAGTCGCTGCAGTCCCCAAGCCGGGGGGCCTCCCAGGGGCAGCAACGTCCCTCAGTCCCGCAAGGGCCCTGAGGACGGAGGCCGGTGCCCGAACAGCCTCCAAGGTGAGCTCGGCGTCGGCCTGCAGGGCCTCGAGAAGGGGGAGGGAGCGCCTCGGAGCCTCAAGCAGCGCCCCCCCCCCCCCGAGCCAGGCAAGTCAGATAGGACAGGCAAGTCCGGTGAGTCGTTCCCCAGGCAAAGAGCGTCCCCCCTCAGCAGTGGGGGTGCTGTGCGGGCAACGACACGGGAAAAATTACCAGAGGCTCGGCGGAGCTCTGTGAGCGTTGGTAGGCCGCTCAATAATCACACTCACTCGGGTATTGAGGAAATGCTTTATGAGTCCTTAATCCAAGGCAGTAAAAACCGTACTGAAGCCTTCCCTCCAAAATCCCTGCTCAAAACCCCGAGCCCCTCCCCCTCTGCGAAGAGCCAATCCTTGAACAGATAACCCCGGAACCCCACCTCTCTTGTCCTTTTTCGGCGGGAACTCCAACAGCTCAGAAACAACAGGGAACAAGGAGAACCAAAATGGCGGCCGCGCCTCCGATCGCTCGATCCTCTTCCAAGATGGCAGCCGCGTCTTTGTCTATTGCGCTATCCCGCATTGGACTAGGCGCCGCTGACATAGCGCCCCCCTCCCGAAGGAGTCCACCGACCTGGGGGGAAGAGAAGCAAAGTATTTTCAGGGCCCTGGCTTGTCCGGGAAGGCCCTATGAAACCTTTTGACTAATCTGGGGGCCTTGACATGTTCTGCTAACACCCACTCCGGCTGCAAGTCTTTGGAAAGCCACTGCACAAAGTATTGAAGTCTGCCCCTAAGCCTTTTAGAGTCTAAAATATCCTTAAGCTCAAAGTGGGTATGTTCCCGATCATGATCGGGACTGGGGCGCTCCTGTGGAGACCACTTGCGGTGGGTTACTGCCTTTTTAAGCAGGCTAACGTGGGGGGACGTGTGGGGAAGGTCTAGCCTAAGGGTGACCGGGTTGACCACTTCAGTCACCCGTAGAGGGCCAACAAACTTGTCCGCAAACTTGCGGGAGGGCTGGGTCGATCGCAGGTGCTTAGTGGAGAGATATACCATGTCTCCTGCCACATAGGTTGGCTGTGGCCCTCTCTTTTTATCTGCATGAGTTTTGTAGTCTTCTCTGGCCTTCCTCAGCGTCCTTTGGATCTCTGGCCAGGCTGCGGCAACCCGCGCGCCCCAGGACTCGGGGGTGCAAGGCGGAGGTGCAGAAGTATCAATAGCTGGGAAGGGCAGGAAGTCCCGACCACCCACGGCCCGGAACGGAGACACCCCAGTGGACGCGTGGTCGGTGTTGTTATAGCAGTATTCTGCCACATCCAACAGGTTGACCCACTGGTTCTGCTGATACGTGAGAAGCACCTCAAGTATTGCTGGAGCGTCTGCTGAACTCTTTCGGTCGCTCCGTCTGTCTCGGGATGGAATGCCGTACTCAACACCCGTTGGGTCCCCAGGGCGGCCAGGAACGCCTTCCAAAATTTAGCAGCGAACTGCGGCCCGCGGTCACTTATGACCCGACGAGGGCTACCATGCAGGCGAAATACATGATGTATAAAGAGTTTGGCCAACTACCGCGCAGTTGGCAGTCGTCGCAACGGCACAAAGTGGGCCTGCTTGGAGAACAGGTCCACTATCGTCCAGATGGCGGTGAACCCCCCGCTCTCCGGGAGGTCCACTACGAAATCCATGGCTATTTCTCTCCATGGTTCCGCAGGGTCAGCTACTTGCTGCAATAGGCCCGTGGGGCGTCCCACCTTCGTTTTATTCCTGGCGCACACGTCACACTCGGCGATGTATTGTTTTGCGTCCCTCCTCATCCTCGGCCACCAGAACTGCCGGGCGAGTAGCTTCAGCGTCTTTGAGAGCCCGAAGTGTCCTGCCATGAGCGTGTCGTGCCCTATTTCTAGGACCTGTGCCCTCAGGGCCTCGGGGACGTAAACCTTGGTTCCCTGGCTCCAGATGCCGTCATTCTCTTCCAGGCCTTCCGGTGCCGGACCAGCCATTCGTCTGTGCGGGACGCTGTCTTGATCTGGTCCAGGAGAGGCTTTGCCAGCTCTCCGGCGGTGGCCTTTGCTTTGACTGCTGCCCGGGTGGCGGCGACCAAACCCAGTTGTGGGTTAGAGAATACGGTTCCCATCTCTCCTGGGGCCGAGTAGTCCACATCAGGCATGCGCGAGAGAGCGTCCGCTACGACATTTTTCGGGCCCGGGATGTATTTCAACTTAAAATTGAATCTGCTAAAGAACTGGGCCCATCTCAGCTGCTTAGCGTTCAGTCTCTGGGGGGTCTGCAGGGCCTGCAGGTTCTTATGATCTGTCCAAACTTCGAAAGGGACCGGCGTTCCCTCCAGGAAGTGCCTCCAATGGGCCAGAGCCGCCCGTATGGCAAACGACTCCTTCTCCCATACGTGCCATCTTTTTCCGTTTGGGTGAACTTCTTGGAGAGATAAGCACATGGCCTCAAGTGGCCTTCTTCATCCGGCTGGAGGAGGACTACTCCGTATGCCGCCTCGGACGCGTCACACTGCACTGTGAAGGGCCTGCTCATCACCGGGTGAATCAACAGGGGCTGGCTGGTGAACTGCCGCTTGAGGTTCACGAACGCCTCTTGACACTGTGGTGTCCATTGAAGTTTGGCGCTAGGGGTTTTGGTCTTCCTGGTTTCTCCCAACCCCTTAGTTTTAAGCAGGTCTGTTAGCGCTAAGGTAGTCTCTGCAAAATTCGGGATGAATTGCCGGTAGAAGTTCGCGAATCCCAGGAACCCCTGCAGCTGTCTCCGCGTGCGGGGGGCTTCCCATTCCAGCACGTCTCGCACCTTCGCCGGGTCCATCGCGATGCCCCGTGTGGAGATGCGATAGCCCAAGTAGTTCAACTCGGTCTGATGGAACTCGCATTTGGACAACTTGGCGTATAGCCGATTGTCTTTCAGCCTCCTCAGGACTTCCCGGGTCAACGCCACGTGCTCTGTACGGGTCTCTGTGTAGATCAGGACGTCGTCCAGGTACACGATGACCCCCTTGTACAACAGGTCTCTGAGGGCCTCGTTGATCAACTGTTGGAAGATTTTTGGCGCCCCCTTTAGGCCGAAAGGGGTGACTAAAAACTCGAAATGGCCCAAGTGACAGTTGAAGGCGGTCTTCCAGCAGTCCTCTGGCTTGACCCGGATTCTATAGAATGCCTCTCGAATGTCTAGCTTAGTGAACAGCCTGGCCTTCCCCAGCTGGGCCAGGATCTCGGACATCAAGGGGAGGGGGTACGGATTCGCCGAGCTGATGGCGTTTATCCCTCGGTAGTCCACACAGAGCCGGAGACTCCCATCCGCCTTGGGGCGGAAGAGCACGGGGGCCGCCAGTGGGCTATCTGAGTGTCTAATAAAACCCCTGGCCAGGTTTTTGTCTATGAACTCCCTCAGCGCCCTTTTCTCCGGCTCCGACATTGCATACATCTTGGGTTTGGGGAGTGTCGCCCCCTCTTCTATCTTAATGGCACAGTCCATGGCGCGGGAGGGTGGCAGCTCGTCGCATTCTTTCTCGCTGAACACCTCAGCCAGCTCCCAATAGTCCTGCGGTACTCCTGCCAACTGGGCGAGCCTGGCTCTTGCCGTATTAGGACTCCCCCCTTCTCCTGGGTACTCTATCTTAGCCTGAACCTGCCCATCTCTGAAGCGCACCTCCCCCGTCTTCCAGTTGATCCTCAGATTGTGTTCCTCCAACCAGGGGCTGCCCAGAATTAAGGGTTGGTTAGCCATCTCGGAGATCACAAAATTGATGCGCCCTCTGTGGGTCCCTATCCGCACCTCTAACTCCCCGGTCTTTCTAGTGGCTGGCGCCCCGTTGGCGAAGGTCCCATCCAGCTGCGCGAACAGGACCGGGGCCACTAACTCCCGGGGGGTCACTCCTAGCTGGGCCGCTAAGCCAGGGGACATTAAGCATCTGGTGCACCCACAGTCTAGCATGGCACTAGCCTCGGTCTCTTTGCCGGTGGCGGGGCCGCGCACGGCTACTTTAACTGTGAGGATTCCTCCACTGGGAGGCTCCGACTCACCGCCCTGGGAAGGTGAGATCTGCCGCCGGGCGCTCACGGCAGATCGGGCTCGCTTTCCGCCGACTCTTCCGATCCGCTCTCCTCCGCGCCTCTCCCGTAGTCACCTCCGCCCCTCGGGTTGGTTGGCGCTCGGGCCAACTCTCTAGCCGCCGCTCCTTGGCCTTGGTCGTCTTCGGTGTCCCGGGGGACGGGTCCTGAACCATATCCCCTTCGCGGCGGGCGGCCTCCTCGGGCATTCGACCGCCCGATGCCCCTCTCGGCCGCAGGTGAAGCAAGCGCCTCTCCGCGGTCTATTTGCGTCTCGACTTGGCGACCTCCGCCGGGTTGGCGACCTCCGGGCCAGCCCCGTTCGCATGATTGGGGCCGGGTCGCGTGCTCGCGGGGCGTCTCGGGGCCTCCTGGGTGCCGCCTCCCGATCGCACTCCACTTGGCCGGCCAGGTCAATCCATCCTTCCAGGGTGTCCGGGTTTCTGCGGTTCAGAGCCCAATCCAGGGTCTCTCTCCTCAGTCCTGCTTTAAAATAGTCTAATTTGGTCGCCTCTGACCAATCGCGGATTTTTCCGGCAAGGGCCTTGAACGCCAGGGCGTACTCGAATACCGCCCTCGACCCCTGGTAGATCCGCTTCAATTCTGCTTTAGCTTTTGCTTCCGCGTGCGGGTCTCTAACCCGCTGCTGCAGCGCCTCAGGAAGGCCTCAAGACCCCTAAGCTCCGGGGCATCGGTCTCGGTCATCTGGACCAACCAGTCGGCCGCAGCGTTTTCAGGTTGCTTCCCACGGCCCTCACTTGGGCCGCCTCGGAGGGAACGAGTCTCCATAGTCTTCCATAAAATTGCGGACATTGGTGACAAAAAAAGAAAGGTGGCTTGGGTCTCCGTCGAACTTGACTTTTAAGTCTCTCCGATGGCCGCTTCCTTCCAGGGTCCGGTCGCTTGGGCCCAGGTTGAAGGTGGAGGTCCCCTGGCGGGGTGAAATCGGCGCCGGCCCCTCCGAAGGCGGCCCTGCCGGACGGCGGTCTCTCTGCCCTCCGGGCCGCATAGCTTGAACGCCCCTCCGTGCCTCGGTCTTCCTCCGGTGGGGGTCCCCATGTGTCCATCCGCCTCTGCATCATTCCCATCTGCTGGCGGATGTCGGCTATGGCTCTGGCCATCTCTCCCATCATCTCCTCCATCCGCTCGCCCCGACTCGTGCCTTCCACTGGGCCCTGACCGACTCCCTCCTCGGGCCTGGGGCTCCCCTTCTTCCGCCGCGTCACCTTTTCGTCCCACAGGAGGGGAGGAATCGCGGCCTCCTGGTCGCCTGCTCCGGAGACAGTCACAGGCCTCTCCCCCTCCGGGCCTCCAGCCGCCTCACCGAGGATCCCATCTTCCACCTCTTCGGATTCCCGCCAGCGCGGTTCCACTCGGGGCTCCTGGAGGTCTTCTTCCCTTCCACTAGACATCTCAGGGGGTTCGCGGTCGGATCGGCTCACGACTGCGATTCAGGTTGTGAGTACGGTTTTTATGTGAGCGTTGGTAGGCCGCTCAATAATCACACTCACTCGGGTATTGAGGAAATGCTTTATGAGTCCTTAATCCAAGGCAGTAAAAACCGTACTGAAGCCTTCCCTCCAAAATCCCTGCTCAAAACCCCCCGAGCCCCTCCCCCCTCTGGCGAAGAGCCAATCCTTGAACAGATAACCCCGGACCCCCACCCCTCTTGTCCTTTTTCGGCGGGAACTCCAACAGCTCAGAAACAACAGGGAACAAGGAGAACCAAAATGGCGGCCGCGCCTCCGATCGCTCGATCCTCTTCCAAGATGGCAGCCGCGTCTTTGTCCATTGCGCTATCCCGCATTGGACTAGGCGCCGCTGACAAGCTCGGCGTTTGAACGTCTGCTCGACGCGGCCATTTTATCTGCCAATATAGGGACGCTATATTAATTTTAATATTTATACATTATTTTAGTAGTTATACACTATGTTAAGTCTTTATAAACTTAAAATAAAGTGAAGGAAAGGAAGGAAAGGCCCTTCAAGGCTGGAGGGAGGGAGGACTGAGGAGGGAAAGCACCTCAGAGAGTGGCGGTGGCAAAAACCTGCGAAACAGCGAAAATACCGCAATATATATTTTAAATTAATATTTTTTTAAACCACGAAACAGCAAATCTGCTAAAAGCGAACCACCAAGTAGCGAGGGAAAGCTGTATTCCATATTGAGAATTTGCAGTTTGCTAGAGTTGAGAATTCAGTTTAGAAGTATGGTAGCTCCCTACATTTACTGGAGTTAAGGGCACTTCTCTAGAAATGTCAAGGTCTTCCAACATGACTCTGGGGTAAAATTCTGCTGGTAGCTAAACACAGAATTGCATTATATACATTTATGGTGCAAATGTGAAAAGATTTTTTAAAATGAGAAAAAGTATTTGTTGAAATGAATGACGTACTATCTACTAATCTACAAAAATGCCACAAATTTAATACTTCTACTAAATTTTGGAGATATAAGATTAAAATGGGAAAAGAAAGAATTACTGTTCTAATATTAGTTATAGCCAAAAAAATGAAAAGAAAATTATGAACACGAAATTGATTGGTACAAAGCTGTGTGGAATACACAATAAACAATAAACTGACTTGTAAAATAAAATGCAAAAAGGGATTAAGGAAAAGAAATTATTTTGAGGCAATATGGGGTGAATTCTTAGAATACATATTTGTCAAAGAAAAAGGAATAAAACCAAATCAACATATATTAGCATTTTGGAGAAGAGGTCAATATAAGAATTATAAATATCAAGGAAGAATAAATGTCCTATGGGTGATGGGTACACATAGAGATTAAATGTATAACATATATTATTAATTGTTGAACCGATTTATTGTACTTTTGTGTTAATGTTAGCTGTGTGTGATTTGCATAATTTATTTATTATAAATATATAAATCTAAAAAAATTCTAAAAAAATAATTGCACTGGAAGACATAAGTGTTCTAGAGTGATGTTCTTTCTAGAAATCTCTAAATTATCCTACATGACTGGAGGAACATGAGCATAGAGTCACACTAGAGGACCTAGAGATGTCTAACATCTTTTAATCAAATCCATGAATAATCACGTCTGCAAAAGTCAAAACCGCAAGTACAGAGGGAAGACTGTACTTGGCACTTAATCCTTGTGTACAGCTGTGCTTTTATAGTTTCTAACTCAATGAATTTTCTCTTTTGTGAATTCTACTACTACATTAACTTTTTGACTTTGCTTTTCATTAACACACTAGCTTGGGGACCCGGCGGTGCCCGGGTCATTTGAGAAGTGCAGCAGGATGTAGAGTGGGTCATGGGGGCTCTGTGTGCCAAGTTTGGTCTTGATCCATCATTATTGGGAGTTGCAGTGGTATCATGAAATTACTGAAGGTAGTGCAAGTCCCATCATCTCTGGTCCACCCTCCCCCAAAGTGTAGTAGGATGTAGAATGGGTCATGGGGGCTCTGTGTGCTAAGTTTGGTCTGTATTGGTGAATGGATGAGGGATGCATTGTTTTTCGGAAGTGAGTGAAGGTACTTCAAGTCCCATCATCCGTGGTCCGTCTCACACAAAACAGCACCAGGATGTAGAGTGGGTCATGAGGGCTCTGTGTGCCAGATTTGGTGTTGATCAGTCATTGGATTAGGTTTGTAGCAGACTTGGAAAGTGAGGGAAGGTACTGCAAGTCCCATCATCCATGTTCTGTCCCCCTCCAAACTTCAGTAGGATGTAGAGTGGGTCACTGGGGCTCTGTGTGCCAAGTGTGGACATTCTCGGTGTTTGTTGGGGGCCGCAGTTGTATGTGGGAACAGAGGGATGTGAAAATACTACATATCCCATCATCCATTGTCAGTCCTCCCCCAAACCTCCCCAGGACGTGAAGGCAGTCATGGGGGTTATGTGTGCCAAGTTTGGTCTCAATCAGTAATTGGATGAGGGTCGCAGCAGACTTGGGAGGTGAGTAGAGGTACTTCAAGTCCCATCATCCATGGTCCACCCTCCTCCAAACTGCACCAGGATGTAGAGTGGGTCATGAGGGCTCTGTGTGGCAAGTTTGGTGTTGATCAATCATAGGATTAAGTTTGTAGCAGTCTTGGAAAGTGAGGGAAGGTACTGCAAGACCCATCATCCATGTTATGTCCCCCTCCAAACTTCAGTAGGATGTGGAGTGGGTCACTGGGGCTCTGTGTGCCAAGTGTGGTCTTTATCAGTGTTTGTTGGGGGCCACAGTGGTCTCTGGGAACAGAGGGGTGTGAAAGTACTACAAATCCTATCATCCATTGTCAGTCCTCCCCCAAACCTCACCAGGACGTGAAGGCAGTCATGGGGGTTATGTATGGCAAGTTTGATCTCGATCAGTGATTGGATGAGGGTTGCAGCAGACTTGGGAAGTGAGTAGAGGCACTTCAAGTCCCATCATCCATGGTCCACCCTCCTCCAAACTGCACCAGGTCGTAGAGTGGGTCATGGGGGCTGTGTGTGCTGAGTGTGGTCTGTATTGGTCCTTTTTGGTGGCCTCAGTGGTCTGTGGGAACCAAAGTGTTGGAAAGTACTACAAATCCCATAATCCGTGGGTCATGTCCCCCGACCCGTGCCAGGATGTAAAGGGGGTCAGGGGGGTTGTGTGTACCAAGTTTGGTGCAGGTCCATCACCCGCGCTGGTCGCTGTGGCCTGTGAAAGTGGCTGCCACATATCCGCCCTTCCGCCCTCCGCATATCCGCCCTCCGCATACACACATACATACAAACATTCCGTTTTATAAAGGTATACAGATATACAGATTAACAGAAAGATCCTAACATATATATGGTGAAAAATGCTCTACAGCTGTTAATTACCCTCTGAATGTGTCAAGAGAACGAAGCCTCTGTAGGGAAGGGCCACTGCTCCATACACCAGCTGGGAGATCACTACCAATGGAATCTGCTCTACTTGGTGATCCAAGCTCCTTGAAAAAATTGCATGGAAAAGTCAACAGTGAGAGTTGGTGAGTTTGAATTCTACCCAGGACTCCTGGAACTTGGCAACTTTCGGTAGGAAGGTCAATATTTTCCCTAAGTGCTGTTACATTTTTACAAAACAATCAGGACACATAATGCATTGTATTTTTAAAAATAAAAAACAACAACACTGAAGCAAGAAATCAACTAAGTAACAACAAAATAATAAAACAGAACAACATTAAGCAACTAAAAGAACATATTTAATTGCATCAACAAATATCAAGCAAAAGTCCAACATGTATAAGACTCTATGAAGTGATTCCGAAGTTGTCTGTAAGATCTCCTACTACAACCAAACTTCTACTACACCACTGTAAAAGCGTAAACTGTGGAGATATGTTAGAAGATACAGGATCACCCATTATGCTCTGAAAGAGAGCACAAAAGAACATCTATGTCTACTAAGCTGAAGATGTGGAAAATCAGGTGTAGGGAGCAGTCAGAGGGAGGGAAGGAAAAGTATTTCTCTCATCCATTATCATTTAATTGTCTTGCATGTGTTCAGTATAATTTACTTCAAGTAGCATGCATAAGATTAATGGGGTCTGCCCATTCAGAATGCTTCTTATATCTCTTTCCATTTACATCTTCTACCTGATTCTGGATATCGATCTGGCTTCATGTACCAAGAAAATAAATTCATTATTTATTTAAATTGGGTGATGGTGGGCTTTGGTGGGCTATTCTCCTCTAACAAAAGCTAAATCACAGCCAGCAGTAATGTTTCGTTAGTGCTTTGGGGACAGCATGTTTTCTCTCCAAACATCTGCCTGTGAATAAACTACTGAAGCTAACAGGATGTCCTTGTGCCTATTGTACTCTGCCCTCAGTGAGGAGGCTGGAATAACTGATCCATACACCTGCATCATTTAATAGCTGAAAGGCTCAACTGAAGACAGAAAAAGGGATGCATGTGGAGTGGCATCAAATGATATCCCAAAAGTCCTCCATGACAATAAATTGAGGCTGATCACTCTGTGCATGTAATCTCAAACTTCAAAATTGTGACCTGAGCCCTGTTCATGTATTATAAAGGTAGAGTAAATAAATGCACTAAAATACAAAGCGTGCTAGACTTGTCCCATGACTTCACCAAGGCTATTTCTTCTATGAATAGAGGCTTCTTCTACACATGATTCACAACAGGCCTTTGGATGATTTTTAGAGTTTTTAACTTGTGTTTTACCCTCGTTTTTATCTGTATCCCTATATTCCTGTTGTAAACTGCCCCAAGCCTCTGGGAGTGGCAGTGTATAAGTCCAATAAATAAATAAATAAATAAATAGTTAAAGATCAAGGTTCTGCACCATGTGTGAACTTCTCATCAGAAAGGTGCACTCCATACAATGCAAACAAGGTTAGCAGGATAACACTTGTTGATGCAGCCTACATCCAAAACACCTGAATAAATATTTAGTAATCATCATCAACACACCTATTTAAGTTCACCTTAAGCCAGGCAACTTTACAAAGACAAAAACCTTGTCATCAAAACAAGATTTCAGATATGTTGAATACCCCCTCAGAACTATGTGTTTTAGCATTTCTTGACATTGTTTTAAAAGTGAGAATTCAAATTATTATAAGAGCTTACTGAATTAATAAGTCGATCAGTTTCTCTAGGATTCATCTTCTTGTAAAGCCAATTCCTGATCAGTTCAATGCTGTGAAGGAGCAAAAGGTCAGATTTTATTCCTCGGTAATGCTCCATTTAGTTTTGTTTGTTCTAGTTATAATTTTGTAACACTTTATGTCCTATCCCAGGATATCATATGATGACCAAATAGTAAAAACATGAATTATAATATACCAATTCAATCAGAAGAAATAGCCAAGAATAATTTGTAGGATTAGTCCATTTTATAGGAAAATAAAATTATGGAGTTGCAAATATTAAAGGCACCAAATCCTGTCTAATCTGGGAAGCTAGACAATGTTAATCCTGAATAACAGAGGTATCCCATGTTCATTTGACAAGTTAAGGACCAGAGTACTATCAAAAGCTGGAAATTGCCACAATGTGGAACCCTCATTGACAAAAATGTAAATAATGTGATATACATAAGCACAAATATAAGTATGAAAACTATATTATACGCACAAACATAAGAGAGATACAGCACACAATTTCTAAGAGATAACCATAAATAACTCAGAAAATAACACTCAGACTGAATGAGAAGATGACAGAGTCAATTGACAGAAAACCAGCTGTTGATTGCAAAAGAATCATGCTAATATGACAAAATCATTTGAAAGAGCGAATCACACACTGAATGTATAGGTTCTGGTTATAATTGAGAAGGATTGAAAGAATGGATCATCAAAAAGCAGGACAAAGCTCTGCTTTGATGGAAGATAACCAACCAAATACTAGGTGCTGTGGGCTATATTTCAGAAGAAGGGACTGTCAAAAACACCTCTGGGTATTCCTTGACTTAGAAACTCAATGAAAAACTCATGGGGTTGTCATAAGTCAGCAGGCAACTTGATGGCACAAATGGTAAAGACTCACAGAAATAAATTGATTTGATGGCAACTGATATTCTATGTAGTAAATTATTAAAATGGGTTTTATCATTCTGAAATCTTTGGGTAGAGGTGAGACATACATATTTTAATAAACATTTTAAAAAACAGTGCAAACAAAGAATTCCAACTTGTACCTAATGCAGAAAAGGCTGTTTAGAGAATAAGATATTTAGAGAATTGTCTCCACTTAAGATCTTAACATACAAAGAAAAACAATTTACATTACACATTTAGGACCATCACATTCAGACATTTACTTACTTCATGCAAAATTGTCCCAACATCAGAATACTGAAAATTACCACATAGATAAGGAATGCAAAGAAAATAGCTGTACAAAAGGAAATATAAAAAGTAATTAATCTTTAATTACTACAAGTCATAAAATGCACACTCTGGGCTAAAACCTCTCATACTGACAAAATTAAAGCACTTTTAAAGTTTTGTCAGGCTTTTTATAGAACTCATTCTAAGATTTCAAGACATGAAGGAGAACACTAAGACAAAACGTATACTGTGCTATCCTAAGAATATTTCTAGATAATGTGCTAAATATTTTTTGCTGATTACAAACCATTTTGAGTTTTGTATTTAAGAAAGCCATGGTCTATTCAGAAGTGACAAACTCATTTTCATCAAGGGCCACATCAGACTTATGGTTGCCTTCAAATGGCCATTAAATCCATGGACAGAGAATCCATGGATACAGAGGGCCAATGATAATAAGTGGTCAGTGCTTTTTCGTTTTTGACCAGTTTGGGTCCCCAAATGTTATTGATTATCTTTAGGTTTTCTGCCAAGCGGACTGGGAAAATGGAATTTAGATTCAATGATGTGATGTCTGACTTTAAAATTCGCTTTAACCTTTCCTCAACCTTCCCCCAACCTCATAAAAACCCATGAGGGCTTTTATTATGCAAAAGCCCTCATGGGTTTTTATGAGGTTGGGGGAAGGTTGGGGAAAGGTTAAAGCGAATTTTAAAGTTAGACATCACATTGTTGTACCTAAATTCAAAACCAACTATCCTGACTAAACACAACATACTGCAGCATTCCAGTTGTTGCTGTTTCATAGCCATAAAACAGCTTGGCTGACCAGATTTAGCCCACTTGCCTTGAGTTTGACACACTTTATCTATTGACGAGTGTTGGGCTGTTTCTGGAGACCAGGGTTTGGACCATGGAAACCCACTAGGTGGCTCTGGATAAGTCATGTTCTCTCAGCCTCAGAGGAAGGCAAAGGCAACCCCACCCTCCGACAAATCTTGGCAATGAAAACCCTGTGATAGGCTTGCCTTAGGGTTGCCATAAGTAAGAAATGGTTTGAAGGCAAATAACAACATCTAAGAAAGCCACCATGGTATATTGGCTTGAATGTTGGACTGAGACCATAAAATCAGAGTTTTGTTTATTTATTATTCAAATTTATATGCCGCCACTCCCCAAGGGCTCGGAGCGGAGGCACGGGCGAGCGAGTGTTTGGGGCACGGGCGAGCGAGGAGGCGGCGGGGAAAGCTGCGTCAGTCGCCCTAGAGGCGGGGCTTTGCCCTGGCTCCTTGTCCCGCGTGCGGGCGGGCGCCACTCCCTGCTTCACTGAAGGGAGGAGGGGCGGAGAAATGGGTGCAAATCAGATCATCGCATATTGGAAATAACATAATAGAAGCTAAAGACTCTTGTAATGGAATTCAAAGATAAATGCAATATTTATATAACAGAAGCACAAAGTCACATACGGAGATAGCTGTTGAAAGGATTTTGATTGATTACGATATTGCATGAAAACTGCAAGATGCTGTTGTGGAGATTCTTAACCATCAGAGAATAGTTTCCAAATTCACCAAAATGATAATGCATCCTGCAAACAGTGAAGAGAAATGTATTGTCATGTTATTTTCAATTGAATTGATAATGAAATTATACTGTAACTTTGTTCCACAAAAGATTTACATATAAATAACAGTGTTAACATGACTTGAAATTTTGCTTCCCAAATGCATTCACATATATGACCAAAATGCCTGCAGAGGGGAATTGTGTGCCCCCTCCCTACTCTGTGTTGTCAACCTGAACCTCATGCCATTCCTCCCCATTGGTGATGCTGGTTGGAGCTATTGGGAGTGAGAAATCCAGCAGCATCTGGATTTCCACCTGTTTTGGGGAGAGAGATTATACCTTCCCCTGCCCTGATAACTCTAAACCATTTAAATCCTTTGTAGAAATAAAGTGTTTTAAACATGCTTGGTTGTTCTCCCTCTGCTCTACAAAATGCTACGTATTTGTTTAAGCACTCCTTTTCACAACAGTCTCTTATTTCTCAATATACACCCATGTATCCATAACACCTTCAGTCTCTGCTTCTTTCACTCTTTCTTAGTACTGCTTGTGGATTTATTCACTGACTCCAATAAGAATGATTTGGGCAACAATTACATAACAATATGTACAAAGTGAAAAAAAATACCTAAAATAAAAATTATTTTAGATCAATTACCCCATAGTGGAATTTCAATAAATATCTGTTCCCACTGACAATAGGAAAATTATATTGATACAATAAATATCTGTTTCCACCCCTTACACAGAAATCTAAATACCCCTGAATCTTAAATTGTACATAAGTGGTTTTGTACATAACCTTCATTACATGCACAACATTATTTAAAATACTATACAAATTTATCTTCAGATTATGTGTATATATGAAAGATAAATATACTTTGTGTTTAGATTTGATTCTATCTCTAAAATATCTCATCATGCATATGTAAATACTGGTATTCAAAAATCTGAGGGAAAAACCTGAAAATCCAAAATAGATAAAATCCCAAGCATTTCAAATTAGGGATATTCAACCTGTATAACCATAGCCACGGGAATACCGAAAAAGCCAGCAATTTGGAGTTTTTTTTAAGACACATCTTTTGAAAATCAGATACTAACCTGCAAAGTTCTTTGCTGTTACTACCATTAACTACTAGGGTGACTGCATGCTGTGAGTCCACAGGACCAGTTCCAATGCTGTTCATGGGGACAGAAATGAGCTCTTGATACAAGCACTGGAAAGTATTGAAAAGGAAATGAAGATAATGAAGAAACAGAGCTGTCTAGATTAGGAAAAATACCCACTCTTAACATGTGAAAATGTAGCCTCAGCCCATTTAAGGCTACACTGTCATTTCCGATCCCCCACCCTTGCCCCCAGCAAGTGGACCACCTATATCAAAAATTAAGAACTTTTCTTAGGAAAAAAAGATTAATTGCAGGTCCTGGAGTTCTGATTTATCTTTTAACCACTAACAGGTCTCCTCCCCCCACATCTTTTAACATCCAAAATGCCAATTTTTCAAAACCAGAAGTGAGCATCCAGCCATTTTCAGTTTCTTTTTTATATTATGGTACAATTGACAGTCTCACAGGAGCCAGGACAGAAGAGTGCTCAAGTAACCTAATCCTGTTTTAAGCAAAGGGATTTGCTTTGAACAAGGAAAGAACTGAGCAATGGATTTGACCATGAAGATTCATTCTGGGGTGGCAGGAAAAGCAATCCACCATTATTATTATTATTTATTTCGATTTGATAAACTGCCCTACCCGAGGCTCAGGGCGGTTTACAACATATAAAAACAGGATATAAAACAGCATATAAAACACATGGTTAAACACACATAAAATTACATCTTAAAACAGTCACATAAAATCATAGCCAGACATAGCTGGTACATGGAGAATGGTAGTGGTATGGCAGGATGGCAAGCGTTAATTAGGCGCTGTCAGACATCGAACGCCTGTCTAAACAGCCAGGTCTTGCAGGACCTGCGGAACGCCATCAGGTCCTGCAAGGCTCGTGTCTCTAGTGGCAGCGAGTTCCATAGAACTGCCGCCTCCACTGAAAACGCTCTCTGCCATGTGGTAGAGAGCCTGCAGGACTTCATACCTGGCACTTCAAGTAAGTTAAGCCCCTCTGAGCGCAGTGATCTTCTGGGCGCATATGGGGTAAGCAGCTCCTTCAGGTACACTGGCCCCAAACCATATAAGGCCTTGAAAGTCAAAACTAACACCTTGAAGGAGACCCGGAATTCTATGGGCAACCAGTGCAGTTCGCGCAGGAGTGGCGTTATATGTGGCGTTCTTGGGGCTCCTAGCAGCAAGCGAGCTGCCGCGTTCTGCACCAGTTTAAGTTTCCGGATCGCCGACAAAGGCAGGCCAATGTACAGCGCGTTACAGTAATCGAACCTCGAGATGACCGTGGCTTGGCTCACCGTGGCCAGGTCGCGACGGGAGAGATAGGGAGCCAGACGTTTCGCTTGCCACAGATGGTAAAAGGTTGTCTTGCAGGCACAAGCAATCTGTGCCTCCATAGATAGCTGCGGGTCCAGCCGGACCCCCAAGCTTTTTACTGAGGACTGCGGGCATAGTGCCACGCCGTCAAATGTCGGCAGCTGGATCTCCCCTTCCCCCGGGCGGCCTAGCCACAAGATCTCCATCTTCGCCGGGTTCACCTTCAACTTACTGGCTCGCAGCCATCCAGTTACGGCTTCTAGGCAGAGTTGGAAATTATCGGGTACAGATTCCGCCCCAGCGTCCATCCTCAGGACGAGCTGGGTGTCATCAGTGTACTGATGACATTCCAGCCCGAAACTCCGCACCAACTGGGCGAGTGGTCGCATGTAGATGTTAAATAACAGCGGGGAGAGGATGGCCCCCTGAGGGACCCCGCAGTGTAAGGCAGAGGCCTCGGAGACCACCCCTCCCCACTTCACTCGTTGCAGGCGGTTTTGGAGGAAGGAGGACAGCCAGTTGAGAGCTGTCCCCTTGACCCCCGCCACCGCCAGGCGGTGTGTCAAAAGTTGGTAATCAACAGTATCAAACGCTGCCGTGTGGTCCAATAACACAAGCAGCGCCGATCCGCCTCGGTCCAAGTGGCAATGGAGTAGGTCTGTGATGGAGACCAGGACGGTCTCTGTCCCATGCCCAGAACGGAAGCCGGACTGGAAGGGGTCTAGCCTGGTTGCATCATCCAAGAAAGCCTGCAGCTGCTCTATTGCTGCCCTCTCAATTACCTTGCCCAGGTACGGTAAGTTGGACACTGGGCGGTAATTGGAGGGAGCCGCGGGGTCTAACCCTGGCTTCTTCAGCAATGGAGTTACCACCGCCTCTTTTAACTCCTCTGGAAAGGCTCCTTGCTCAAGGGAGCAGTTGACTATATTCAACAGAGGGCCACGCAAGATCGAATCAGCGTGGAGGGGCACGGGTCGAGGGAGCAGGTGGTAGGTCGAAGAGCTGCGACTATCTTGTCAACATCATCTGCGTCCAGTGGTCGAAACCGGTCGAAGGTGGATCCGGCGGAGGGCCACGGAATCTCAAGCTCCTGCACTGTATCAACTGTGGTGGGCAGGTCCCGGCGGAGCATCGCAATCTTGTCTGCAAAATGACTCTGGAAAGCCTCGGCGGTAAAAGCCCGATCATCATTATTTGGGACGTTAGGGACCATCGTGAGCTGCCGAATTATCTTGAACAATTGGGCCGGGCGTGAGACTGCAGACGCTATCAAGGAGGCATAATGGGGATTTTTCGCTTCCTTGGTAGCATGCTCATAAGCTTCCATAAAGAGCTTATAAGTTGATTCCACTTCATGGTTCTTAGGTCTTCTGTGAACCACAGGGAATGGCCCTTGCGGGGTCCTTGCTGGGTCGAAGAGGGCGTTTAGGGGCAATCTCGTCGAGAGCGGTGGATAACTTGCTGTTCCAGGTGGTAACTAGCTCCTCGAGCAAGACGCTGACAGGCTCCAGGTCCCTCAGGGTTGGTTCCATAAGTCCCTTCGGGCGAACCCAAATCGGTTCGGCACCCTTGCCGGGGGGTGGTGATAACTCAACCCGGACTCTTAGAGCACAGTGATCCAACCATGGCACCTCGATTACAGAGGCGACGGACACTTGGACACCCGCAGAGAAAATCAGATCGAGGGTGTGTCCAGCCCGATGTGTGGGGCCCGAGTTTGTGAGGGAGAGGCCTAGTGCCGCCATGGTCGACACTAGATCCTCTGCTGCAGATGGAAGGGAGGCTGTGTCAGAGTGGACATTGAAGTCCCCCAGCACCACAAGTCTAGGGAACCTCAATGCCCACTCAGCCACAGTCTTCAACAGCAGGGAGAGACTCCTCGCTGGTGCGCTAAGTGCTCGGTACACCAGCAAGAAGGCTACACTCTCCGGGGCTCCCCACATCAGGCCAACACTTTCAATCCCATCTGTTTCCAGTGCAGGGACCGCTCTAAGATGTAACAGGTCACGGGAGAGAATGGCCACTCCCCCTCCCCGCCTCCCATTCCTATTCTGGTGAGTAACAACATATGGGCGTCTGACGTGGCTTCCGCCGCCGCCACTTCACTCGCGCGGGCGGGCACCCTCCTTCCTTGGAGTGAAGGGAGGAGGGGTGCCGGTGTGAGCGAGGCGGTGGCCGGGGAAGCCACGTCAGATGCCCTAGGGGCTCCTTGTCCCCCACGCCGGCAGCGGCTCCACCCGTCCTCCCTTCAGTGAAGGCGAAGCAGGGAGTGGCGCCCACCCGTGCGCGGGACAAGGAGCCGGGGCGAAGTCCCGCCCCTAGGCCGACTGACGCGGCTTTCCCCGCCTCCTCCTCGCTCGCGCCCCAAACACGAGCGAGGAGGCGGGGGGGGGAGCCGCGTCAGTCGCCCTAGGGGCAGGGCTTTGCCCCAGCTCCTTGTCCCGCGCGCGGGCAGCCGCCACTCCCTGTTTCACTGAAGGGAGGAGGGGCGGAGCCGCTGCCGGCGTGAGGGACAAGGAGCCGGGGGAAGTCCCGCCCCTAGGGCAGCTGACGTTGCTTTCCCCCGCCGCCTCCTCGTGCCGGCCCCGCCCCCTACAAGAGGCCCCACCCCCAGGGGCGCATTTAGACAGGGGGGCCTAGGGCGGCACAATCCGCTAATCCGGGCCTGCTTTGAACTATAATAAAGTTTGGATTGATTGAGTAGAGTTAACCTCACCACCTTAAGCTCTAGGAATTTGATGTTGTGAATTTTGTACGCTTGACTCCACAAACCCTGAGCTGACATTCAATCTCAGTCAGTACCCCATAATGTTCACATCCATTATCAATTGCAACTGATCTGTTATCATGAGAGGAACTCCCTCTCTTAGATTCTTTTCCTCTAATCAATATCTCATTTCTTTCTCTAAGGTGATAGGATTGCTCACAAGAAGCAGGACACAAGTGTAGGCATGGATAAAAACCAAGAGGCTTCAGTATCTCTCAATATCCTCCCTCAAACTTTCACCTGAAAATTTGTAGGACCAAAAATGGGGATGTGAAAATGTCTGGAAGTCTTCCCATCCCAGCCTAGTTTTAGCTTTAAACATGTTCAAGAGAACACTTGAACTAGTTCCCTAGACAAGTACTCCCGCTTTCCATTCTCAGCCCCCTGCAAAGACTCCCTGCCCTGCTATCTACTACCATTTAGCAAATTACATGATAAATTCCAGAAAATACATGTGGCTTTCTGTTTCTGTACTAAAATAGGAATGTAAACTCATAATGAGCTCAAATAGGAACAACCCTATAATCTGTTTTCTTCTCTATGTTTCTTCACTTTCCCTTGAGATATTCTGCTAAATGGCATAAATAGAAGTTTCAGATCTTTCCCAGAGTGCCGGGCTCTAGAGGCCATTCTGTTTGTTGTTATTCTAAGTCTTCTTTCCCAATCAAAGACGATGTGGGGAAATACCACTTTCTTCAAAATAATGACATACTAAACTTTATCTATTTCACATCAGTTTATTCCAATTGCTGGATTATTAGGATAGTATTCAAGAGTTCAAACACATACACTAATGAACATGAATTACCTGATAACAATAATCTGAGAGCCAGCAGACAGTCAGGTTTTCACTGAGTAATTCATTATGAACTTGTAGTAAGGCCTGATCAATTTTCAAATCCCAGGCTGGTCTCCTGGATACGTCTATTAGGAACAGAAAGAGAGTTTCAATGTTTGACAAAAATTCTAAACTTATTGCTCCAACTCAGAGGAAACGAGAATTATGGGACTGCTGCATGTAAGTGCCAAATATCTTTGCAAATGAGTACAGCCATCAGCAATATCTTACAATTCCGGTAACTCCTAAGATAGCAAAGTGACTTTCAGTCTGTAGAGAGTATAATGCTGTAATTTTCCCCATTTAATTCTGATGTCCTTACCTATCCCTGGGAAAAATGGAAAATAACATTCCCATGACTTCAAAATTTCCAGAAATGTGACACATCTAGTTCAGATTCAATTCAACTTAGTTCAGCACTGTAGTGCATTTATTGACACTGTATTATTTTAACAAACATATTATCATGGTTTTAAGAGTTGCCATATATATTAATGTATACACATTTTTATACTGACACTCTATCACAACATAGTAAATAAACTGGCCTCGTCCATACTGGAGAGTGCATTCAGCAAAACAGTGTTTGTTTTTATTGACATATTTGCTCCCTTCTCTCCACTTTTAAATTTTTACAGCATTTGTTCTACCATCCTATCAGGGAAGAACTATGTCTCATTTAAACTGTGCTTTAGAGGCACACTTTGATTTGGCATCCTGCCTAGGGTTTGTTCATTGGCTCTTTACAGGAATCATGCTGTGAGTTCACTACGTCACTTACCAGTCTTGACTCAGAATCATCATTATCTTTTATTTTGAGTTTAGCTGGGTAAATATCAAGCAAAGATTTCAATCATTACTCTACGGCAGGAGCTACCCCCGACAACTGACACTCTGAGTAAGTTAGAGACCCCATGGCCGTCGGAGGGACCTATATTAGATCAGTTCACTCTCCTTGGCACAGAGGCGGTCAGGAAATTCTTAGCAGCGGCAAAGCCCACTACCTACTCATTGGATCCCTGCCCCTCTTGGCTGATCAAATGCTGTCTGGATGGATTACAAGACCCCCTAAGGAAAATCATCAACAGCTCGCTCGAGCTTGGGGTCTTTACAGATAGCTTAAAAGAAGCTTTAGTTCATCCTTTATTGAAAAAACCAAGTTTTGATCCTGTGATTTTGTCTAATTACCGCCCTGTTTCTAATCTTCCGTTTTTGGGCAAGGCGATCGAGCGAGCAGTGCTATGTCAACTACAGCAATTTCTGGACAATACCGCCGGCCTGGATCCTTATCAGTCTGGCTTTCACCCGGGCCACGGGACAGAAACGGTTCTAGTGGCTATCACTGATGTACTTCATTGCCAGATGGATAAAGGGAGTTTGGCGCTCTTGATACTCCTCGATCTGACGGCAGCCTTCGACACTGTCGATCATGGCCTGCTGATCCATCATCTCGCAGTGGCTGGAATTCGTGGCCGAGCACTCAGTTAGTTCACCACATTCCTCCGAGGCTGGTCTCAACGTGTTGAGTACCTGGCTCGAACCTCCGACAGATCCGCTCTATCATGTGGGGTGCCTCTGGGAGCAATTCGTTCTCCTCTCCTCTTTAACATCTATGTTAGACCTCTTGCCAGTCTCGTACAGAGTTTTGGCCTGGAGTGTCACCAATATGCTGATGATACCCAGCTGTTTCTGCGGTTGGAGCCTGGAGTCACCACAATACCGGACAATTTCACCCTGTGTCTTGAGGCTGTGTCGAGATGGCTGCGGGCTAGTAGATTGAAGGTGAATCCTACAAAGACAGAGATCCTGTGGCCTGGCCGCCCGCCTGGTGTGGCGCTCCCTTTACCCAACTTTGGCGGTGCCCCCCTGCATCCATCTTCTACTGTCAAGAGCCTGGGTGTCGAGCCTGGGTGTCGTTCTGGACTCACAGCTATCCATGGAGGCCCAGATCGCTGCTGTTAGTAAGCACACCTTTTTCCACCTTCGACAGGAAAAACAACTGGCACCTTACCTCTCTGAGGAAGCCTTGACTACAGTCATTCATGTGACAGTTACCTCTAGCCTGGATTATTGTAATGCCTTGTATGTCGGTCTTCCCGTCGACTACTCGGAGGATCCGCATTATTCAGAATGCGGCAGCCAGGTTACTCGCAGACACCTCTGAGATGCCACATAACTCCAACTCTACTACATCTGCACTGGCTTCCAACAGAATCCTGAGCCCTGTATAAGCTGGTGGTTCTGACCTTCAAACAATTTTATGGCCAGGGGCCAGCATACATCAGAGACCACCTCTCTCCTCTCCACTGCCAGTGGTCGCCAAGACTCCTCCAACTAGACTTACTGCATGTCCCGGGCCCAAAGGAAGTACTCCTTGAATCCATGAGACGTAGGGCCTTCTCCATCTCTGCCCCTGCCCTGTGGAACTCTTTGCCTCCCCACATGAGGGCCATGCGCGACTTGAAGCCCTTTGCTCAGGCACTTAAGACTTGGCTTTTTAGCAGAGCTTTTAATGTTTAATACAGTCTACATGGTTACTGCTGTACGTTCTTATGCAATGTTTTATGTAAATCGCCTGGAACATTTAATGGAGGGCGATTAATAAGTGAGAAATTGAACTGAATTGAATCCTATACATATAACCTTAACATTTCCCTATCAATTACAGAGACCAGTCCTTTTAGACCAACAACCTCATCAGATGGGCTCCTTTCCCTTTTGTACACCAATTGCTCTTCTCTTTCCTGACAGAGCCCATTACATGATGCACACATATTTCCAACTGGGCTCCACTGGGTAAAGGAAGAGCAAGTGGCATATGCCACCACCATGGCAACACAGAAGCCTTCCTGTGTTGCCTTCAGGACAATGGGGAGAAAAACAAATGAACTCTATCAAAAGACAAGGCTGGATTACTGTAACGCCCTCTACGTTGGCCTTCCCTTGTCGACAATCCGGAAACTCAAGCTGGTGCAGAATGCCGCGGCTCGCTTGCTGGTGGGAGCACCAGTGAGGGAGCACATTACTCCCATTCTTCGGCAACTGCACTGGCTTCCCATCGAGTACCGGATTGCCTTCAAGGTGTTGGTGTTAACCTTTAAGGCCTTGCACGGTCTAGGGCCTGTGTACCTGAGGGACCGCCTTACCCCATACGTTCCCCGAAGATCACTGCGCTTGGAAGAGCAAAATCTGTTGGTTGTACCATCGTCCCGCTCCTGCCATCTGTCCAGTACAAGACAGAGAGCTTTCTCTGCGGCGGCTCCAGTAATCTGGAATGCGCTCCCTGACCACATTCGAGCGGTCTCTGAACTTCTCCCTTTTCGAAGGGAATGTAAGACGGCCCTCTTCAGGTTAGCGTTTGGGTAAATTCAAATTCAATTGCTTCAGTCAAGGAATCGTAGATCTGTACCACCATGGCTACGTATTGTGCTTTTACTGTATGTTTTATTGTATGTTTTTATTGTTCTTATTGTATGCTTGTATTTGTGATCCGCCCCGAGCCTGCTGGGAGGAGCGGAATATAAAACTGAATAATAAATAAATAAATAAACCCCCCCGCGGCATTTGGCTGTAGGAACTAAATATGTTAGACTGTCGCCAAATTTAGGGTTAAAAAAGGGAAGCAGATTTTGAAATTCAAAACTTGCCCTACCGTGGTAGGTGAAGCGAAGGAAAGAGCAGAATATTTACAGCACCTAAATCTTGAAGGGAAACAAATTAAATGTTGTGGTATATAATACATAAAAGCATTTGCTCTTTTATTTATTTCATTATGTATTTCAAGACAAAGAAGAAGGCGTATTGTTTTACTTTTTAGGTTTTATTTATTATTTTGACACTATTTTTAACCTGTGTAGTATAGTAAAGGAGACAACATATATTTCTTAAAAATGAAATATTAACTTCCTCATCTATTTAATAGTGGCAGAGAGAGGAAAGAGGAAGTAAGCAGAATTACAGCTTTCACAGAAAATAGCTAAAGGGGAAGGAAGGGTTCTTCCCCTCCCAAAATAAGTATTCTGCCTCCAATAAAGTCTTTCTTCATTCCCCAAATGTGTAGCATTGCAAACAGAAAGACTGTGGAAATCACAACTACATTTGCTGAGATTTATTGTGAAATCCCCATTCTTTCTCTCCTCCCAGGGAGCCAGCCTTTTCCAGGGCTCTGATCGTCAAGAAGGAAGGAAGGAAGGAAGGAGGGAGGGAGGGAGGGAGGGAGGGAGGGAGGGAGGAAGGGAGGAAGGAAGGAAGGAAGGAAGGAAAGTAGAAAGGAAAGGAAAGGCAAGAAAGAGGTAAAAAAGGAAGGAAGGAGAAAAAATAAAAGTGAAAGAAGGAAGGAAACAGGGAGGGAAGACAGGAAACAGAAGAAGAGAAGGGAAAGAGCGCAAGGCAAGAGGGAGGGGGAGCACGCGTGGTGGAAGGGGAGGGAGGAGGGCGAAGACATGCTCTGCGGCGCCGCTTGCTCTTGGCCTCCTCCTCTTCTCCCCCCCCCTTCCTTTCCCCTCCGCTCTGCTTGCCTGCCTGCCTGCCAGGGACCTTATATGGGCCAGTCAGAATCGGCCGGTGGGCTGCATGCGGCCCGTGGGCCATAAAATGCCCAGGTCTGGTCTTAGGCATCAATGGCTCACAAAGTGAGCCATGTAAAGTGGAATCAGGTATCAAACATGGATATGTAATTGCCCCAACCTTATTCTCCGCCTTCAGCACTATGATACTGCGCTTTCTTGGTGGGAAGCGGTGTGGAAATCATCTATCGGACAGATAGCAAGCTGTTTAAGTTCAGTAGAGTGAAAGCCAAAATCAAGGTCACAACAATGTCTGTTATAGAACAATATGCTGATGATAATGTAGTCTGTGCTCATTCAGCGCCTTCCAAGTCACCCAGTCTTTTGTGTGCCCGGGGGGAGTTTCTCATCTGGCCTCAGACAATGATTCTGGGTTTTTGCCTGCCACTTTTGAACTCTCGCTTGCTGAGGTGTTCCTGCAAGTATCTTTGTAGATATCAGAAAGCTATTTCTTGATATGATGATGATGATGATGATGATAATATTTTATTTATAACCCCATCTCCCTGTGGGAACTCAGAGTGGTTTCCAACAAGAGATAGCAAACATTCAATGCCATAAAAAACAATGCCATAATAAACCAAACCAAATCAAAGCTGTAAACAAATGCATCAATATAAACTTATTATAACTAGCCAAAAAAAGGTAATTAAATAGATGTGTTAGATCGAAATAAATCTAAATATGATTTTATATATATATATATATATATATATATATATATGAGATAGGTTTGATAGATATGATTCTATATGCCCATTCAGAAGCAGCTCTGCAGCGCCTAACATCCTGCTTTGCAACAGCTGCAGAGCTGTTTGGGCTGGAAGTCAACCTGAAGAAAACGGAAGTTCTCCACCCAGGCCTGGATCAAGGCCTTTTGGCGCCCTAGGCCAAAGGCTCTGCCCCTGCCCCTGTCCTGCCACCGCCCCCGGCTCGCCCCCGCCTCCTCGCCGGCGCGAGGAGGAAGGGAAAGCCCCACCCCCGGAGCCGATGCCGCACATGCATGGCAGTGGCCCCAAGGGCGGGGCCTCCCCACGGCTCCTCCCTCCCTCCTAAAGCCGTCATGCCGGCCTCAGAAGTGGCCGAAATCGCCCTTTTCAGGCCGGCATGACAGCTTTAGGAGGGAGGGAGGAGTCATGGGGAGCTCCTCCCTCCCTCCTACAGCCACCCAGCCGGCCTGAAAAGGGCGATTTCGGCTGCTTCTGAGGCCGGCATGCCAGCTTTAGGAGGGAGGGAGAAGCTGTGGGGAGGCTCCGCGCTTGGGGCCACTGCCGCGCATGCGCGGCATTGGCTCCAGGGCTGGGGTTTTCCTTTCTCCTCCTCCTCCTCGCGCCGGCGAGGAGGCGGAGCCAGAGGCGGAGCTGGGGGCAGAGCCTTTGAAGCCGAGGGGAGCAGAGCAGGGGGGGGGTGGATGATGCTTCCGTCGCTGCGTGCATGTGCGCTTTTCTTTGGATTTTTTGGAATTTTTTTCTTTGGGGGGGGGTTGGACCTGCTGCCCCCCCCCTCCAATGGCTGCCACCCTAGGCCATGACCTAGGGTGGCCTTATGGGTAATCCGGGCCTGTCTCTACCAGCCCTCACCACAGGAAGAACACCATCATCCCCATGTCAGCATAGGCAAATCTGTGCTTAAGTCCGTTCAGCAGTTCACCTACCTGGGAAGCATCATCTCTTCAGATGCCAAGATTGATAAAGAGATAGATCACAGATTAGCAAAGGCATATAGTGTATTCGGAAGGCTTTACAAAAGAGTCTGGAGCAACAAGCACCTGAGGCAAAGCACCAAAATCAGTGTGTACAGAGCTATCTTATGGTCTATTCTCCTTTATGGGTCTGAAACATGGGTCACCTATCACCAAGACCTACGACTCCTCGAACGCTTTCACCAGCGCTGTCTTCGCACAATCCTAAATATACACTGGACTGACTATGTGACAAATGTTGCTGTCCCTCAGCAAGCAGGGATCATCAGCATTGAGGGCATGCTATTGAGAACACAGCTGCGCTGGGCAGGGCACATCTCTAGGATGGAGGACCACTGCATCCCAAAGATACTACTCTATGGTGAACTCGCCATAGGTCAGCACAAGAGAGGTGCCCCAAAAAGGAAGCATATGGACTCCCTGAAACAATATCTCAGGCTCGGCCGGATTGATCACCAACAATGGTCCACCCTGGCCTCACATCAGGAGGCATGGATACGTACTATCCACAATGCTGCGGCCTCTTTTGAGAAGTCACACCGAGCGCGTCTTGAAGAGAAATGACAACGCAGAAAGAACCGCAACCTGGAAACAACATCATCCAAGGAGACTTGCTGCTGTGCTTTCTGCAACCGGACTTGCCTATCTCAGATTGGCCTTTTTAGCCAACAACGCGCTTGTAGAAAGAGTGAGATGAGTCCTTCCTAAGAATCTTCGTTCGCAAAGAAAAGCCAAGAAGAATATGATAGGTATAATCATAGAATCCTAGAGTTGGAAGAGATCCCAAGGGCCATTCAATCCAACACCATTCTGTAAGGCAGGAAGGCACCACCATTCGATCCCTCCTGACAGCCATAAATATAATTCTTTGGAGATTTATACCGGTAGTAGATATATAAACCTAACTTGTCTAGTTTCCAACAAGCCTCACCACCTGCCATAGATGTGGGAGAAACGTCAGGAGAAAATGCTTCTGGAACATGGCCATACAGCCCGGAAAAGTCACAGCAGCCCAGTGATTCTGTCCACGAAAGCCTTCAACACATAGAATCTTAAGGAGTTGGAGAGTCCCCAAAGGTCATCCAGTCCAACCCCTTTCTGCCTTAACACAATCTGAAAGGTATGTAATAATAATAGTAATAACTAGCTGTACCCGGCACGCGTTGCTGTGCCCTATTTAGGAGATGCAAGAAAGTCTGAGTATGTAAGGGTTGCAATTGATGTTACTTATGGTCTTGGTGGGGTCATGGCTGTGTCGTTGTGGGTTGTTCTGGTGGGTGGGATGTTGAAGTCCTGGGGAGTTGTTGGTGTGTGGTGTTGCTAGCGTTCTGCATAGCTTGTGGATATACAATGTTTTTTGTCTTTCCGTCTGCTGTGTTGATGTAGAGCAGTGTTTCTCAACCTGGGGGTCGGGACCCCCAGGGGGGTCGCGAGAGGGTTTCAGAGGGGTCGCCAAAGGCCATCAGAAAACATATATTTCTGATGGTCTTAGGAAGCCCTTTTGCAGAGAAGGTTGAAGATCTCTCCACTTGTCCTGTGATTGGCAGGCCTCCCAGCCTAGGGGAGGGCTGTTTCTGGGACTCCAAGCAGGGAGGGGAGAGCAGGCGTGCTTGGCGCATGGCAGCATGATGCGCATGTGTGGGTGAGGGAGAGTGTGAGAGGTGGGATGGGGGCTCACGCCAGCTAGTCCCTTCAAGGCATGAGGGTTCGGTATAGGAAGTTTGACCCATTCCTATCATTGGTGGGGTGCAAGGGGCTCTTTGATTGTAGGTGAACTATAAGTTCCAGCAACTACAACTCCCCAAACTCCACCAGTGTTCACATTTGGGTGTATTGAGGATTCGTGTCAAGTGTGGTCCAGATCCATCCTTGTTGAGTCTATAGTGCTCTCTCAATGTAGGTGAACTACAACTCCCAAACTCCAGGTCAATGCCCACCGAACCCTTCCAGTATTTGCTGTTGGTCATGGGAGTTTTGAGTGCCAAGTTTGTTTCAATTCCATTGTTGGTGAGTTCAGAATGCTCTTTGATTGTAGGTGAACTATAAATCCCAGAAACTACAACTTCCAAATGACAAAATCAACCCCCACTCCACACACAAATACAGTTATGAAGTAGCAATGAAAATAATGTGGTTAGGGGTCATCACAACATGAGGAACTGTATTAAGGGGTCGCAGCATCAGGAAGGTTGAGAAGCACTGATGTAGAGGTTGATGCTTGTGTGGGTGGGGTACTTTGGAAGTGAGTGGAGGTACTTGAAATCCCATCATCCATGGTGTGCCCTCCTCTAAACTGCAGTTGGATGGAGTGTGGGTCATGGGGGCATTGTGTGCCAAGTTGGGTCTTTATCGGTCTTGGTTCTGGGCCACAGTGGTCTGTGGGAAATGAAGGGTTTGAAAGTACTACAAATCCCATAATCCATGGAGGTACATCAAATACCATCATCCATGGTCCACCCTCCTCCAAACTGCAGTAGAATGTAGCGTGGGTCATAGGGGCTCTGTGTGCCAAGGTAGGTTACTGTCAATTCAGGCCATACACAATGTCCCATGAGCTGAGGCCTAGTCGGGAAAATCAAGTTAATGAAGCCTTCCTGTCAATTCAGAGCTTAAACAGCATCCCATTAAGTGATGCCTAGTCAGGGAAATCAAGTTAATGAAGCCTGTCAATTTTGGGCATGGTCTGTGATTTGTAGGGGTTCAAATTTTCTGTGGGAAGTGAATTGGGTGTTTGTGTTGGCGACTGCCTCAGGCCTTTGCCTTATCCTCCTCTGCCAGTTTATTATGGGTCGGAATGTTCATGTTGGCTGGCCAATAGAGGTGTTATGCAAATACTCCCTCATTGGCAGCCAATCATGTTGTCAGAATGCAGAGGCTGGGAGATTGGTTGGCAGCCACGGAGGATGCTGGGAAATGTAGGGTTTTTTGTATCCTTGTTTTTGGGGGCCTTCTAGGTTTTGGGGGGGAAAGTTTCTTTGCTAAAAACCTACCTTGCCTGAGGCCTATTTTTGTTGCCAAGTTTGGTGTCTCTGCCTTGTAAGGTTTCTCTGCCTAGGACGGTCGTTCCATGAGGGGACCTCCTTTATATAATAGATAATACTTTATTTATAACCTGCCCTAAATCCCGGGGGCGGGGGGAGACTGTGGACCAGGCCTGGGCAAACTTCGGCCCTCCAGGTGTTTTGGACTACAACTCCCACAATTCCTAACAGGCTGTTAGGAATTGTGGGAGTTGTAGTCCAAAACACCTGGAGGGCCCGAAGTTTGCCCAAGCCTGGCATAATGGCAGAACCCTGGGCGCTGGCAGGCTGTTTCAAGGCGCCGGCGATACCCGAGCAGAGGGGGAGCCTCGGTCCTTTCATTCCTGGCTGCTCCTTCCCGAGGGGTGTCAATCATGACACGACACCAATGGACAGCCCCGCTCTTTGGCTGCACCCCCCGAGCTCTAGGGAAACAGGCTCTTCCTTCAGAACGGGGACATTGCCGCCCTCCTCCCCTCCCTCCCTCCCCGGCCGGCGCTCCCTCGCCCACTCAGCCCCCGCTTGGGATGTTTGGCCAGAAGAAAACAGCTGGGGGGCGGGGGGGGGAGGGAAGGAGCGGGGCCGCCCCATGTCTGGCTGAGAGGGGAGGAGAGGAGGAGAGGAGAGGGGGGCTGGGAGGGGGCGCCCTGGGGAGGGGAGGGGGCGTTGCTACTCACCGTGGGGCTGCGCCAGGCCCGAGAGCAGCACGGCCACAAGCGCCCCCGCCAGGTAGGAGGCCGAGTGGCCCCAAGGCCCCGCCATCGCCCTCTCGCCGCTGAGGAGAGACGGGCCCGCGCTGGACTGGCCTCCCTCCTCCCACCCCCTCCTGCCCTCCCGCCGGCCCTCCCGAGGAGGAGGAGGAGGAGGAGGAAGCCGCTGTTTCCTGCCCCCTTTAGGGCCCAAAATTAGGAAGACAGCTGCGGAAGTATTCGCTATGGACTCCAAACATGCCCAAGGCCCCCCTCCCTTGAGGGGAAGCAAGGCCGGCTCCCTGGGGCTCCTTCCACACCGCTGAGTAGAACCCCGCGCTCTCTCTCTGCTTTGAACTGGGATCTATGGCAGTGTGGACTCAGGTAGCCCAGATATTCAAAGCAGGTATTGTGGGCTATTCTGCTTTGATTCAGGGCTGCGTGGAAGGGCCTCGAGCCCCCACATGCCAGGCTGCCTCAAAAGCCCCCCGCCCGTTGCAAGGGACTGGGTGGTTTTTCCTTCGGGCCTTTAAAGCGTTTGGACTCCAACTCCCAAAAACCCTGGCTGAGGAAGCCAATAGCGAGGCATTCTGGGAGTTGAAGTCTTACAGGTCTTAAAGGAACCGCTGCACTCACTTCGGTCCTCTTGGTGGCTGTCAGAGACGGAACTGAGGCCCTTCCTCATGGCCATATAACCCAGAATATCAAGGCAGAAAATCCCACAGGATCTACTTGAGTCCACGCTCCCATACAACCCGGTTCAAAGTAGATACTGTGGGGTTTGATTCAGCCGCGTGGAAGGGGTCTCACAATATCGAGGCAGATAATCCACAATATCTGCTTTGAACTGGGTTTTCTGAGTCCACACTGCCATATATCCCAGTTCAATGTGGATTTTATACAGCTGTGTAGAAGGGGCCCCAGTCCTTGATGGCGTGATTGTCTCTCCCTCCCTCCCCCCCCCCCCCCCTCTCCCCCCTCTCTCTCCCTCCCCCCTCTCCCCCTCTCCCCCCTCCCCCCTCTCTCCCTCCCCCCCTCTCTCCCTCTCCCCCTCCCCTCTCCCTCCCCTCCCTCCTCTCCCTCCCCCCTCCCCTCTCCCCCCTCCCCCCCCCTCTCCCCCTCTCCCTCCCTCCCCTCTCTCTCTCCCTCTCCCCCTCTCCCTCCCCCTCTCTCCCCTCTCTCTCTCTCCCTCCCCCTCTCTCTCCCTCCCCTCTCTCTCCCTCCCTCCCTCTCCCTCTCCCTCCCCCCCCTCCCTCCCTCTCTCCCTCCCTCTCCCTCCCTCCTCTCTCCCCCCTCTCCCTCCCCCCCCTCTCCCTCCTCTCCTCTCCCCCCCCCCCTCTCTCCCTCTCCCTCTCCCTCCCCCCTCTCCCCCTCTCTCTCCCTCTCTCCCTCCCCCCTCTCCCTCCCTCTCCTCCCTCCCTCCCCTCTCTCCCTCCCCCTCTCTCTCTCCCTCTCTCTCCCCCTCCTCTCCCCCCTCTCTCTCCCTCTCTCCCTCTCCCCCTCTCTCCCCCTCTCCCCCTCTCTCCCTCCCCCTCCCCCCTCTCTCTATATATAATGGATTTGGAAGAAGCCACACAGGCCCCTTCTACGCTGCTATATTAAATCCAGATTATCTGCCTTGAACTGGATTATATGCAGTGTAGACTCAGATGATCCAGTTCAAAGCAGATAATGTGGATTACTCCAACCCTCTGCCGTGCAGGAAAAGCACAATCAAATTACCCCTGAGAGATGTGTGTATGTATAAGCATCCTGGCGTTGCAGTGTTTTGAACGTGGCATTGACTGGAGTGGGCCTGGCAGGGGTCCATTTCGGGAAGCGGTCCTCTCCTGCACGGTTTTTGTTTTCTGGACTCCAACTCCCAGAAGCCTCAGCCGCGGTGGCCAATGGGGAGGGATTCTGGGAGCTAAAGTCCACAACAACTAGAACCTCAGAGTGTGGGAAGCCACTAGTCTACGTGAACCGTTCCCGCCGGCGCTGTGTCTGTGCTGAAAACCGGGTCCAGGCCAAGAGACCTAGAACGCAGAAGGCAGGCCCCTGGGGTGTCTCTACATTGTGAATCAACACAGCTTGACAACCCTGAGACGCCTATGTTTTAATGCGATGGGATATTGGGATTTGTAGTTTGGTGAGGCACCAGCACTTTTGGGCAGAGAAGGCGAAAGACTTAAAACTCTTAACTCTTGGGATTCTGTAGCCTTGAGTCGTGGCAATTAAGGCGGTATCAAACTGCGTTAATTCTGCAGTGTAGATGTACTCTTAGCCTTTCTTCTGCCTCATTCTCTTCGGAGGAGATTGCAGTTTCAAATGAAGCGGTGAGCACGAAGTGTATGTGACTCTGCTCTTTTTAAGTCTCTGTGTCCGACGAGGGCTGCTGCTGCGGCTGCTCATGTGTCCAAAGTGCGGGATGCTGGGAACATTCCTCCCTGCCTTCCTCCAGGTGCCCAAAACGGTCCTTTGCGGGGTAAGCAGGGGGTTGGCTGCCCCGCTGAGCTGCTTTTACTTGGCTTGATTTAATTATGCCCATTGATTACCTCTGGCCTTCCTTGTAGTGGAGAGTGGCTGCAGCTGGGCCCGCCCACACTGCCACGGAATAACGCAGCTTGAAACTGTACTATATCGTCAGACATGATTGCCATGTTTAAATGTTTGAAAGGATATCCTAAGGAGGAGGGAGCAGGGTTGTTTTCCGCGGCCTTGGAGGCGAGGCCTCTTCTACACTGCCATAAAATCCAGTTCAAAGCAGATAATCTGGGTTTTATCTGGCAGTGTAGAAGGGGCCTAGGACTGAAGCCGTGGGTTTAAATTACAGGAAAAGAACGTCAGGAATCATAGAATCATAGAGTTGGAACAGCTCCCGCCATGGCCGGATTACCCATAAGGCCAGACAAGGCCATGGCCTCGGGCGGCGGATTTTGGGGGTGGCATTTCCGGCCCTGAAGGAAGGAGTGGCGCCCGCCCCCCTGGGACAAGGAGCCGGGGAAGTCCCGCCACCCTAGGGCGATTGACGCGGCGGGCGCCACTCCTTCCCTCAGTGAAGGGAGGAGGTGCGCCAGTGCGGCGGCGGCGGGGAAGTGGCGTGAGTCTTCCTAGGGGCGGGACTTCCGGCGGCGCCTTGTGCGTCACGCCGGTTCCGCCCCCCTCCCTTCACTGAAGGGAGGAGGGGCGGAACCGCTGCCGGCGTGACGCACAAGGCGCCGTCGGAAGTCCCGCCCTTAGGAAGACTCACGCGGCTTCCCCGGCCGCCGCCCCCCGCTCGCCCGTGCCCCCAACACAAGCGGGGGGGAAGCCGCGTGAGTCACCGTAGCGGCGGGACTTCCAACGGCACCTTCTCCTTCTGCCGGTTCCGCCCCTCCCTTCACTGAGGGACTTCCGCTCTGGCGACTCACGCGGCTTTCCCCACCGCCGCCCCGCTCGTGTTTGGGGCACGGGCGAGCGGGGGGGGCAGCGGCATGGGAAGCCGCGTGAGTCTTCCTAAGGGCGGGACTTCCAGCGGCGCCTTGTGCGCCACGCCGGCCCCGCCCCCGCAAGAGGCCCCGCCCCTGGGGCCGGCGTTTAGACCGGGTGGCCTCGGGCGGCACAGGCCGCTAATCCGGCCCTGGCTCCCGCAGCCAGGAAGTTCTTCCTCATGTTCAGATGGAAGCTCCCCTCTTGTAGCTTGAAGCCTTTCTTCCATTGCGTCCTAGTCTCCAGGGCAGCAGAAAAGAAGCTTGCTCCCTCCTCTCCATGACTTCCTCTCACGTATTTATACATGGCCCTCATCATGTCTCCTCTCAGCCTTCTCTTCTTCAGGCTAAACATGCCCAGCTCTTTAAGCCGCTCCTCATAGGGAACTACCTGACATCCTGTTCAGCAGTGGAACTCTCTGCCTTGGAGTGCAGTGGAGACTCCTTTGGAGGCTTTAAAACAGAGGCTGGATGGGAATGCTTTCATTGTGCTGTACCTGCATGAGCCTCGGGAAGGGCGGTTTAGCAAATCGAAACAATAAATAAATAAATAAATAAAATGGGGTTGGACTGGATGGCCCATGTGTCTCTTCCAACTTTTATGATTCTATAAACAGAGACTCGCTGCCTTATGTCTCTTTAAAATAAATAAATGTAATAATATTCCACAAAGCTGTATAAAATCCACATTGAACTGGATTATATGGCAGCGTGGACTCAGATAACCCAGTTGATTATCTGCCTTGATATTCTGGGTTATATGTCTGCGTGGAAGGGCACTACATAACAAGATTTGTCCCTGGGTTATAAATGTAATTTCCTAATTGTTTCTATCATAAAAACATGGGGATCGTTTATTAAACTGCCAAAAATGTCCTGCAGCACATTTTGCTATAGTTTTTCCAATGAATACCTCATAGAGGGCCCTTCCACACAGCCCTATATGCCAGAATATCAAGGCAGAAAATCCCACAATATCTGCTTTGAACTGGGTTATCTGAGTCCACACTCAGATAATGTGGGGTTTCCTGCCTTGATATTCTGGGATATAGGGCTGTGTGGAAGGGCCCAGAGTCTCAACCATTCAACATAGTTTGTGGCAGCCACAAAAACAAAGTTTCTGGAGTGTAACAGCTACTTTCAAAGTAAGTGCTGCACAATTAAACAGAGAACAACATTTTCAAACCAGGAACAGGTTTTTTTTCCCAAATTTGGTTACATATTGTAATGGTTATGGAATCATGTCTATTGTGAGATTCCTGTTAGTATCTGGTCAGCCACTAGATGAGCATAGTGGTCCTGAAACAGTTCTTCAAAGTTGGGTTCTTGGGCAAGCTCTCCAGTTTTAATGTATACTGTCCTCTGTTGATATTCTGAATGTCCACCAACTGTCAGGCTTCTAGGGCTGCAATTATGAACACATTTTTAGGGAGAAAAGTTCAGCATCGCAGGACTTATTTTTGAGTCAAGATGGCGAGGGTTATGCTACACATCTCATGAATATCAAGGCAGAAAATCCCACAATATCTGCTTTGAACTGGGTTATTTGAGTTCACACTACTATATATTCCAGTTCAAAGCAGAAAATTTTGGATTTTATTTAACTGTGTGGAAGGAGCCGGAATGTGAGATCGCAGGCAATCCCCTGTTCCATGATGGAAATAGTCCTCGTGTCCTACTTGGACCTTGGGATGACAGTGGAGAATATTGCCTTAGAGCCCTTCTACAAGCCAGTTCAAAGCAGATAACGTGGGATTTTATACAGTTGTGTGGAAGGGGCCTTCTTTGATCTTTATGCTGGAGGGCTCACACCACCCAAGAAGCCCAGAGAAATTATAATAAGATGCTTGCTTCTTTTTCCATGTTCAGACTAGAGAGGAAAGCTGGGACTCATTTTTGTATGGGTTTCCCTCCTTGCATCTCTGAAAGTGGCTGAAGTTAAATCATGGTTCTTGCTTCCTTGCAAACTCCAAGAGCTGGGAGATTGGTTGTGGCTTATCTGATTGCATTTTCCAGAGGAAAATTGAATATTTTGAGTAACCCATAGTTTTTGATTTAGCTGTTACAACATAATAGTGAGAACTAGTCCTGCTTTTATGCCTTTTTTCGGAATGTGGTGATATCTCTATGCAGATGATGTCCAAATCTGTCACTCCTTCCCACCTGTTACCAAGGAGGCTGTCCAGACCTTGAATTGGTGCTTGGCAGCTGTGTCGGACTGGATGAGAGCTAACAAATTGAAGTTGAATCCAGGCAAGACAGAGGTCCTACTGGTTAGTTGAAAGGCCGAACAGGGCATAGGGTTACAGCCTGTGTTGGAAGATTGATTGATTGATTGATTGATTTTAATATTTGTGAGTCGCCCTCCACGTCAGTGCTCCGGGCGACTTACACATAGAACACATAAAAACAGTTCAATAGTTAAGCTAAAAAAATAAAATAAAAATAAAAATAAAAAAATAGAATTTGGTTAAAAGGTCTAATAACTCAGGCTAAGTCTGGAAGGTGACCTTAGCCATAGGCCTTTCGAAAGAGCCAGGTCTTCAATGCGGTCAGGAACTGGGGCATGTCCAGGATAGCTCTCTGCTCCGCCGGCATCGAGTTCCAAAGAACAGGGGCCGCGATGGAGAAGGCTCTTCGTCTTGTGATGTCGAGGCGAGCCTCATTCACACCTGGGATGCGGAGAAGGTCCCTGTTCACTGGGCGCGGCGGCCTTAAATGGACTGGTTCGAGCAGGCGGTCTTTTAAGTAAGCTGGGCCAGCGCCATGGAGAGCCTTGAAGGTGAGCGACAAGGTCTTATGGATGGCTCTGAGCTCGACTGGCAGCCAGTGCAGGCGCTGCAAAGATGGCGCGATATGGCATCTCAGCGGTGTCCCGGTGAGGAGTCTGGCGGCTGCATTCTGCACTAGCTGGATTTTGCGAAGTGGTTGACTGCGGCAACCCCACATACAAGGCATTACAGTAGTCCAGCCGCGATGTCACTGTGGCATGGACCACCGTAGCCAGCGCATCTGATGGAAGGTAGGGAGCTAGTTGACGTGCCTGACGCAGGTGGAAGAAAGCTCCCTTACTTGTCGCAGCAACCTGGGCCTCTAGCGCGAGTCTTGAGTCCAGAATCCCACCGAGACTCTTCACAGACGGGGCCGGGATAAGCGGCTCTCCCTCAAAGAGAGGTAGCGGAATGGGTGACTCTGGGCGTCCCGGCCATAGAATCTCCGTCTTTGCTGGATTGATCTTGAGTTTGTATGAGCGGAGCCATCTAGTCACTGCTTCTAGTCCTTGTCTGAAGTTCTCAGGCACTGATGTTACGCCTGGCTCAAGCTTCAGCAGGAGCTGGGTGTCATCTGCATATTGATAGCACCCAAATCCAAAACTTCTGGCTATGCTTGCCAAGGGTTGGACATAGATGTTGAAAAGCGTTGGTGACAAAATGGGCGCCTTGGGGGACTCCGCAGTCCAGGGTGGATTTCTTGGACACTTGGCCTCGCCACTCAACACACTGCGGCGGCCCGTAGGAAGGAATCGAAACAGGCCAGAGCTGTGCCTTGAATCCCAGAGGCTGAAAGTCGTCGCAACAGCAGGTCATGATCCACCGTGTCGAACGCCGCGGTGAGATCGAGTAGCACCAAGATCGCTGAGCCTCCCTTCTCCAATTGGCGGCGGATGTCGTCCGTAATGGCCACCAAAACGGTCTCAGTTCCGTGTCGGAGCGGAAACCCGATTGGCAGGGGTCCAGGCTTCCTGAAGTTTCAGGAATTCCTGTAATTGGATCGCTGCTGCCCGTTCAATCAGTTTCCCGAGGAAGGGTAGGTTTGAGACCGGCGGTAGCTTGCCGGCGTAGCTGGATCCAGATTCGCCTTCTTCAGCAGCGGGCGGACTCTAGCTTCCTTCAGAGCGTCGGGAAAAGCTCCCAGCTCAATGAGTGATTTATCAACCCTGTTAGAGTGGCCGAGGGCTCCCGAACAGGGTTTAATCAGATGGGACGGGCAGGGGTCTGTAGAGCAAGTGGTTGCCCTTGCTGCGGCCAGGATTTGGTTGATCTCCTCTGGATTCAGGGCCTTGAACTGGTCGAGTTTCTGGCTGGACGATGGGGCTGGATTCTTTCCCATCCCGCTCCTCTCCTCAGATATAGAGGGTAAATCACGCCTAAGAGCAATTATTTTCTCAGTGAAGAAATCTTGAAAATCTTCCGCTGTAATAGCTGAGTCTTCATTGTCTCTCGGTAGTGAATTGGGCATAGCCAGGTCTCGAACGATCTTAAAGATCTGTGCCGGCCGCGATCTTGCCGCCGCTATTAGAGAGGAGTTGTAAATCTTCTTGGCCTCTTTGACCACCCGTTCATATGTCCTGCGCATGTCTCTGAAGGCTGTTCTTGACGTCTGAGTTGGTTTCCGGCGCCACGCGCTCTCCAGCTGCTTCCGCCTTCGCTTCAGCATTCGCAAGTCATCCGTGAACCATGGAGAGTGGACTCTTCGTGGGACGGATCAGGCATCTGGGGCTATTTGATCGATGGCTTTCGACAAAACTGAATTCCATCTGTCCACCCGCTGGTTCAAGGTCCCCCCGGGAACTTCCATCGGCTCAAGGGCTGCTGCAAAACAACTGGGGTCCATACACCTCTTCTGGCGGGCTAGGATGGGTTTTGGCTCTGGCCTTGCTGGTAGAGGAATTCTGATGTCGACCTTCAGAGTAAAATGATCCGACCAGGGAACCTTCATTGTTACTTGCTGCGTAACTCTCAACCCGTACCCGAAGATTAGGTCTAAGGTATGTCCGGCCTGGTGTGTGGGGCCGGACTCCATCAAGGAGAGACCTAATGTGTCCATGGAACGGATGAACTCCTTCGCTAGGGGGGATGGCATAGTAGTGTCTGCATGGATGTTGAAATCTCCTAAAACAATAAGTCTTGGGAATCTGAGTGTCCAGTCCGCGGCAAGATCGAGCAGATTGAGTAAGCTCTCCTTCGGGGTCCCTGGGGAGCGATAGATTAGAAGAATCGCTAAGCACTCCTTGGCTTTTAGAGTGATTCCCAAGCACTCCATGCCCGTGATATTCGGGGCCTGCATAACTGTCACCGGAATATCATCCCTAGCTACTATACCCACTCCTCCTCCCCTGCCATCAGTTCTCGGTTGGTGGAACATTCGGGAAACCCGGAGGGACAGCTCATGAAGAGGTATAGTGTCTCCATTCTGTGTCCAGGTCTCCGTGATGCAGTTTATATCTGCATCTTGCTCTGTGATGAATTCATTCAAGGTGGCCAGCTTATTCCGTATGGATCTGGCGTTGAAGAGCAGGAGTGATGAGCAGGTGGGAGGTGGTGTCGGGAGGAGCTTTGTTGGGGACGGATCGTAGGAAGGGGACGGATGGTGCTTCCTACTGTTCCCATGCTTCCTAATTAGAGGTCGACCCTTGAGTCAACTTTCCTTCTGCCTGTAACTGTTGGAATTTTTTTTTTCCCGCAGGTTGATTGACTCGTAGGGGAAGTGGATGGTGGTAGGCAGTTTTTCGCCTTTGGCCCAAGATCTTGAAGGGCATCCAGTTTGCGGCAGACCCCGTGAAAGGGAGTCGCCGCCGCAAGCGAATATCTATATCAGAGGACCTTGGGGACTTCATGGTTGTAATCTTGTCGCACTCTTTATCTTGGTTGATCGGCAGAGGTCGAACCAGTCCGAGCTTCCTTCTCCACGGTGCGGGTCGGACGGGCTCTCCTTCTGGCCAAAACCCACCCCCAGAAGGTCCGTGAACGAAACGACCTCTTCCGGGTCTCGTTGGCCTTCCCTCTCCTCCGAGGGCCATGGGGAACCATGTTCTTACAAAGATGGCCATTCTGATGGCGGCCAGCTCCTGCTTGTGGGCCAGCGGTGTTCTTCCCTCTATCCTGCGAGGGGGGGGGGCTCCAGCACCTGGCAATGGGCCAAGAGAAACTGGTCCCGCACTGGACCGGGCAGTAGATGGAAGCGAACAGGGGCCGGATGTTGGAGGCCTAGATTGAGGGCTGGGTCTCCGTTATTTGAGGTTTCCACGTGCCCTAGGGTACTGGTATCCTCGAAGGCTCTAGGCTGGGCCATTTTGGGGGATGATAATTGGTGTAATGAACCAGTGGTTCGGCTGCGCCTCATCTTGGCCCGTCTTCGTCTGGCCTGACCCGGTCGATTCTTTTTTGGCCTCTTTTGGTTGTTATCCAGCAATATAGGATGTTGCCGCTCAATCTGGGACGGCAAATCCGCTGGGAGGCGACAGGCGCGACGCCTGGGCCGCTCCCCGGGGGCCTTTGCCAGGATCTGGGAGATGTTTAGAGCCTCTGGTGGAGAGCCAGAGGGCTGCTGCTGCTGCTGCTCTGGCAGGCTCTGGTGATCAGTGTTCGGCACTTCTGGGCTGAGTGATGTAGGCAGAAGGGTGGGGCTAAAGATGCCGAGCAGAGTGAGCTCGGCGCCATGTTGGAGCCTGCCGCCAACACCCTCCCCCGCCAAGGATGAAGACCTCCGAGGGCCCAGAGCCCTCCATGGGCTCCACCACGGGAGAGCTGCCAACTCCCTGTCCTCCTCGGCCAGTGGGCTCCGGCTGAAGCTCCGTCCAGGGCGGCCTGAGAGGCTTGCTCGCAGGATGCTGGGGTTCCCTCTCCTGCTGCTCCTCCAAGAGATGATGCCCACCCGAGGGCCTGGGAGCGGCTCGCCCGGGGGAGCGGGGGCGGCCTACCTCTCCTCCTTCAAGATCCGCCGATGTCAGGTCCTGGTCTGCACCACCTGGAAAGGGGCTGGGGCAGCGCGCATCCTCTTCGCCACCGCGGGGGGACGGGGGGGGGAGACTCTCCGTCCAGCTCTACAGCTTCTCCCAGCCGGGCAACCAGCCGCTCAGCCAGCCGGCTGAGGGCGAGAAGGAGGGAGGTAAGTTCGCGTATGGAGTCCTGCAGGCCCCAAGGATCGATTTGGGCCTGGGCCTCGTCAGCTCCAACGGGGGAATGCTCAGCTGCCTCCCACTGGATGGCAAGAAGGGTGGGGGGCTCAGTGTCCACTCCCCCAATCCCACGTCTGTGCCCAGGCCCGGCCAGGGGACTGGAGACTGTGGCAAATGGGTCCTAAAAATGTCCTCTTTGACAACGCGGCGGCGCCCGTGCTTGCCCGGATCCTGGCTGCTAGGTCCGACTCCAGGCCGACCTCCAGGACGGCTTCCGCTTCGAACTGTAGGGCTTCCAACGGGAGTGAGGGCCCACCAGCGATTCCCAGGGGGCCAAGGGCTCACCCGAAGTTTTGGAGGACACCCTCTCTGCCAGGTGTGCCAGGGTAGTAGTTAGCCTCACCAGCGAAGATGTTGAGCCGGTGGAACTGATAGAATCCCCAAGGCCCCAGCGGAGCTCAGGCGTTTCTGCTGCTGCTCAGCGCGGCCATCCTCTCTTTCATGGAAATGAGGATTATTGGAGGAAATGGTTGGTATATGCACACGTTGCTTTGCCAACAGGTTCAACCCTCTGGTACTTGTGTTGCTTAATTTTCCAGGAAATTTCAGGCAGGTTCAGGCGGTTCTATATTTCTTGGTTGAGCGCCCTGCAGGCTTTAAGCAGAAATCTGCTGACGGGTGTGCAGGTCTATTGGGTTGGAGCAGCTGGAGGCAGAAGCTTTTAAAGGCTCCTACTGTGTTTGCTCCTTCTCTCACCGGTGTGGAGGTGAGGCAACCAGGACTCCTTCCTTCCCCTGTTCTGGCAGGCAGGGATGGCAGGCAGAGATCAAAACGATGGAAGAATTACGTCAAATCCACCACAACCTTACATGGTTTCAGTACTTCCAAATATGCAGGATTGCAGCTTGGGAGTGATCCTGGACTCGTCGCCGAGCCTGGAAGCCCAGGTCTCGGGTGGTGGGCTGGGAGAGCTTTTGCACAATTAAAACTTGTGCGCCAGCTGCGCCCATATCTTGGGAAGCCTGATCTGGCCACAGTTGTCCACACTCTGGTTACATCCCAAATAGATTACTGCAATGCGCTCTGCATGGGGCTGCCTTTGAAGACTGCTCAGAAACTCCAAATAGTTCAACGGGTAGCAGCTAGATTACTAACCGGAGTGTCTTACAGCTCCACTGGCTGCCAGTCCAATTCCAAGCACAATTCAAAGTGCTTATTTTGACCTATAAAGCTCTATATGGCTCTGGCCCAGCTTACCTGTCCGAACATATCTCCCTCTACATCCCACCTCAAAGTTTACGATCTTCTGGGGAGGCCCTGCTCTCTGCCCCGCCTTTGGCGCAAACATGCTTGGTGGGGACGAGGGACAGGGCCTTATTGGTGGTGGCCCCTGGCCTGTGGAACTCGCTCCCCAGCGAAATCAGGTCAATAACATCCCTCCTCGCCTTCAGGAGGAAATTGAAAACGTGGTTATGGGACCAGGCATTTGGGTAGCTTACAGATAAGTGACAATGACAATGATGATAATGTTATGAAAAATGGACTATGGCTTCCGATTGTGTTGTGTTTGCTGAATTCGTTTCTAGATAAGGCTAGACAGCCAGTATTATTGTACTTTTATCATTGTACTTTTTATTTTTAAACAATTTTAAAATTAATTTAATGTAATATTCACAAGTAATAACTGTATGTATTATTTGTTTTGTAGTGGTATCGAATTGTGCTGGCTGTAAGCCGCCCTGAGTCTCCCCTCTGGGGGTTAAGAAGGGTGGGTTACAAATGTTTGAAATAAATAAATAAATAAATAAATAAATAAATAAATAAAATTTACTGCTACACCAAGGGCCCTTCCGCACTGCCGCTATATCCCTTTTTATTTATTATAAAAAGACAGAAACCTGTGTTCAAGACAGTGTCCAAACTGTAGGTACTACTTCCCTTTTAAAATGGGTACACTGAATTAACAATTTGTACCTCTTATGTTTTATAGGAAATTTGAAAGATGATGGTTGCATTATGGAGAAGAAATCATATGATGTGAAAACTGATCCTTTGCCAAAGTTGATCTCTCCAGCTTTCATTCTCCTTCTGGTTGTATTGCTTGTAAACTTGCTCCTCTACCAATACTTCAGCAATGTGTTTTTTTCCTATGGCCAGATCAATATTGAGCACAATTTGTGTCCACATGGTTATTTCAGATTGGGATCCCTGAAGAACTGTACGCCATTGTTGTCGTGTGAAGCCTTAAAAACAGAAGTTCGCAGACTGAAACGTGTTGGTGAAGGAGCGGTGAAAAAGGTTAGTTTACCATAATAAAAACATAAAGGTTTCCCCTGACATTAAGTCTAGTCTTGTCTGACTCGGGGTGGTGGTGCTCGTCTACATTTCTAGGCCAAAGAGCCAGCATTGTTCATAAACACCTCCAAGGTCATGTGGTCAGCATGACTGCATGGAGCGCCGTTACCTTCTTACAGAAGCGGTACTATTGATCTCACATTTGCATAAGTTTTGAACTGCTAGATTGTTAGAAGCTGGGTCTAACAGTGGGAGCTCATCCCACTCCCCGGATTTGAACTAGCAACCTTTCGGTCAGCAAGTTCAGCAGTTCAGTGGTTTAACCTGCTGTGCCACCATAATAACAGATACTAAATATGTTATTTTGTGTATTCACCAGTCACATTATGAAAACACTTTACCATACTCTGTTGCATGTGTCACTATGGGTGCGTCCATATTATTTTTCCTAAATGACATATATTTTCCTGTGTTGTTTCATGTTCAGTCTATGATGAGCATTTGCATATATCAGAGAACAATTTTGTGAATGTTGGGAAACATATTATATCGCACACACAAATATATTTCTCTTAAGTTTGGGACAAGAATATGTACCATAGGTGACTTCTCAACATTCATTGGTGAATCTCCATTTGGCTAAACACTAAAAATGGGTCAGGAATTATTTAACATTCACCACATTTTAGACCATCATTCTTATATAATGTGCAGAGTTGTGGCATAGTTCTCTTCCTTCTTAGGAATTGATTTGGTTTTTGTTTTATATAACAGTGCGAATTCAAGTGGTGAACTCTTAAATTCAGGAGTGGGGTACTAAACTGAGCTATTGTTCCCACAATTGGAAAATACTTTAGTTTTTATTCTAAATCCTGTCATGCTCACAATGACACCAGAGGTAAAGCAATGCAGTTTTGAATATCCCCAGTTCTTCCAAGAAATTCCTTAATTTAATTCAATATAAGAAGCCACCTCGCACCAACTTCTTGGTGGAAGAAATTTCAGATAAACATTATGAGCATGTATAATTTCAATTCCAAACTGGGTGGTTCAAATTTCACTTACAGAATCAATGGGTTTAGCCTTTGTGGGATAAAGTTTATTTAAATAGTGAATGTGGAATATTTCTAACACTTGTTTAATTAAGCTCTTATGAATCTCTTTCCTATAGAAAGTTGTTACAGCTGTGTTGATCATACTGAACCAGAATCCTAGAATGAGTGGCTACTAGAAACTGCCTTGTGTCTTGTGCAAAAAATAACTGAAGTTTTCTTCTTGTATCTAGGTCTTCCTTTCTGAATGGAAGGCAAACAAAGTGGCCCTTTCTCAACTGACTGTGCCAGAACTGCAAGAAGACTTTATTCATGGGCTTCACATGCTGAAATCTTTACAAAGCAAGCATGTGGTCAAACTACTTGGATACTGCGAGGAGGAGTTTGTGGTTCTTACTGAATATCAGCCATTTGGTTCCCTGAAGAATCTGAATGAGATACTGAATCTTCCAAAATATAAGAACTCAAACACCTGGTATAACAGGTTCCTACTAGCCATAGACTATGTGAGCATCATCCACTACCTCCACAATAGCCCTCTGGGCACTTTGGTGATGTGTGACTCTAGTGACTTGGATAAAGTCCTTTCACAGTACTTGTTGACAAGCAGCTTTCATGTTGTTGTGAATGACTTGGATGCCCTGCCTCTTGTGAACAGGAAAGCTGGGCAACTGATTAAATGTGGCCACCGGGAGTTGCAAGGTGAATTTGTTGCTCCTGAGCAGCTTTGGCCTTATGGTGAGGATGTTCCCTTTGAAGACAGCCTCATGCCTCCGTATGATGAAATGACAGACATATGGAAAATCCCAGATGTTTCCAACTTTCTCTTAGGAGATGTTGATGGGAGCGATCTTGTCCGGTTTCATCTCTTCGACATTCATTTGGAGTGTAAGAAAAGCCCAGCTGAAAGACCACCCGCACATATGGTTCTTGAAACATACAGAAAAGTGCTAGCATTACTTGTTAAAGAAACAGTTTTACCAAGTATAAGGGACATGTTATAAGAAATCCTCATGGGCATGTTTTGATACAGTAACAAAAACTGGATGTATTTCACACTTTTTGTCGCTTGACTTTTCCTGATTTGAAAAATACACAAGGCTGCTTGGGGAATAGAAACAGAAATGATGAAACTCCAAAACAACTTCTTAAAAAAATATGTTACTGAGACCCTTCTACATTGCCATATAAAAATCAGATTATCTGCTTTAAACTGAATTATATGGCTGTGTACACTCATGTAATCCAGTTCAAAGCAGTTAATGTGGATTATCTGCTTTGATAATCTGAATTATATGGCAGTGTAGAAGGGGCTTATGTTAAATTGGCACAAGAATGCTAAAAGAAGGGATGTAGCAAAAGTATTTTATACAGTCAATACGAGTGTTTCTTGTTCTTATAATAGCAATTGCTTGTTGGGATTTTCTGTTTTGTAGCATTTTAAAATGATGTACACTACTAATACCTGCCTTTCATTTCAGTACCAATTTTCCTTAGAATCTATTTTAAACTTATTGTTAAGGTGGCTTGAATCAATTCTTGGTATTAGCATGTATAGTACACTGAATATGTATCAAAATCGCCCTTCCCGAGGCTCATGCAGGTACAGCACAATGAAAGCATTCCCATGTATCAAAATCTGAATAATTCTGTATCCAGCTGTGACTGGTACAGAAATACATCACATTTCCAGAAGTTACTTTGAGCAGATTATGTCATAAAGCAAAGACACCTCTACTCATGTATGTATGTATGACTGAGCATCCACTAGACCAGTGCTGTCCAACTTCTAACCGGCCAAGGGCCGGAATTGAGGTCACTGATGACCTGGGGGGCTGTTCGGCCCCGCCCCCAGGCCCCGCCCCAGGCCCCTCCCCCAGCCCCGCCCCAGGCCCCTTCTAAACTGTCATTCTCCTCCTCTTTCCCCGGCGCCGCGGCGCATGGGACACCAGCGGCGCCCGGGAAGGAGGAGGAGGCCCACCTCCTCGCACCCTCCCGCCCTTCCCAGTGCAGCCGGTGTCCCGTGCGCCTCCCTCCTCCTCCTCCTCCTCTTCCAAGGAGGAGGAGGAGGAGGAGGGAGAACTCTCCTCCTCCTCCTCCTCTTCCACTGCGCCCTTGCCGGATCCCGGGCGCCAGCGGGGGCGAAGCAGCAGCTGACTGCCTTCTCCCCTCCTCTTTCCCCCGGTGGAAGAGGAGGAGGAGGAGGAGGAGGAGAGTTCAGGGAGGGGCGGTGCAGGGAGGAGGAGCTGGCTCACTTCCTCCTGGCCCTGCCTCCTCCCTCCCCCCCCCCTCCCCCGCCGCCTTTTTTTAAAATTTTTTTAGACATTTGTTTGTTTTTTTAAAAATTAAAAATGGCGGCCGGGGGCATAGCGGGGGCCGTGTCCAGCAGGCTCGGGGGCCTTGTACGGCACCCGGGATCCGGGCAAGGGCGCGGGCAGGGGGAAAGAGGAGGAGGAGAGAGAGTTCTCCCTCCTCCTCCTCCTCCTCCTCCTCCTCCTCCTCTTCCACCGGTGCTGCGGCGCCCGGGACAGAGGAGGAGGAGGAGGAGGGAGAGGACAGGGTGGGGCGGTGCAGGGAGGAGGAGCTGGCTCACTTCCTCCTCCCTGCCCCGCCTCCCCCCCCCCGGCCGCCATTTTTTTAAAAAAATTTTTTTAGACATTTGTTTGTTTTTTAAAAAATTAAAAATGGCGGCCGGGGGCATAGCGGGGGCCGTGTCCAGCAGGCTTGGGGGCCTTGTACGGCCCCAGGGCCGCCAGTTGGACAGCCCTGCACTAGACAAACCATTAGGAGGGTTCATTGCACACAATTCTCTTCTGCCACCCCATCTTTTAGTACACTTTAAAACAGAGAGTGATTTCAGCTAGGGAAACTATTTACAGGGGATAACTGGTAGGTTAAGTTACCTTGTGCGATCAAGGTGGATTTGTAGTGGGAAAAGGGAATACTACATTAACTCAATTTGAATCGTTTTTTGCAGGCATTTCTCTATTCTATCTGGGACTTACTGCCGTTCCACAGAGCTGTAAAGACCTGGCTCTTTAGACAGGCATTTGCCGTCTAAACCAATGCCGCACTATCCACCATCTTGTTGCGCCGCTGCCAATATGCGCCTATTGCTGCTGTAGTTCTGCTGTTACTTGTTCTAATTGGGGGGTTTTAATCTGTTTTATTGCATTTTATGTGTTTTATTTGTTTTAATCCTGTGAACCGCTCTGGGCGCCAGAGAGAGCGGTATATCAAATGGAATAAATAAATAAATAAATATCCTCTAATCTTAATCTTCTTAATCTTCTCCCACTCATGATCCTTGGTCATTCAAGAAATGTTTATGCAACCCCAGGTATATAAAATAGATATGAAAATCAAACATTTACTGATAATTAATCAGCATTTACAAGGCTTGTGAAACAGGCTGATTTTTTTCTTTTTGTGTAGTACAGTTGAAGCATTTTCTGCAGAGTTCAATGTAAACACTGCACATTGTAACTAACAGATTTATGTAAATTGATGACTTATGTAAATGGATGATTTTCAGAAACATTTTACTGTTGCCAAATTTTTGTGATCCCAACATTGAGCTAAGGGGTCCTGACCCGCAGTTTAAGAAGCAGTATCCCAAACAATGATGCAATCTTAGTATTACACCATGTTAACTTACCCTAGAGGTAGTACGGTACTAATGGCAGGATGGGAAAAATGTTGGGACCTGCAATCCAAATACATCTTGAATGCCACACTTCCTTCCATCTTCCTACTTTGTTGCATATTTACAAGCAGGTCTTTCATCAGTTTGTTTCAATATGTACTTCTTTCAACTCTGCTTTTTTAATCTGAAGATCAAACATCTTTAAAATATTCCCCTACAGAGTTTTGTGACCAAATCCACCATTGACATTTGTGAACATTGATGGGTGAGAACTATCAAATTGGTAAATAAATGATAAATACTCACATTTGGAAAAGGGTCAGACCCTATCTCTTCAAGGAAGAATTTGGAGGAGGCTCAACTTTACAGTTTCATTAAAGCAAATAAGAACATAAGAACATAAGAAGAGCCATGCTGAATCGGACCTCAGCCCATCTAGTCCAGCATTCTGTATCACACAGTGGCCCACCAGTTGTACGCGGGGATCTCGAGCAGAAGGAGGGCAAAACCTAACCTGCTCCCAACCCCCACAACCAGTACCCAGGGAAATCCTGCCTACCTCAACCAACTCCGAGGTGGCACTTGAATGTCCTTTTCAGTAACTACCGATACACTTGGTATCCATGAATCTGTCTAATCCTGCCTTGAAGGCCTAAGTTCATTAAACTGTGGGCATGTGCTTGTCGCCATTACAGACCAACTTCGCCGCCAGCTGGACCAGGGCGGGTCAGCCCTGCTTGTTTTGTTAGATCTAACAGCAGCGTTTGATACCGTAGATCATGTATTGTTAGCCCACCGCCTAGCCGTGACTGGAGTCAGGGGGACTGCCCTTAAATGGGTGGCCTCCTTTCTCCACGATCGGGGACAGCGTGTGGAGAGGGGAGAGGAGGTCTCCGGGAGGCTCCCATTAAGTTGTGGGGTCCCCCAGGGGGCCATCCTCTCGCCCTTATTATTTAACATTTACATGCGCCCCCTGGCCCAGCTGGCCCAAGACTTTGGTCTGGAGTGTTAGTACGCTGATGACACCCAGCTTCTGCTGAGAATGGACGGCAGGCCGGATACCGTACCCGATTGTTTCCATCGATGCCTAGAAGCCGTGACTGGATGGCTGCGTGCCAGCCGGCTGAAGGTGAACCCGTCGAAGACGGAGATCTTGTGGCCTAGTCGACCTGGGCTGGATGAGTGCCGGTTGCCTACCCTGGATGGCGAGCAACTTAGCCCGTCATCCTTGGTTAAGAGCTTGGGTGTTAGATTGGACTCCTTGCTGACCGTGGAGGCCCAGGTCTCCATGGTCAGCAAGACGTCATTCTTCCACCTACGACAGGTTAGGCGACTGGCCCCCTACCTGGCCAGGGATGACCTGGCCACGGTGATCCAAGCGACGGTCATCTCGAGGCTGGACTACTGTAACGGCCTCTACGTGACCTTCCTTTGTCGACAATCCGGAAACTCAAGCTGGTGCAGAATGCCGCGGCTCGCTTGCTGGTGGGAGCACCAGTGAGGAGCACATTACTCCCATCCTCCGGCAACTGCACTGGCTTCCTATTGAGTGCGGATTGCCTTCAAGGTGTTGGTTTTAACCTTTAAGGCATTGCACGGTCTAGGGCCTGTGTACCTGAGGGACCGCCTTACCCCGTACGTTCCCCCGAGATCACTGCGCTCGGAAGAGCAAAATTTGCTGGTCATACCATCGTCCCACTCCTGTCACCTGTCCAGTACAAGACAGAGAGCTTTCTCTGCGGCGGCTCCAGTACTCTGTAATTCACTCCTGACCACATTCGAGCGGTCCCTGAACTTCTCCCCTTTTCGAAGGGAATGTAAGACGACCCTCTTCAGACTGGCATTTGGTAACTTCAAATTTATTTGGGTCCGTCTCGCCTCAATTAAGGAATCGTGAGCCTGTACCACCATGGCTCGTATTGTGCTTTACTGTATGTTTTATGACATGTCTTATGAGGTGTTTTATTGTTGTATTGCGTGTTTTATTGTATGCTTGCATTTTGTGATCCGCCCCGAGCCTGCTGGGAGGAGCGGAATATAAAACCGAATAAATAAATAAATAAATAAATGTCTAACTCTGTTGAATTTACAGTTGTTTCATAGTGAGGGTACATGTCTGTAAAGTTTGTAATTTTGAAAAACCTCAAAGCTGTTAAACTCATGTGCCAACCAGAAGAAAGTGTCCAAGCAAAAAGTACTGTCTTGCTTTTTAAATCTCTGTTGTAGTTTGCATGTCTTCTATTGGAAAAAAACTCTTGTTAAATGGGTTTATTCTTTTTACTTGGAAAATGCACCGTTCCATGACAGGAATCATTGTTGGTGAGTATTGCTAAGCAGATATGGGCAACCATAAACAAACAGGCTGGTATGGTCTTTAGCTTCTCATTTTATTAGAATCCCAAACTCCACCAACATTAGCATGTCGTAGAATACATAGACTGAGAATTACATACTGTAGTTCTGAACAAAGGCGTTTGAGCCCAGAACTACATGGAGCTGTAGTGGTTTCGTGAAAACAATCAAAACTTTCCTCGTTTTAGCATTATAACTGAGGATAGGGGGAACTTTATTTCCTTCTGGTGTTAAATAATTGGGAATCTGAATATTTTTGCTGATCCCCTTGCAAATTTCCTAAGGGGCTGCAGGTGTCCTTTTCACTTAACCCTCTTGAATCTCATCACCTCAGCAGTGAAACTGGTTCCAAGCTTCATTACGGTGTCAGTGCAGTTGTGCCCATATTCACAATAGAAATACTTCAAAGACTTCCTACAAACTCACATCTGAAGAGCTTGAGAAAAGACCAGTAACTTTTTCATGTACAAGATAGTTTTGTGTTTCAGTTTCATAGTGTACCATTTAAAATGGGAAATAAGGTATTTAATCAAATTGTCGGTCTAACTATAATTGATACAGTGAATCAGTGGAGACTTGGTAAAACAACACTTGCATAGGCAGTCCTCAAGTTAAAAAAGAGTAATTTTGTAGTTTAATTTTTGTAAGTAGGAACAGGTACAGCCTATAAGTATAATTCCAGCCAATATGTGTATATAGATATAGATATTAGGCCTGTTAAATCATGCTTCTAAATGTTTCTAAAGTAATTACAAAACTAAAATTCTGAGGGTGAAAACTAGGTGGCGCTGGTACTTTGTTTCTATAGTGTTGCTAAAGTTCTGGTGGTGAAATGCTCAATGCTGGTGATTCCTGCTTGCTCAAGGACAGCAACATTCGTCACACAGTCAGCCCAGTGCATATTTAGGATTGTGCGAAGACAGCGCTGATGAAAACGTTCAAGGAGTTGTAGGTGCTGGCGATAGGTGACCTATGTTTCAGACCCATAAAGGAGAACAGACAGTACGATACCTCTGTACACACTGATTTTGGTGCTTTGCCTCAGGTGCTTGTTGCTCCAGACTCTTTTGTGAAGCCTTCTGAATGCACTATATGCCTTTGCTAATCTGTGATCTATCTCTTTATCAATCTTGGCATCTGAAGAGATGATGCTTCCTAGGTAGGTCTTTTGTTCTGCTCTCTACATTTCTCTTGCAGTTGTCTAAGGGCAAAAATCATATCTGTGGTGCTCCTATTAGCTCTGAAGCCACATTGGCTTTCAGGGAGAAGTTCTTCTGCAATAGCAGGAATTAATCTGTTTTCCAGCAATGGAGAGCAGTGTTCTACCTCGATAGTTTGAGCAATCGGATTTTGTTCCTTTTTTCTTATACAGGGTGGTGATAACTGCATCCCAGAGATCTGATGGCAGTTCACCTTTTTCCCAGCAGCAAACAAGGAGCTTGTGGAATTTAGCATGAAGTATATGACCTCCCTGTTTCCAAGCTTCAGGTAGATAGCTGAGATACATAACACAGTAAAACATGCACTTTTACACACTTTACAGGTTCAAAATTCCCGCTGCCCCCAGCTGGTCCTGGCTTCGCTGTGATTCGCTGAGCAAGTATGACGTCTGTGGGGGCTCCCTGGAGATGTGGGAGTTCGGCACGCCTCAGCCAATGAGAGGGCACCGGCCACCACAGATGGAGATTTCCCTCTGTCTAATGGTTGCAGAGGGGCTGACAGGTCGTAGAAAAATGGGTGAGATGATGACTGGTGATGGGATTATGTATCCCTGATGTGTGGGCACAATGACCCTTATTGTCCCTTATGTATCCAGTTCCCCATCGAGCCCGGTGTCCTGAACATCTGATGCCCATGCAAGTTCCATCAGAAAGTGTTGTCTATATAAATGTTCAATTGCTGGGAATAAGAAAGAGGGGAAAATAGCCTTTCCAAGACAGTGGCATGGTTTCTCGTGACTATGAACGCCATACCGGAATGGCAAATGTCACATATTGTCCAAGCAGTAACACAAAGGAAGCTTGGTCTATCTGGCTCCGGTTGACCTCTGTTTCACCTGGGTCTATGGGTTACTTTGAGGAAGCTGATTAAATGCAATCAAATGCAAATGAATCCTGGCAAGATGTTGGCTGATCTTCTCAGAACAGGAAAAACGCGGGCAAAGGTCATTGCAGGACTAAGTTGGCAACTTCTCCAATAATTTCATAAAGTGATACAAAAGCATAAACAAGATTATACATGTACAGTACATACCTGAGGAGCTGTGGTTACAAAGGTATCCTCTACTGCAGTCATTCCCAACCGCTGTGCCCCGGCACACTAGTGTGCCGTGAGCGATCAGCTGGTGTGCCGCAAGAAAACCTCTCCCCCCGCCTTTCTTCCCCCTCCGAGGTTTTCCCGCAGCACACCAGCCAATTGCAGAACAGCGGATGGGGAACACGGCCCTCTCTAGGATCTAGACCTAGAGAGGCAGAGGAGGCTCAGGAGGGGAGGGGCCGGGCAACGCTCTCCTCCTCCTCCGGAAGTGAGCCCATAGGATAGAGTCTATTCTGTGGGCTCACTTCCGGAGGAGGAGGCGGGAACCTGGCGGGAACCGGGAAAACGGCTCCCCGCAGGGCCCAGGACCTGCTTTGGAGCCGAGTTTGTCCGGCTCGGCTCGCGTCTTCCGCAGGACCCGGTGGAAGAGGCAAGCCGGCCAAACCCGACTCCCAGGCAGGGCCTGTTCCCCAGGCTCTCCCTCTGCTTGTGAAGGAGAACTGGGGAAACGGAGCAAATCTCAGGGCCTGTGTTCTCCCAAACCGCTGTTTGGGAGAAGGCAGGCCCCGAGAGGCGCCTGCTCCGTTTTCCCGAGCCGCCTTCCGCATACGAAGGAGGCTCGGGCAAACGGAGCAAATCTCGGGGCCTGCGTTCTCCCAAACCGCTGTTTGGGAGAAGGCAGGCCCCAAGAGGCGCCTGCTCCGTTTGCCCGAGCCGCCCTCCGCATGCAAGAGAGGCTCGGGCAAACGGAGCAAATCTCGGGGCCTGCGTTCTGCCAAACTGCTGTTTGGGAGAAGGCAGGCCCTGGGAGAATGGCTCCCCGCAGGGACCCTCCCCCCTCCCCCCCTTAGCTGCGGTTCCCTCCAGCTCCCTGTCAATTTTCCCCAAACTCCATCTGTGTTCACTTTTGGGCATATTGAGTATTCATGCCAAGTTTGGTCCTGATCCAACATTGTTTGAGTCCAGAGTGCTCTCTGGATGTAGGTGAACTACAACTCCAAAACTCAAGGTCAGTTAACTATATGCATTATTGTGTTAACGCGTCATTTTGTGTCATTTTGGTTGGTGGTGTGCCCCAGGATTTTTTAAATGTTAAAAGTATGCCTCGGCTGAAAAAAGGTTGGGAAACACTGCTCTACTGGACGCCTGGTCCCCACAGGTTGGGTGGGGATACATATGATCGGGGCCCATGGGGACCTTGAGGAGCTCCTATCTCCCTCATGTCTCCCATTGGGGGGGGGGGAGAGAAAATAAACAGAAATTGAGGAATAATGAATAGGGGAGACATGTACATGGTGGTCCCATGGGCTTGAGTGGGCCCATGGGCTTGGAGGGAACATACATGGGGGATCGGTGGGCCTCTAACCCAACCTGGGTTCAAACATTACAATTGGTATCACGATCTCGGCATTAGATAAGGGGGACGGACAATGAGCCCGTCTCTGTGGCTTAAAGGGATGCAGCCCCTGACTCCCGGTGGGATCAGGGTTTGATTTGATATGTTTTATTAGTGTTAATAGCCTTGTGTTAGTGAGGGAAGGGAGGCACAGATCCTGAATGGGTCTACTGTGCCTTTTCCCAGTCTTGTCAGCTGGTGTAAGAACCTGGAAATGGTTTAATTTTGTGGCGGGAAAAATGACAAAGACATAGAAAAGAGATAGAAAGCTCTGCCTTTTTTGTATAATTTTATTAATAGAGCTTAAGGATAGACAGTGTGGTACTTCATGGGGTTGCTTCATGGGGGTGGCCACCCTCGGTTTAACTGGTGCTCAGTAGGACCTGCGGAACTCCCTGCTGCAAGTTGTGGCTATGTTAGTTCATCAATAAAAAGGGGGAGGGGTCTGTTTTGGGTTCGATAACAAGAATGCATCAAATCGATACCTTTTGTGTGGTATAGTTGTTTGAGCACTGGAATCCAGCTCTGAAGAACGGGATTCAAAACTCCACTTGGGCATGGAAATCCATTAGGTAAGCTTGGGCAAATCATATTATCTCAGCTTCAGAGGAAGGTAAAGGCAAGCCCATTTTGGAAAAATCTTGCCAAGAAACCCGAGTGTGTTTAACTTTAGATTAGCTGTAAATCAGAAATGATGTGAAAGCAGGCAACAACACCTATGTATCTGTGAGTAACGACAGCTGCTTGAAAATAAACATTAGGAAAGCTCTGTATGCTAATGACAGAGTATTGTAAACCCCGGCTGGATCTACATTGCCATATAAAACCCAGGTTATATATCTTGAACTGGATTATTTTAGTCTATAGTACAATATAATCCAGTTCAAAGCGGATAATCTTGATTTTATATGGCAGTGTAGATAGGGCCCCAGTAACATCCATATTAAACAGCAATTTACAATGGCCTAGACTAAAAATTGGTCTAAAAATCCATCTAATCTGGTACACAATGACACAAACCAGGTGCCATCAAGAAGCCCAAAATCACAGCATAAAGGTGTTTCCCTTTGTTTATCCCCAGCAGCAAATTTGCACCTCTCAATCTATATGTTTTATTTAATTTGCCTAAAAATGACCATGAGAGAGCCATCATGGAGGAGTGGTTTGAGTGTTGGACTACAACTCTGGAGAGCAGAGTTTGAATCCCTGCTCAGCCATGGAACTCCACTGGGTGACTGGGTTTTATTTTATTGTGTCAGAAGGGACTTGAGAAACTGCAAGTTGCTTCTGGTGTGAGAGAATTGGCCATTTGCAAAGACATTGCCCAGGGGATGCCCAAATGTGTTACCACCCTGTGGGAGACTTCCCTTATGTCCCCACATGAGAAGCTGGAGCTGACAGATGGGAGCTCACCCCCTTGAAATTCGAACCAACAACCTTCAGGTCAGCAGTTTAGCCCGCACAAGGGGTTTGACCTATTGCACCACCGTGGCTATGAGTTGGTGACTTTGGGGTAAATCACACTGTCTCGGCTTCAGAGAAAGGCAATGGCAAATTTCCCTCTTAACAAATCATGAATAGAAATAAACAACTTATAGGTACACAACAACAAAATGATCAGAATGACCAGAAGCCACTTTCCAAACTTTAGAGGAACAGACATACCTGTTTCCCCAGCTATCGTTTTCTTCTTTTATTTTTTATTAACAAAATGCTCTCATGTACCTTTGAAGGAGGGGCTGATTTTCAATGCCCAGGGTTGCTTCAGGTCTGGGAGAAACATTTTTGAACCAAGAAGAGGTTATTATAAAGTAGCTACAATAGTTTCCTTTAAAAAAAAACTTTCCATGAACTGGAAACAAATGGCTTGAGGACTGGCATGGGTCCATGGACCACCACTTTGAGTAGCACATCTACACAGTACCACTTAGGTTAGTTTAAAACTAGCAAGAATAATGGTTTCAGTATGCAGTTGATTACTGTATTTATTTGCATAATAGTTGCCATCGCATAACAGTTGCATCCAATTTTTGGGGCGGCAAAATTGGACTTTTACTATTCCCCACATAATAGTTGCACCCATAGTTCACTCACCTGAGCAAATGAATTAAGGCAACAACTGCTCTTTTGGCGCTACAGTTCTTGACTGGGTAGTCAAAGAGAGGGGCAGGCATTATGGGGGACAGCTGAGTCAAGCCTCGTAGCACCAAAAGGGCCAGTATGCAGGGGAATAGATCTTCACTGCGTGCAGGGAAGTAAATCTCACGTGTTTGCCCCCTTTGCAGTTAGGGGTCATCCCTCGGCTATCCGCCAATGGAGGCTCCGCAGCTGTGTTTTTTTCACTGCCTAATAGTCACTGCTACATGATTTTTTTCCAAAAGGAAAGTAGGAAAATGTGACTATTATGTGATGAAATAAGGTAGATTGATAATCCTGGAACCATTTTCAGTCCCAGATGGTGACCTGCCCCTCCCCCCCGAGGCTGGCCTCAAATTGGTTTCAGAATCCGCAGTATTCATGTCTTAATGGACATAGAAAATGTGTTTTTTTCAGCTGTTCATTCCAGAATACGCATGTACACATCTGTAGTATGTTTTGGGTGTTCGCACAGTAATTCACATTTTGTGGAGCCAATTTTGCTGTGCAATGTGGTGTAAAATAGGGTGCACTGGTGCACATTAGGGACTCTAGTCTGGATTATTCCTGACTTCACTTATCTCAATTTAAAGACCTTAAACTTCTTAAAGTGTTCTGCAGCAGTAATTTTCATGATATCTGTAGTCTAGCTGCCGTATTTTCCAGATTGCACGACATTGCATTAAATGGTCACTGAGCATGAAGCTCTAGATGACTGCCTTCTTGAGCAGGCATTCTCCTAATGCCTCTGGGATACATTTTCTCTACCTACAGCTGTCACAAGCCAGTAGCCATGGGCACGCACACCCATTGAGGGAAGAAGCCATGACTCAGATAAATGTTTATTTTCACAGGTCTATTCCTTCTGGCTCAGGTGTAACAAGCACCATGAAATGCTTGTTGACAATGCAGTGCAAGTGATTGTCTCGAGTTTGGTTGAAGGCGAGGAAGGAGCAGATTAAGAAGACGGATGCTTATTCTTAAGGCTACATGTATAAGTTGTATATGAAAAATAAATGAACATTGGACTTGGTCTGACTGATAAAAATAACCAGGATAGACTCTGACAATATATGACCACAGCAGCCAGACTACTATATGCACAGAAATGGAAGAGTACAATACCAACAACAGAGGAATGGATAATAAAAACAATGGACTTGGCTGAAATTGACAAATTAACACGTCTACTAAAAGAAGGGACATTGAAAACTTTTAAAAGACAGAAAACTTTTTATTCATTTTTTGCATGAAGAAGAGAAAAGCGTGCGAATTCTGAGTTTTGAAGAATGAAGGTTTTTTTTGTTGATGTTGTAATATGAGAAAAGAGTTAGCAAAGAGAGGTCTAGATGGTAAAACATGTGATATTAGATTTCTTTGTGACTAGATTGGGATAGACCAGAGGTCACCTCTCCCTTTACCCTATTTTTCTTCCCCCCACCCCTTTAAAGACAAGGATATATATAAAAAGAAAGGGTGCAGATAAAAGCAATGTTACATGGAAATGAAGTGTGTATAAATATGAGCACCAACAGAAGCTAAATGTAAGCAAGATATTGTAAAGCTGAAACAATGAAAAATATTATTTAAATTCAAAATAAATAAATGTCATGTTTAGATGCAGGTCCCATTTCCAAGATATCTTATTATATACATACCGTATATGAAAATGCAGGTACTCCAACATCTGAAAAAAATCCAAAACACTTCTGCTCCAAAGCTCCTCAAGGGAAAAAATCAGATAGTTTTCCTGCCCACTTCTCTTCAGACAATTGATCTGAAGGAGGCACATTCTGTAGCTCCTTGGTTCCAGATGAATAATGTCTCATTGAGAACTAAGGGCCAGAATTGGGTATTAGTCTGTATGAAATTCTAGGATAATGCAAACCAAGCACCTTGATCCAAAGTTGGTAGGAAATAGAAGGTCAGGTTAAGGCCTGAGCACAAGGCCTAATTAATCAAATCGGAATGCAGCCATTATATTGTGAGGGAGTGCAGGGGGAGAATAGAAAAGATGGTCTGTTTCAAGTAAATTCAATCAGGATCTCCAAAGACGTAAGCAGCATAATTTTGTCAGATTGGATTTCCTGTGTTTTATCCTTAATGGATTTGTGGTGACAAGGATTAACCATAAGCATTACAAATAACATGGTCAAAGCCTGCCATTTATTGTAGAAATTGTTTCCTCCTCGCAGCTTCAATTAAGTGAAAGGAGTTCTGTGCATTTATTCGAGGGGTGTGAGTTTGTTGTAATGGACAGTAATTACTGCTTAGCAGAATGTATGGTTTTACTCAAACCCTATGGTTAAAAATTTACCATCTATCTAAAATTGGATCGACAGTGGGAAAGTGAGAAGCAAAAACAACACATTTTCTCTGTATACACATTTCACATTTTTATCAACCAAAAATGACTGTAACTTTAACAACTACAAAAATCAAACAAAAATACTCTTTATAATTGGTAACGTAACTACAAGTTGAATCTCAGCATGTTTTAAAGCACTGCTTGATCATGCATGCCTTCTTATTTTCTTTGTATTTCATTTCTCTTTTACTTTTTGTTGGCATGGATTCCCATACTACAGATTCAAAATAAGAAGAACCTTGCTTGACACTAAAGCCAAACACTAGTTTAATCTAGAACGCCGCTCTGAGTCGCCTTCGGGTTGAAAAGGGCAAGATAAAAGTGTGGTAAATAAATATAAAAATGGCTATTTTCAGTGGTAGTCATTTATGGGACCTTCTTCAGTAGAACATAAAGATGTACAACTTGTATTCAGAGGCGTATTGCTTATTTTAAAAATATTTTATTAGATTTACAACAAATTAAAAGTACAAAACTAAAAACAGACACTGAAAGAAAAAAACAAAACACCAAAATTCATAATAAAAATAACCTCATAATATTCTTACCCCATTACATCCCTGTCCCTGCCAACTAAAACTAACAAAGTCTATCACCCCCTTAAAAAGGAAAAAAAAGAGGGGGCAGAGAAAAACATTAAAAACACAACTGACTTTTCCCTTCTTTAACAAAGGCAACTATAAAACTATTATATATAATTGCTGTTCTACTTAATTACATTTCAGCTTCTGCTAAATATAGACAAAATGTACATAACCACAAGTAGTATCAATATAAACAATTTTATCTTTTTGGCTAATGTTCAAATGTTTGTATTTTTTTTTCTTTAGTTGATCACCTATCTCTCCCAGATTTTTCCTTTTAATTTCTTTAATCTCATATGGCCTATTACTGTAGTTCAATTTATATATTTCTGTATAATACATTATTGTCTTGCTCCCTTTATTCTCAATATTCTTGTTTCCCCAATCCATCTCCTACATAAAAAATATTTTTATTCTGCCAGAGTTCTGTTAATCCCAGTTCATTCTCAATATTCTTCTTGCACACCAAGTCATAGCTTAAATAAGAAATTACCTATTTAAATTTAACATGTTTCTCTCATCTAAATGGACCCATGTATTTAGTTTAGGCATTGTCTTTATTTTTAATCAAAGCTTGTGATGTTGAGATTCAGCTACCCGCCAAAGGAGTGGTGTCAGCCACTATAGCTGCTTCCAAATGAACACGCAGAATACGATCTGGAAAACACTGAAAACTTTACTATAGGATAGCAACAAGAACAAAGCCAAGAGTGGCTTATATACACTCTCACAACATTTGAACACATCTTTCCCGCTTCCCCACATTCCCGTGCACTTCTTCCCATCAGGTTCGCTGGCCGTTGCGTCCCACACTCCAGGCTATGTGAGAGTTTAATCTTTGTTGTGGCTGTCAGAAATCTGGTTTCGAGCACCAGAATCCAGGCCCCGAATATTGGTTCCTGACAAGTGAGCACTGGGCAGAGGTCTGGTGCTCAGTATGCCCTGCTACTTTGAGTACCAGATCAACATGCAAGCCAGATTTGAAGACAACAGGAACAGAGATTTATTACTTTCAGGCCTGAAAGGATGTCTGATACATAGTATGTGCTTGAAATGTTCGGACATAAAGAATGCAATACAGTACAAGACGTTATTCTCTTTGACAGCACTCTCCCCTGATTGGTCAGAAAGTCAGCCCAGACAGTACCCAGGCCTTTGTTGGCTGGGGAATCCTCCTGACATCAGTGGTGGTCAGTAAGCTTGGTTGATTAAAAAAAATGTAGGGGGCGCTGGTGGTTCGATTTGGAATTGAATTCCGATCCCCCACCCCACCCCCAAATCTATAACTTTCCGAAACTTCAGAATCTTTGGAATAGTGTCGTTAATGGCAGACACGCATGCACAGTTGGAAAAAAACAGCACTGGCACTGCGGAAACTTCAGGGGCTCTTACACTCCAAGCCTGAATTGGCTGTCAATGCGGAGGAGGACTGAGGAGGCGTTCCTCCTCCTCCTGTCACATAATTCAGATTATCAAAGTGGAGGTAAAGGTTTCCCCTTGACATTCAGTCTAGTCCTGCCGTACTCTGGGGAGTGATGCTCATCTCCATTTTCAAACCAAAGAGACACATTGTCCATAGACACCTCCAAGGTCATGTCACCAGCATGACTGTATGGAGCGCCATTACCTTCCTGCCGGTGCCTCAAATTACAAAACTGGATTCAAATTGCTAAACCGGATTCAAACTGCGGACTTACTGCATTATGCATTATGGAGACTCATAGAAGCTAATCTGCATGATAAAAGTTTAAATCACTGAGTATATACATAATGCAGTTTCAAGATGCATTACATATATGGGGCCTGAGAGCAGATCAGGTATTCCTTCCAGGTGTTTTGGACTTCAACTCCCAGCATTCCTAACACCCTCAGGCCCTTTCCTTTCTCCCCTCAGCCGCTTAAGCAGAGGAAGGGGAGGAAAAGCGTAGGAAGAAGGAGAAGAGAACGGAGAGAAAGAGAAAGGAAGGGAGGACATTCACCCAGGCTGCTTCTTTAACACGGCTTTCCAGGACCCAGGCAGAATGGCAGGGAAAAGTAAGGGTGGGGGGCATTCACCCAGGCTGCTTTTTAAACACGGCTTTCCAGGACCCAGGCAGAATGGTAGGGAAGGGGGGGGGATTCGCCCATGTTGCTTCTTTAACACGGCTTTCCAGGACCCAGGCAGAATGGAAGGAAAAAGGAAGGGGGGACATTCGCTCAGGCTGCTTCTTTAACACGGCTTCCCAGGCTTGAGCCAAGGCCAGGGAAGAGAAGCAGGGAAACTTGAATTGAATCATTTCTGACTCACTCCTTCATAACAGAAATGGGAGGAAAAGCTTTGGGAGGGCAAAGGGACTTCTGGTTTCCTTAAAAACTTCAAAATCGCTTCAAAAATCAAATCTTTCTGAATGTATTCCAAATTACGAAGATTCCAACCAAACCTAACCATTTCTAGTGGTCAGAGTTTCCTCCACGGCAGGAAAAATTAACAGCTGTCATTTGTTGATTTGAAGCCAGAGTCCTTTAGATGGTCTGCCCTGGAAAAAAGAGTGGGCAGATGAAATGTATTGAGACAATTTGTAAAACAGTTTATTTATCAAGTCCAGTTTGCACAAAATATGAATCTTAGAGAACACAATGGGCCTTATGTAAATATGAATAGTTCAATATAAAGCATACAGATTTAATCTATACACTGCTGATGTCTGGCAGCAACTTCTCTCCACACCCCCTTGGGAAATGGGGAAATTACTTGATGGAATTAACTTCCAATTATTATTATTATTATTACACTTTATTTATATTCTGCACTTCTCACCCCGAAGGGGACTCAGTGCGGATTACAGAACACATGCAGCAGACAATCCCTGCCGTTTTTAGACGTACAAGACATACAATAACATATAACAGGAAGATCCCCTAGACTGAGCCTTGCTCCCCTGGTCTCCAACCGGGCAATGTTGTTATATTTGTTGTTGTTATATTCGTCGCTGGGTGCTGCAGCTCCATTCCATCACAGGGGGCACTGTTGTTCCATCCTCCTTGCTACCTCCTCCTTCTTGAAGAAGAGCCTGCCAGCCAGCCAGCTGAATTCTTCTTCCGGTAGTCGTTTTCAATATTTATTGAAGTTATAAAGTCCTTTAGGATTCCTCCCCCGCTTATGCGGTACCTAATTTATCTACTTGCGGTAGCTTTCGACTGCTTAGGTCAACAGGGGCAGGCTTACAACTGACTTGCCCAGGTCAGCCCGGGATTCGAACTTGTCACGCTCAGATCTTTACAGCTACAGCTTGCAGCTAACAGCTGCTGTTTTAACCTCTGTGCTAATCTCCCGACTTCCAAGGCTGACACTGTCTCCTTTGGATGGACCCACCTCACAGTAGGTGGGGAGCCAGAAATGCCCCACAGAGATACACACACAAGCATGTTATATTATTTAGGTTTTTCCCGAGAAGCAAGCACTGGACTGTATAAGCACATATATGATCCTCCGCTCCAGTGTATCTTTGTTATCTTTATTATATAACATACTAGTTTGGGGACCTGGCGGTGCCCGGGTTATTTGAGATAGGTATTATGTGCCAAAGTTGGTCTTTATCAGTTATTTATGTGGCTCAAGGTAGTCTCAGGAAGTTAGAGAAGGTACTGCAAGTCCCATCATCCATGATTCATCCTCTTCCAAACAGCACCAGGATGTAGACTGGGTCATGGAGGCTCTGTCTGCCAAGTTTGGCCTTGATACATCATTATTGGGAGTTGCAGTGGTATCATGAAATTACGGAAGGTACTTCAAGTCCCATGATCTGTGGTCCACCCTCCTCCAAACTGCAGCAGGATGTAGTGTGGGTCATGGGGGCTCTGTGTGCCAAGTTTGGTCTTGATCCAGCATTATTGGGAGTTGCAGTGGTATCATGAAATTACTGAAGGTACTGCAAGTCCCATGATCTGTGGTCCACCCTCCTCCAAACTGCAGCAGGATGTAGATTGGGTCATGGGGGCTCTGTGTGCCAAGTTTGGTCTTTATTGGATGAGGGTTGCATTGTTTTCAGTAAGTGAGTGAAGGTACTGCAAGTCCCATCATCCATGGTCCATGCTCCTTCAAACTGCAGCAGGATGTAGAGTGGGTCATGGGAGCTCTGTGTGGCAAGTTTGGTCTGTATCGGTCATTGGATGAGGGTCACAGTGCTCTCAGGAAGTGAGTGAAGGTACTTCAAGTCCCATCATTCGTGGTCCGTCCCACTCAAAACTGCACCAGGATGTAGAGTGGGTCATGGGTACTCTGTGTGCCAAGTATGGGCATGGTCTGTGATTTGTAGGGGCTACAATGTTCTGTGGGAAATGAATCGGGTGAAGGTACTGCAAATCCCATCATTTGTGGCCCATCCTGCCCTTAACAGCACGAGGTTGTAAAGTTGGCAATTGGGCCTCTGTATGCGAAGTTTGGTCCTGATTCGTCATTGGTGTGTACTCTAAGGAAGTGAATTAAAGTACTGCAATTCCCGTCATCCATGGTCCATCCTCCCTCAAATGGCACCAGGATGTAGAGGGCATCTTGGGGGGTATGTGTGCCAAGTTTGATCTTGTTCTGTCATTGTTGGGGGCCTAGTCACGAAAATCAAGTAGAGGAAGCCTTACTGTCAATGAGGCCTAGTTTGTAAAATTAGCTAAATGAAGCCTTTGTGTAAAGTACTCTCTCTGGCACCTTTGAGATTTGGAATGTTGGAATGCTGGCCAATCAGAGCCGGTTTTGCAAATTCTCCCTCAGTGGCAACCAATCATGTTGTTTGAATGTAGAGTCTTGTATTCTTGGATGCTGGCCAATCAGAGTCCTTAATGCAAATACTCCCTCAGTGGCAACCAATCCCCTCTGTCTGCTGCCTTAGAATGTTTGAATGCTGAGGCTGGCCAATCAGTAGACCATATGCAAACAGTGAGTAGAGGTACTTCAAGTCCCATCACCCGTGGTCCGTTCTACTCCAAACATCAGCAGGATGTTGAGTGGGTCATGAGGGTTCTGTGTGCTAACTTTGGTCTGTATTGGTCTTTGGATGCGGGTTGCAGTAGTTTCAGTAAATGAATGGAGGTACTGCAAATCCCATTGTCCATGGTCCATCCCCCTTAGAACTCACCAGGATGTAGAGTTGGTCTTGGGGGTTATGTTGAAGCAGCAAATTAGGGAGTTATGGAACTCCGAGTGGCAAGTTTACTCTTACCAAGGCTACCTGGACGTGCGGGTACAAGGATGAGGAAAACTCACGACAACTGTGCTGTAGATGAAATCAAAATGGTTTATTGATGACACCAGCTGGTGGGGTTTGCCAGCAGAACACGGCTGCTATCAGGGCAAAGGCCCGGTCATTTTCAGTACAAAACATTTATACCCCCAATGGCGGCATCTCGGAAAAGCCCGCCCTCCTTCATAGATTTTACACAATCATAATTGGCTGGTGTCTCATGGCATTTCATTAATCCAATAAAACATTGCATTTCCATTAGCATCACATATAAAAGTCCCACCTATGTAAGAGAACAATGGGCTTTACTAAGTTAGTTCTTTCTCACAGTACATATCAGCGGCCTGGGACGTTCATGTACCCGGTTTGCAACATTTCACATTCTGCCTTTTCCCTGCCAGCAAAGGATGGGGCTGAATCCCTCCGTACATGCGCAGTTCTTTCCCCTTTTTGGCACAAACGTCTCCCATTAGCACATCCTGTACAGTTAGACCAATCTAAGCCTACGTTATCTCACGTTAGGCACGGGGTGTACTTTAACAAGTCACAGCATTGATTAGAAGCACCAATCACAGTGTTACTTTCACGGAACAAGTGCCTGCCTGATTCTTGGCACAGAAACCCACTTTTCCAAAGCTCTACACGTGTGCAGCATCA
>JARBWK010000008.1:91899934-92181136 GCA_030556195.1 Anolis apletophallus | reverse complement strand
AGGGCGGCCAGACAGGTAAAAGTGAGGTGTGTTTTTCTGGGCCCAGAGCCACTCTTATCTCTTTTTTCCATACCCCAGGCGCCCCGGACGCCTGCAGCTTGTTCCGCCCTTCACTTACACCTTCCTGGTGAGGCGCCCCTTCACCTCAGCATCGGGACTGCATTAAGTCCACAAATCCTGATGAATGGATTTTCTCCTACCATACTTGTACAGTATCGCACTTAATGTTTTCATACAGTTGCTGCAGACGGCAGGGACACTGCCACTGCCATGTTTGAGCTCCCCCCACCATATGTAGCAACCACAGATTCTCCAATCCGGATTGGAAGTTTCAGCACCTGCTCTATAAGATGACTCCTGGCGTATAAGACTACACCCGTGTATAAGGCTACTCCCGCGTATAAGATGACCCCTGACTTTTGAGAAGATTTTCTTGGGTTAAAAAGTAGTCTTATATGCCAGAAAATACAGTATGTGTATTTCATCCTGTTACTGTAAATACTTTAGGACATTACCCTCCCAGCTTTAACCCAAACTGAATTGAAACACATTTTGCACTTTCCCTGGGCTCTATCTAGAAACGATTGCACATTTCCTGATCCTTCTGCACTCAGCATTTAGTCTTTCAGCCATTATGCTGTTTTTAAAATGTGTACTGTGATGTCATGTTTTTTCTGATGTTGATTTTATTCTGTTTCTTTTTATTTTATTCGCTGTGTTTTAATCTGTATTTTCAGGCTCGGTCCCCTTTTAAATCGCCCCAAGTCTCTTCGGGAGATGGTGGCGGGGTATAAAAATAAAGTTGTTATTATTTTCTTCTTCATCTTCTTCTTCTTCATCATCTTAGCTTTGGTGTCACCCAGTTATTAATAAAGTGTTTTGTAATTCATGTTAAAGTCTTCCCTTCCACCAACCAAACAAATAAGAGTTTCATTTCTGGAGTTCAAAGAAGGAGGGGCTTGCTAACCAGAAAACCCACTCTTAAATCTTGTAGTCAGATTTAGATGGAGTTAATTTGAGAAGTAAAAAAGTTCCCAGTCTTCACTCTTCTTTTAATTAGATTTATTATTCTGAGATAAGAGTGCTTTTCTTGAAAGCTGAGACAAGTTCCACAGAAAGAATGAAGTCCGTCTACACTGAACTTTTAATACAGTTTACAGCTAGCTTTGAACTGTGGCAATCATGAAGTGATTTCAGCTAGGACCATGGATAATAAGGTACGTGCCTAGTGAGCTTCTGATAAACCAGATTAGCCAGGAACTGAGAACAAGCACTCTGGACTGAAGACAAACTACAGAGGTTTATTATAGTTTGGCCAAAAGGACTTCAAGTACCAAGCCAATGCCAAAAAACACACAAGCATAACTCCATAGAAAAATACAAGACATTTTATACACTTGTGACAGCAATTCAGGCTTCCCACAGGCCGTCTAGGATCCATTTCTGACAAACTTTACTTCTTAGCCATACCCTTGAAGTCCCCAGAGGCATAATGTTTCTATTTGGTTAAAATGGGATCCATTCTCCATTAAAAAAAATAAAATGGCTATCAAACGCAACAACTATTACTACAAATGTAGTATGTTCCATGTCTGTAGAACCGTCTCGTTTTGGAAAGCAAAGTGTCAGATCTCATGAGGATATTCTCAGGACTGCAAAGAAAACAAAGACTCTTATTCTAGATATCACAAATGATATTAACAATGTCTTCCTGTGCCTTTCTTGGGAAGTCTAATGTTCTCTTGGCAAAATGGTTTGTGGAACTTTGCTAACTGAAAATTATGCCTTATTCTGCTATAATTTTCTTGAATTAACACTACAATTCACTTTTCAAATAATGTGTTTGAGGCTTTGTGTACAGTGGTTGTCATAACACTATAATGTTTTCGGTGTGATTTAATAATATATTATGTCTAACTGGTATTTATCATTTATCTGTGAGCTTAAATTTATTTTTTCTCCAAGAAAATAATGTACACTGTAATAACTCATCTTACACAGAAACTCTATTAAACAGAATGATCTCTCTTTACTTTTTTAAAAAGTTAGATTTATAACATTTCAATAGATACAGTTATCCTAAAAGAAAATTGCAAAATGTACTGTAGAAATGTTAGACAAATCCAACTTTCCAATATACAAATGTTATCCGGAAAATAAGGTTACAAGATTTTTTTTTTTTTTAAAAAAAAATACCATGAATGAATATATTTTAATAAAACTTCCATGGATTGCAGCATTATATTATTTTTCCACATAATCACCATTCAGTTCAATACATTTTGTCATCCATGGGATGACTTTTGATTGCCTGTGTCATAGAAGTTTCTCTCTGCCTTTTTCAGTCAGTTTGTCACTTCGATTTTCACCTTGTTGACATTGGAAAAGTGTTTTCCACCCAGGGTCCCCTCAATTTAGTGAACAGATGATAGTCACTGGGTGCAAGATCAGGGCTGTGTGAGGGGTGGTTTAAAACATCCCAACCAAATGAAGTCAACAACTCTTGTGTTGCATGAGTCGTGTGAGGACGTGCACTGTCATGAAGGAGACAGACTCCCACTGTCGGCATCCCACGACATTTGTTTTGGATGGCCCTGAAGTTTCTTCATGGTCTCACAATATATTCCATACCCATTATGTGACATGCTGTCTTGACATTACATCATCTCCATAAACTGAAAAGAATTTTGCAATAAATCGCAGTAGCGTTCATGCCCTCAGCATGTAGGTAGTGTATTACAGTACGAATTTTTTTGCACTTGGAGGGAAATGGTATGAGGCCCTCATCTTGAACCTTCACCACAATGCCAGTCGATGAGGTACTGATGACTGGCCCTACCCATTCGCTTCCGCTGGCTCCCCACTACACGGCAGTGATATCAACTTTCCCCTAGAAAATTCCCCGTGAGAGCTATGTGCCTTGTAATCTTACTTTCCAGATAATCCTTGTAGCTTGTTGAACCACGTTAAGACTGTAGTATGGATATTCTCTAAGTCAGAGCTTTCTACACATTTCATGCTGGTGACCCACCTTTTAGACATGCATCATTTTGTGACACAATACTTCAGAGTTTTGCTGGCAAACTGGAGGTTAAACCAACTCCTTATAAGAGGTATAAATTGTAATACATAAATAGTAATAACAAAATGTATGGTGACACAACATATCTCATAAAAACCTTTCATTTATATACATTTAAAAACAGGTATATAATGTGTTACTTATAGATTTCACATAGATTCAAGTGACACTGTTGTAGTTGAGCCTGAGGTTGGGAGGAGTCTGTAGCTAGAAATGCCAAACGGTCTACTCATGAGCAAGAGTCGGATGAGGAGCAAGAAATGAAGAGATTGAGGCAAATACCTAGCGATTCTTCTGGGGATGAAACGTTTCTGGGTTTCTGGGTTTTTCGAAGGATGGGAGTGGGAACGAGCAGTCATTGGGAGGTATGGATGAGGGTCCACAGAGTACTGAAGGAGGCTCTAATGAGATGGATTGGACTAACGTGCAACAAATACAGGATGTCTGCTTGAAACCCACTAGCAGTGATTCGTTTGCAGGGTTCACGGGAGATGGGAGTTGGAGTGCTGGGAATGGGTCTCATGGGGACTGTTGGGGAGAGAGTTGAGTCGTTGCATGAGACGGATCGCCTGGAGAGAAAGACAAAGGGCGGCACGGGAGGAGATGCTGGCAGCTGAAGGAAATGGGGAAGGGGCGTTGGTGCAATCAAGCCCTGAGGACTGAATAAAGGGGGCTTGCAATTAACCATTGGTTGCAGCTGGCAAGGCATTGTTCTTGCCATCCAGGCCTTTGCCTTCTGTGCTGGGTCGCTGCTGGACTGATCGTTGGACTGACTGTGGACATGGAATTCTGGATCCTGGTATTGTATTTCGCGGGCTTCCGCATCTGTGTATCCTGTCTTTGGCTGTTCCATCTTAAATCCCTTCTGTGCTAGATTTCCTTGCTTCTTCGTTTTGTACTCTGAATTGATCTGACTTCGCTACTTCGTTTGCATCCCTCCTGGCTTGACGTAAGGATTGACTGATGACTCTATTCATCTAGTTTTCCTCCTGGCATGACAATTGGACTGTGACGACGCATCTACTCTTTGACATCGCTGTTACCACTTGTTTGATACTCTGCCTTGAAGTAGCCTGTTCTTCTTGGTGGTTGTGATCTTGGGTTGTTCAAACACACTCTCTCAGCATCATTCCTCTTGTGAAGGAGTTGGAACTTGGAGTTTTCTACCTATTGTTTTGTCTCATCATTTTGCTGTGCCGCTTGGCTCATTTGGGATGCTGTGAGAAGCTTTGGGGCTGTTGCTAATAAACTGTTTACTTTATTGTGCCTGGCTTCTTAAGGTGGTCTGGATCACGACATACACACTGCATCCAACACACTAACATGTCAGACACACAGTTTGGAAAGCTCTGTTCTAAGTGATGGATAATTTCTTTCTGGGAGCATACACTTCAAACTGCAGGTAGTACCAAAACATCAATGGTTTTGGAACTGAGTATACTGTTCTTATAAATCTGTCTCTGAGAACATTCCCATTTAAGATCTCGAAAAAGTCATGGGAGTCAAGGTTTAATTTGCTTCTTAGAATTTAACTTGATTACTGTTTTTCAAGTCTGGGACTGGATTAAGCAATACACATAACAACATACTATTATGGCAGAGTGAGGTATAATTACATGAGGTATAAAATACATATTAATTCATACTTCTGCACTCTAAGATTAATCTACATTTTTTCCAAAGAATAATTGCTCAGAGTTGTTTTGTGTAGGGAGCAAGAGAGAGAAATGTCTGTCGTCATCCTCTATTCCTGTCTGCTTGGTCAAAATAGATGAGAAGAAAGAACTGAAAAGGGGGATTCGAGCATCCTCAAAAATTAGAAAACATTATATACTTTGATCTAGGATATTTAGAAAGAATGTGTCATGTTATGTACTCATGTTTCATGAGATGTGGCATACGCAAACAGTACCATTTAAAGTACAGCAGATCTTATAAAATTTCCTACGCTTTCATTGTCTTCCTAACTACTTTTCTCCATCTGTTTTTCTCTCATTGGAGTTCTCTATCAATCTCAGAATGCTGCTGGAAAGAGGCAATTTTGAGAAAGAGAAAATCACACATTGAGATCACTTTCTATGCACTCCAAACATTATAAAGACTCAATGGTACCAAGATTTTGTCATATGGACTTCCTGGCAGTATATATTTACCCCCCCCCCCCCAAACAACCAAAAACCAGAATGATTTTCTCTGACTCCATTGAAATATTAAAAATTTTGCTATGCTATAGAGCCAGTATAAAATGAAAACACTCTATTATATTTTAGCATTGCTGTTGAAGTAGAAAAAAATGTTACATTTGGGTCAATAATTGTTTCATGGTAAATGTACAAGAAATGGACCAAACATAGAATGCTTTCAATTGTAATACAAAACAAATCAGTAACAAGCTGCTTTCAAACTACTGTATTAAGTATTCATCTTTCCCTTTCTTCCCACTGTCTTGCTACTGTTAGTAGTCTTATAGGTAAAATGAAGTCACTGAAATTGTGAGTATCACTTATTATATATCTCTGTATAAAAGTGTATGTATGTATGTAGGTAGGTAGGTAGGTAGGTAGGTAGGTAGGTAGGTAGGTTGTTTTTGTTTGCACTACAAAGGGTACTGCGTGGTCTGATGTATCTGGAGAAACTTGGTACATATACCTACCCTATCCTATCCAATCTAAAATAATTGAGGGGATGGAACTAAAAACACCCCTTTTGGTCCCAGAGCTAAAAGAAAGAGAGGAACTAGGTGTGTGATGAAAAGGGAGGAAGAAAAGAAAGCCAAAAACAAAATGCAAACCTGGTTAACAACAGGCTGAACACTGTGAAAGCCACCCACTGCGAGGCTATCAGCCTCCTCCCAGTAGACTCAAATCAATGGAAAGTTTCATGAGAACCACCACTCCTCTTAATGTTTGCCCAGCAACAGCAAGATTATCTACCTGGGCAGCTAAACCAGGAAACTCCAACTGGATGTCCCCCTCGAGGGTCTTCCTCCAGGGGCAAACCAAGAATGGGCAATTTGGAAGTTCCTGAACAGACTCAGAAGTGGAGTTGGCAGATCAAAAGAAAACCTAGCTAAATGGAGTAGATCAGTAGAACAAACAACTCAGCATCTGTACACTAATCCAAAATGCCCTGCCTCATGCACAGATAACTGTTTAAAGCTAAAGACAATGCCGTTGCTGTTGACTGTTTTTGGTCTAAATGTATTTAGCAGCTTGTTGTTCCTTCTATTTTATCAGTTTTATACTAATTTTACTTATGCAATGCTTTCAACACTAAATAAATAAATAAATAAATAAATAAATAAATAAATAAATAACAGGTGTATATATATTAGAGGCATGATCATTTTGAACAACCAAAGTATCCTAAAGGTAGCAGGTCCTTATTTAATATTGGAAGCTAAGAAGAGTCCGCTCTGGTTAGTTCTCAACTGGGAGACCACCAAGGCGAGGAGGTGCTGTAGACTTTATTTCAGAGGAAGGAACTGGCATAACCACTACTGAGTACCAAAAATCAAAAGGTTACACATAAATACCCGTACATACAATATAATTCTAAAAAGTCCATGTCATCCTCATGAATATAGCAACACTTTTGTGTTACAATACTTGGGGTTATGAAAGATATTTCAAAATAGCTATTTCCACCTCCTTCGTCACAGAAAACTAATAGGAGGCTCTGATGAAAATGTTCTATGATTTCCATAATTTCCACTGTTCCCTCTACCTGAAGGCAGTCCAGTCCACATGCCAAGTTCATTTTCTAGACACTGTTGTGCAATTACATATTACATTCCTGAGATTACCACACCTACCTAACTACATGCAAAATCCAGTTCAGTAAGTTCAACCTAATACCAGGAATAATACGCTCCATGACAAATTCAGACATTTAAAATAATGGAATATTTAATGATGTCACAGATCCCAGCTAAAATAATATAAACAGAGATTTTGATCATAACTCACTACAGCCCGGACAATGACATTTCCCTCTCATAGGGGTGCCCAAAAGGTCTATCATTTCTATAGTGCAGCATGTAGGGGTCTTAGATAACACAGCTGTCAATGAAATTTTAAAGTGATTTTAGCATTCAGCCATGGCAATAAAATTGCTGTCAAACTGTGTATAACTAGAGTATATACCCAATGTTGGCCAGGTTTGTACTTTGTGGCTCTTTCTTTTCTTCCTCTCTTGCACCTTGCCCCTTTCTCTTTTCTCCCCCTTTCTTCTTACTTTTCCTCATACACCTTCCCCCTTTCCATGCTTTTTCTTCCCTAGTTTTTCTTTCTTCCCTTTCCCTTCACTCTTTCCTTCTTTCTTTCTTCCCCATTCTTAATACCTTTCCCCAGCATTTCTCTTCCTTTTGTTTCTTCCATCCTTACTTTTCTTACTCCCCCCTTTTCCCCTCACACACTTGACATCTAGCAACAGCCGAACATTTCCAGTCACATCACAGAGGGCCACTTTACCTAGCAACAGCCAACCCACTTCGTTCCATTTCTTTCCCTCTACTCTGGGCCTGAAAGGAGTGGCTTTTCAACTCAAACCCCTCAATTTTTTTTAAGTTGGACAATAAAGGATATGTGTGCAAAATTTGGTCCAGATCACTCAAGCCATGTAGGAGCCTTTATGGTACAAACTGACAAACCAATAAACATAAATGCATTTTGGCTTATATAGAGGGCGGGTCAATAAGTCCGCGTGATTTGAGGAAAAAATGGAAAAAAGTGAATTTTGTGTGCTCATTAAATTTTTTTTGTGGAAAAAAACCCCATAACTCAAACCAAGGCTAAGCTTGATAAATACTATGGGGACTCTGCACCATCAATTTCAATGGTAAAAAAGTGGTTTACTGAATTTCGTTGTGGCCATACAAGCACGGAAGATGCCAAAAATTCTTTTGCACCAGGACAATGCAAGAGTGCACACATGTGCAGTTGCCATGGCAAAAATCTATGAATTGGGATAGAATTGCTCCCTCATCCACCCTATTCTCCGGATTTAGCCCCGAGTGACTATTTCTTGTTTCCAAACCTGAAGAAATGGCTCGGCGGAAAGAGATTTGACTCCAACAATGAAATTATCTCACAAACAAATACCTATTTTGATGACCTTGACAAATCTTATTTTTTGGAAGGGATAAAAAAATTGGAGAAACATTGGACAAAGTGTATAGAGCTCAAAGGAGACTACGTTGAAAAATAAAATTATTTTGTATCCAAAGAGTTGTGTTTCATTCAAAAAGTCACGGACGTATTGACCCACCCTCATATGCACTAGCTTAGCTACCTGGCATTGCCTGAGTTAGGAATTTTATAATAAGATTTATTAGAAATATTGTTTGGCTTTGGATTTTAAGAACTGTCCAATTACAAACCATATAATGGGCGCAACTCCCATCAACTCAAGATGTGGTGAGGCTGCAACTCTCATCAGGTCCAGATTTAGCCACTCGTAAACACCATTACCCCAAATGTGCCAGGGTAACAATCAGCCCCAGATCTGTCCAGTGTTGTACTCCAGTTAGTTCTAGATCTGGATGAATGGAAGTGAAGGTCTGATGTTAACTGGTCAGATAGATAAGCCTATTTGTTGAGGTGCAACTCCCATCATCCCCAGGTTGTATAGTGAAGGACTAAGGACACTGGGAGATGCAAGTTTGCAAGTAGGATAAGCTGTCTGATCAGTTAGGAGACACGCTTTTGGTCATGAGTGGGAGTGGTGCGACTCTCCATCTCCCATCATCCTCTACCAATCCTCCCAAATCTCACCTTTATGTTAAATTGGAACATGGTGGGTCTGTGTAACAAGTTTGGTCCATATCCATCAAGCTATGTAGGAGTGGTTCCGGAATATACATAGCATACATAAATACATTGAGCTTTCAATACATAGGTAGACTATCAAGGCAAGCATTACTACCCACTTACCACTATCACTAGTGATCGCTCGCATCCAAGTGTAGGGTATTGGTGGTGGGTCCGTAGGTGACTGTAGAGACCTGTTCTTGACCTGCACGTTCTTTCTTGAGAGCCATTGCTTTCCAAGACTGTTGCCATCATGTCATCATGGAGGAGCCGTAGGGTGTATACAAATTTGTCAGAACACCCAATTTTTTGGAGAATGGTCCGTAAAGCACAGTGATTTACTGCGTCAAATGCCTTTACAAAGTCAATGAATGCACAGAGGTTGATTTCATTCCCTGCATTTTTCTTGGAGCTGTCATGCAGTGAAGATCATGCCCGCTGTTCCTCCGGAGGGGCGGAAGCCATTCTGGGATTCTGGGAAGGTGTGTTCTGAGATGGGCAGAAGGCAGTTCGCAAGGATTCTTGCAAGGATTTTCCCTGCAGAGGTTAGAAGGGAAATACCTCGGTAGTTTCCACAGTCTGGTATTTTCCCCTTTTTTGAAAAGGGTGATGTTGCTGGGATTTTCTCAGTCACTCAGACTTTTTCAAGCTGGTGGAGTTGTTGTGTCAGCTCAGGTCAAGTACAGTAGGCCCTTGGTATCTCCTGGCAACCGGTGCCTGGTTCTTCTGGTCCCGTAGAGACCAACATCTGCAGATGCTCAAGTCCTATTACATTGGTTTAATGCAGTGTTTCCCAACCAGTGTGCCATGAGTGGTCGTCAGGTGTGCCGTGGGAAATGGGAACCTCCAATCCCCTTTCTTCCCCCTCCTGCCGAACACTTTTCCTCCTCCACTCGGGCTCCCTTCTTCCCAGCCTCGCTCTGCTCGCTTTGCTCTGGGGCAAGTCTGTGCAGTAGCGCCCGCACGGGTCACGCCTTCCTCCCTCCCTCCTCCCCTCCTGAACATGCTCACGCTGCCCCCTCGGATCAAAATGGCGGCAGAAGCGGCAGTGGAGAAGAAAAATTAAGTGTTGGGCAAGAGGGGGAAGAAAGGGCGCGAAGGGGAAGGAGAGGAAGAGGTCTCTGTCGAAGGCTGGCATGGGCAAACTTGGACCTTCCAGGTGTTTTGGACTCCAACTCCCACCATTCCTAGCAACGTCAGGCCCTTTCCCTCCCCCCCCAGCCACTTAAGCAGGAAAGGGCCTCAGGCTGTTAGGAATGGTGGGAGTTGAAGTGCAAAGCACCCAGAGGGCTGAAGTTTTCCCATGCCTGTTTTAGGGACCTTAAAGTGGTGGGCCTCCTTCCAAGATTGTGATTCTGGGTAGAAAACAAACAACAACATAACATAACATAGTTTGAGTCCACAGTGCTCTCTGGGTGTAGGTGAACTACAACTTCCAAACTCAAGATCAATTCCCCAGCAAGTCCTTTCAGTACTTTCTGTTGGTAATGAGAGTTCAATATGCCAAGTTTGGTTCAATTCCATTGTTGCAAGAGTTCAGGATGCTCTTTGATTGTGTGTTAACTATAAATCCCAGAAACTGTCATTCCCAAATGTCAAGGTCTATTTTCCCCAAACTCCATCTGTGTTCATCTTTGGGCATATTGAGTATTCATGCCAAGTTTGGTCCTGATCCAACATTGTTTGAGTCCACAGTGCTCTCTGGATATAGGTGCACTACAACTCCATGCCCACCAAACTCGTATAGCATTTTCTCTTGGTTATGGGAGTTCTGTGTGGGAAGTTTGTGTCTTTCTGCCATTCCTGCCAGGATATCTATGTTGTGTTCATCGAAACAGGCCCTGGTTTCACTCTGAGTGTAGAAATACATTTACAAACATATTAACTGTATGTATTACTGTGTGAGTGTCATTTTGTGTCATTTTGGTTGGTGGTGTGCCCCAGGATTTTGCACATGTAAAAAATGTGCCGTGGCTCAAAAAAGGTTGGGAAACACTGGTTTAATCAAATGGCATTTTAAAAACAAGGTATTTTCAAGCTGTGGATGCTGAAATCTGTGGATACGAAGGGCGACCTGTATTGTTTATTAATGGCTACTGTGGCAACATTCTTTGCAGAAGTGGGAAAACAATTACACTACGTAACACAATTTTTGTTCCTGGGTTATAAATGCCATTTCCTAATTGGTTGTATCATAAAAACATGGGCAAAGTTTGTTAAACTGCCAAATCTTTGTTTTTGCGGGACACACGGTGCTCTAGTTTCCCAATGAATGCCTCACGGAGGGCCCTCCCTTCCTTCCTTCCACACAGCCCTGTCTGTCTCCCAGAATATCACAGAGTTTGTGACAGCCACAAAAACGAAGTATCCTGAGCAGAACAACTACTTCCAAAGTCGTGGCCGCACCATTAAGCAGGAACGAGCATTTTCAAACCAGGAACATGTGTTTTTCCCAAATGTCGTCCCACAGGGCAATGTGCTGCCACGGGGTGACGGTTGTTCCTGTGACAACAGGTGCAGGCAGAAGGCTGGCTTTGTGGAGACCGTAATAGTGGGCAGCCTCAGCCCAGCTCTGCGGCGGAGAAGGAACAGGCTTCCCGGGCTCTTGGGGACGCCTCCCCTCTTTCCTGAGTGAGTGGGGCGGACTCAGGAGCGACTCCAGGAAGGCTCGGGTTGGCAGCCAGGCCCCTGAGGAGGCACGTGACTCCGCCCACCACGCTTGCCCTGGCTGACGGCAGGCTTCGGCCGGAAGTGACGTCACTCAGACGCGTTCCCTTTCTGCGCTGAGGAGGACGTGCGGCCGGGAGCGGCACTTTCCAACATGGCGGGGGCCCGGGCCTTGGGCGAGAGCGGCGGCGGGGGCGCCGGGGGCGGCGGCGGCGGGGCTGCGGCGGCCATGGACTACTCGGTGCACGAAGCGTGGAACGAGGCCACCAACGTCTACTTGCTGGCCGTGCTGGCCAGCTTGGCCCTCCTGGTCTACGCGCGCAGGTCGGAGGGCACTAATCGCCGCTCCCGGGTTTGGAGGGAGGGGGCCCCACGCGAGAGCTGGGCCTATGCCTTTGAGGCGCCCCTGGGCTTCAAGGCGCAGACCTGGTGAATGTCCCAGGGATGGGTCCTCTGAAATAGAGCCTCCCCCCCCCCTCCCCCCAGCGCCTAGTCTCCACTGCCAGTCCTCCTGAGCTTGGGGGAAGCCTCGTTCTTTGGGCCGCCACTCCCAGGTTTTTATTGCTTGGCAAGTGTAAATCGTTTCAGGAAAGGGATGGGAGAGCTGGCCCTCTGCCCAGGCATGTAGCCGGGGGGCTAAGGGGGCTTCAGCACCCCCCCCCCCGAAATTCTCAGGGTGGTCCGCGAGAAGGCCTTACTGGTACATTATTTAAACTGTTATGTTTATTCATATCATGATCTGATCACCATGCTCATTATATCCCACACTAATGGGGTTATTGGGATAACAATACAAAAGGTTTGCTAGGGTAGACCCTCTTCCACCCAGTCTCAGCCCCCCCTGAACCAAACTCAGCCCCCCCCCGAACCAAAATCCTGGCTACGGCCCTGCCTCTGCCTGTCTGTTTTGTTTGACACCACACACACATCCTTTACCACTGGCCATACTGGCCGAGTCTCTTTTGCATCCAAAGGCCAAAGCCCCTGGACTGAGGATCAAAGGCAGATCAGCCTTGCTTTACAGACGAAAAGGTGGGCGGGTCACGACTTGGAGGAGCTTGCTGCCCGCTTTCATAGAAGCAAAAGGCCCCGTGCTTGCTTTTATACCCCAGGTGTTACCCCAAGACACTCGGTGGCATTGCCACTGGGCCACTCTTGCATCGTTGACTGCCTTGCTGCTTTGATTCTGGGAGTGAGCATCCCCAAAGGCCCCGTTTCCTCTCCAGCCTGGAGCGTTTGGAAAAGGGAACCCTGGGCAGACCTTGCCTGCCTCTGCCTTCAGGTCATCATTCAACTTATGGTGACCCCATCCATTTTATAGGGTTTTCTTAGGCCATTTCTGCACTGACCTTATATCCCAGGATCTGATCCCAAATTATCTCCTTATCCCAGATTATATGGCAGTAAAGACTCATATAATCCAGTTCAAAGCAGATAATCTGGGATCGGATCCTGGGATATAAGGACTGTGTAGAAGGAGCATAAATAACAGGTGGGGACCATGTCTATACAAGACTGGGTATGCACACTAGAACAGTATGGGAATAATCACCATATAAACTATAACAAACGTGTAGACTTTATCAAATTCATATAAGTATTGTACTATCAATGTCAGTGATAACATACACATAATATGAGCAACAAATACAAGCCATAACACGAGCGACACACTCACAGAGGCGAAAGAGTAAAAATCTCTATAACCCGTAGGTTTGAGTTCTATCCCTGGATATTCCACTCAAAAGTCAATAGGTGAAAGTTCTCTAAATAATAAAGTTCAACAGGGTTCGAAGCAACACTCAGTGGATATTGTCACTGTCGGGTGTGGTCTCACATGAGTCCAGCCTCCAAGGAAAGAGAGTGGTCACAAGACCCACTGCAGCCCGTCTCGCCGCTTCGTCAGATGTAAACAAAAAAGCGGCGGAGGTTGCTCGGGCGAGAAGCCGCTGCCAAACCGCGGTCCGCTCCTGGAAATCCAAGCGGGGAGCAGTCGCGGTTTAAGGGACAACACCACAATCCACGGGCCAATACTTATATGAATTTGATAAAGTCTACACCAGGGGTGCTCAGAATGGTGATCGCAATCACCAGGGTGATCTTCGGGCCTCATCCTGGTGATCTTCTGGCCCCTGACCAGGTTTTTTGCTGTTGGTCCACTTCACGCACCCCTGCACGCTGCAAAGAAGTCCTCCGTCGTTGCTCCTCCCCGCTCCCTGCTCGCGCGCCGTCTCCAAAAGCTCCAGAGTCCAAGAGGCAGAATGGGCCCCCTCTTTTGGATTCCTCCTCCCTCCATCCTTCTCCAGCCACTCAGAGTCGTAGGAGACCAAAGGGGTGGATGACGAGATGCATGACTGGCCCCGCGTGCATGTGCAGAAGCGCCCATTTTGCCTCTCGGACTTCTCGTGAGCTCTTGGAGGCGGCACGCATGCTGGCGGTGTGGAAATAGGAGCAACGACGGAGGAGAAGGATGCTTTGGGGCCATTTCCTTACCGCATCTCAAAGGTCGGTCTTTTTACTTTGGGGTGGGTGCTTGATTGTTCTGTGGCATGTCTCTTTGTTTATTTTTAATGTTTAAAAATGGCCTTTTAGGTCCAAAGCCTCTCTGCTTGCTTTGTTCCTTGAGAAATATATGTTGGGGAATATGGAAATGTGGGAGAAATGGGGTGGTTGGATGTATTTTTGCATGCCCCTTTGTTTACCTTGCTGAGTATTAAATGGCCTTGCAGTTCAAAAGCCTCTCTTCTTACTTTCTGGCTGATATGTGTGGTAATATTGCAGTGTGGGAGAAATGGGGTGGTTGGATGTATTTTTGCATGCCCGTTTGTTTACCTTGCTGAGTATTAAATGGCCTTGCAGTTCAAAAGCCTCTCTTCTTACTTTCTGGCTGATAATATGTGTGGTAATATTGCAGTGTGGGAGAAATGGGGTGGTTGGATGTATTTTTATTGTCTGTTTTATATTGTTGTTATTAAATTGAAATGTTGATGTTTTATAACTTCATTTTATGTAAACTGCCCCGAGCCTGCTGGAAGGAGCGGTACATAAAAATGAATAATAAATATAAATAAATAAATAAGAAAATAGTTATTGGTTTTTTAATCATTTCTGGGTAGGTGATCTTTGGGACTTGGTTTTTTTAATCAGTAGCTCCCATGCTGAAAAAGACAATGTTAAAACAGCACCCCCCAGGTACAGTCTTAGATAGCGTTTGTTATAGTTTATATGGTGATTATTCCCATACTGTTCTAGTTTATATGGTGATTATTCCCATACTGTTCTAAGTGTGCATACCCAGTCTTGTGTAGAAGGAGCCTCAGGGAATAATACTCAAAGGTGGGTTCGCCAGGTCCTTCCTGCAAAATATAGCCCACAGCACTGGATATTTGTTGGCAGTCTCTCATCAGAGGACTAACCAGGGCTGGCCTGTTCAGCTTCCAAGAGGAAATGGGATTTGATGGCTTTAGGGTATTATCCCCTCCCCCACCATACTGAAACTGAAAGGGCACTGTTAACCTGCCCTGAGAATTTGGATTTGTGGCAGAACTGAGATTTAAACAATATTTTTCCTGATTCCAAATTATACTCAGTAGGCAATATTTCTAAGAAAGGGACTGGTAATACCATCCTTGCTGGAAAAAAATGAAATTCATGGAATTGCCATAAGTTGATAGGGGACAAACAAATACACTCATAACTACATTTTTAGAGGGCTTGTTTGTGTTCTTACATATGTGAGGTGGAGAAGTGCCAAAGTGTCTGTTATTTTTTAATATTCAAGTTCCTGGTTGCACGTGGCAGGACTGTGGCGGATAGGTTTGTATTGCATAGCTAGTGTAAAGAATTTCAGGAATGGTAAGGAAGCTCTGGCCCTCTATGTTTTGGATGACATCACACACAAATCCTTTACCACTGACCATGACTGGTTGAGTCTTTTTGCATTTGAAGGCCAAAACCTCTGGAAGATCAAAGGTTTATCATCCTTGTTTTACTTTGACGAGGAGCTTGCATAGAAACAAAAACTTCTTTGTATTTTTTTATAGCTCAGATTTTACAGTTTTTTAAAACTCCTAGAGACTTGGTGGTTTTGTCAAAATGACTTTTCTGGAGTTCATTGGGCTTCTCTTGTATAGTTTATTGTCTTGCTACTTTGATTAGCAATATCATATGAAGTATTATTGTTTCCTTTCTATTTTTGCATAGTGTTGATTTATTAATAATGCTGTTTATTCTTAATGTATTTGCTATAAGAGAAACCAACCTTCAGTGAGGCTATTCAGTCATTATGCTACAGCCATGATAGCAAATGGATCTTATATCTGAATTAGGCAGATTGTGCTATTTGAGAAAAGGCTACATCATAGGCATCTATACAGCTGTAGATAGTTTGATTGTAGAAAAAAAATGTAATAACTGCCACTTGCTGATCTTTTTAAAAAAAATCTGAAATATCCACCTGGATATTATATGCAGTTATGATATGTATGTCAAAAGACAGTAACATTTAATACTTTCAGCATGTTTGCTGTCCTGAGACCCACTCCTAGATCCAGTAGTAGTTTTTCATTTAAATCTTTGAGAACAGCTACATCTAAGACTCTGCTTTTCCAGCTTTGCTTGAGGTGTCAGCTGAAGTCTTTATTTTGTACAAATAAAAAATTTAAAACATATTTTAAAATAACTACAAAGAAAAGGGAGAGAGATTAATAAAGAAGGGAGAGTGACCTATATAGAGGATATGAATATGGGCTAGGTATATAGTAGTGTAAGATTACTATATTTTCAGTGATATATTTTTCTTGAAGCTGGTATCCTAAAAATACATGTTCTTGCATAACTAAACTTGTAAGATCTTTTTACCATTGAATGATAGCTATCAAATATTTCCTTTTCTAATTATGTATTACTATTCTTTTTGCAATAGTGAAAACATGAAAGAACCAATCACATTGACTCTTGATTAGATTCCACACCATAGGGATATAATTTAAAAGAACATCCATATCTACAAGTGCCAAAGATGTTTCATATGCAGTTATGTTGTGATATATCCAACCAAAATGTTGTAATATATCCCACTATTGAACATTTATTATTTTATTTATTTACTTTATTTTTATCCCAATTTTCTCCCAACATAGGGACTCAAGATGGCTACCAGCAAACATGACAGAACACAAATTAAAAATAAAGCGAATGCATGTAAATATGAGTATAAAAATATAAATGTTTTGTGTTAGGAAGCATAGCAATTAAAATACAATTTAAATGACAGTTAATGATACCCCCCCCCCAATCTCACTCACCCTATATTCGCATCATTCCCTAAATGCCCAATGGCAGAGGGACACTTTCACCTGCTACTAAACAAAAAACAGATAAGGACTGCGTTTAGGCTAACACTGAAAAACACACTGAGAATGAAAAGACTGTAGTCACTATAAATATCATAAATGTGTATAAAGCACTATGAATAATCATATACAAGGGTCAAACTATACAGCAATAGGCTGAGTTCATCCAATAACAGCATATAATCACAAGTTAATATAAAACACACATACATAAATAGTCAGAGTATCTAAGAAGTCCATCACATGAGTCAAAAGGTCTGGGAAATAATCACTAGCAAATCAAAATTGAAGATAAATGTCCCAAGACTTGAAAATAGTTCAATATATCACAAAACATAGAAGCAACTCACTAAGCGGTAAGTTCTCCTCCTTGCTGCAATCAGCGAAGTTGGTACTTAGTGGAGGGGGGAGAAAGGGAGGGGAGGCGTAATTCTGAGCTAATAAATGGCAAATATTAAAGAAAACTTATGCCAATGAGTGTGGGCATTCCATCCAGGCAGAAATATTCCATTATTGGAATATTTATTAGCTCAGAATTATTCCTATCCATCCCTTGTGGAGATTCTTGTGGCCCTGGATTATGAGGGTGGCCAGGTGGATTTCTTTGATGGTGATACCAATGTATTCTATCTTTTCTTTCCGTGTAAAACCTCTGTCTGGGGAGGTGCTCTGACATTTTCTCGAACTAAGGGAATGGGGTTTCTCCTTGCAGTGCTTAAATGTCTGAAATAAATAAATAAAATATATATTTTCATTGAGTTGTGGTTTTTGTTTTGATAAAAACTAGAGTGATGATATTGTGCTGTACAGTATACATTTGGAGACATTCATCAAAAGAAATATGATATAGATTAGTTATACCATATGCAACATTAGTGGTTAACTAGAAAAAGAAAAATAAACATATGCAGTTTTTACAAAATTCAAAATGTTGCAAATATATTATATGACTTCATTCCTTACAGTAGCCCTTTAAAGTAGGCGAAATTATTATTCCATATATGTTTGTGTGTATAGGTGTGCGAGAAACATATATATATATACACACAGAGAGAAAGATAAGGAAGAACTGAGACAGAGACTAAATCATTTAATGTCTTCAGACAGAAGTAATATTTGATTTTGGACTATGTCTTGTACACCACAATAGAATATGGCAACTATTATTAGGAGATATGTTCCTAGGCTTACTGAGGTTTGTGAAAATCGTGGATGAAAACCTCAGCACCTGGCCCGCCTGTTATCGCTGCATTACATTGCATTGTGCTGTGCCGTGCATCCTCTACAGCACATTGTTGTTTTAATCTTAACTCTGAGACTTTATAGTTGTGTTGCTTTTAATTGTTTTTATTGTACCTCGTTTTACTGTGAGCCGCCCCGAGCCTCCCGGGAGTGGCGGCCTAAAAGTCAGAGAAATAAATAAATAAATAATCTTATTAAGTGAACAAGTTCTAGTGTAGTTCTGTGGTCAACTTCTGGCAGAATCATATCGTAGAGTCTAAGAGATGTCTAAGAAGACATTTGTCTGATGTATGTAAATGCAACTATGGATGCTGGTCCTGTGAATACCAGGGTTGTACTATATGTTTGCTGTTCATGTTGAAGGCTTAGGCTGAACATCCATTTATAGTTTTGCTATAATTGTATTTTTACTATATAGCATGAAACCAGATTACTAAAAGCTGGTCAAAGAACACATGAAGAAAAACTGCATACTGGTCTTGCCAGCTAATGCTGGTACCACTCCCAAATTTTTACAAGCTAGATACAAGGTATGATACTGAATCTACACATTTAACTGAAAGTGTTTAGGTTTCTCCATTCCGCCAAGTAATTCCAGTCACATGAAGGAACTGAAGTGTCAGGATGTGCTCCATCCAGCTAATGTCAACAAGCTGTCTGCACACTCCCTGGCAAACTGATAAGGGAGATGCTGCATGGTCTGTGGGAATGGAATGAAACATGTAACCTTAGACTAGATAGGGGAGGGGTCGGGTTAGAAGAGTAAAATGCTGTGGGTTTGGCGGGAAAGAGTTAGAACTACCGTAGCTTTGCTTTGCCGTGGCAAGAACGAACAATAAAGTGTATCCTTGGATTTCTCTTTGTGAGTGTGCTTTTGTTCCAGAGTCTGTCAGGAGTTAACATGAAGTGAATTTGACTAAATGTATTTAGATTCTGACTGAGGATGTTCTGTTCAATGCATGAAGGCTTGAGACAAGGTGACAGGGGCTATGCTGTTTTAGAGGCACATGGTGGTGTTGGATATGGGTGCTACAATTTGCTGCCTAAAAGTACTGCAATTAATTGTTGTGCTGTGGGCCCAGCACAATTAGTTCTAGTACTTTTACGCAGCAAATTGTAGTACTTTTGTGAAATTCCTTTGTGGAGAGAAAAGGTGAGGTATAAATAGATATAAGCAACAACAGTAATAATTTGAGCTTGCCATTTATGGGTGACTCCATTTTACAAGGAGAATATGTTAATGTTACTCCCTGCTTTATGTATCTCTTCATTCAAATTTCAGAAATAAAAGGAAGATCATGAGGATTTTTACACTACCTCCAGCTGTTGAAATGCCAACTGAACCAAACTTTTATGACAGCGTGAAAAAAATTCGTCTACGACAGCAGTTAGAAATGTATTCTATCGGTAGGTATACATTTGCTGTTTTGGTGTCAAGGACTTTCATTACAATTTAGTAATAAAATGGTATGGGTTATGTGGGTGACAAATTCCAGGGTCACACACTGACTTATTGTGCTGGTGAATCTTGATGCATAGTTTACCTTCATACATAGCAGGCTGCGAAACTGCTTCAAAATTTGTGCTGGTTACATAGACTTATAAAAGTACATTTATTGTACCCTTTTCTTCACCCGCTTTTAGTTTATGATGCTTGAAATACTGCCTTTTATTATAGTGAACTAGGAACGGTATCCCAGTCACCCTAGGTCAGGGCTGGAAGTTATATAAGGTCATGCAGCAAATTATTTTAATGCATTATGCTTCTGTTCAGGATTTTAGCTATGCACTGTTTCAGAACACTTTCTTCCACCACCTTTTCTTCTGTTCCTCTAACTTTTTAGTCTTTTTTTCACAACAGATATTTCATGTTCTATTGTCACTGAAAATGCTTAGTTCCCATTGAATTAGAGCTGGGATTCCACTCCCCAAAAAGGTTTTTACATAAAACTTTTTTGGTATTTCTGTATACTTGTTGATGTCATTCTTGTTATATGGAAGGTGCCATTTTGGCTGTGTGGGCTGATACTTCAGATAAAAAGTTCGCCATTAGTATAAACAGTATTAAAATAAGTATAACCAACAGGGGTATTTTGGGTGCTTTGTGAACAGCATATTTTCAGTTTAATATGACTAAGATTAACACTGTAAATTTAAATTAAATGTGAGCAATGCACAGTAAAATGAATAAATAAAGAGGGTTCCTGATAGTTGCAATGAAACTCTGTTATGCTACTGGTGAAATTGACAGCTTTTATTCTGGGCAAGCCTATAACAGTTTACATATTTAAGATTGAAAGATTATGCTATTCCTCCACTTAGATATGACATGGTATTCCTCGTTATATCATAATGTCTAAATGCATTTATTTTTCTAGCAAGGAAATATGACCACCAGCAGCAACCACAGAAACAGACTGATAGTGTACAACTTCTGGTGGAATGAATTTTTGAATCACTGAAGCTGAGAGGCAGTGCTGAGGATAACAGAGCATTTGGGATGTAGTCACTTTCAGTGCAACATTATAGATATATAGTCTTTTCAGTTGCATACGGTGTCTCTTAATGATCAGTGCTGTGTAAATGTACAATGAATGTTGTCTGGAAACAGGAAAAAATAGTGTGGGTAATACATACAGGTGCTGCTTTCCAGTTTGTATAACAAATGATTTTCAATAAAAGTCATAGTTCACAGGAGCAAGCCAGTGTTCAGTTGAGATACTGCAGCTGTTCTTACTGGTGGATTCATGATGAATTTTAAGAAGTATATGGTATCTGATTTGTAATAATGTTATCAAACTCCTTGGTGCTGGGAATGAAAGAACATAACATACTGATATGTTTAAGTATGTTTTGTTTGCATAAGAGAATATAGATGAAAAGGTTAAGATATTGGGGAATGCACTTCTTGTTTTGACTAATTAAATATTAGCATATAGGCAAAACGCTGTTCTGTGACTAACATGCTAGTTTGATATAGCCCAGGGCTGTCCAAGTGGCGCCCCTGGGGCTGTACACGGCCCCCCAGCCTGTTGGCTCCGGCCCCAGCTATGCCCCCGCCGCCATTTTTAATTTTTTTAAAAAAAAATTTAAATGGCGGCCGGGAGGGAGGCGGGGCAGGGAGGAGGAAGTGAGCCAGCTCCTCCTCCCTGCCCCGCCCTCTTTTCCCTCTGTCACTGGCGCCGATGCAAACCGGTTTGCATCGGCGCTGGCGAGGGACAGGGCGGTGCAGGGAGGAGGAAGAGAGCTAGCTCCTCCTCCCTGCACCGCCTCTTCTTCCCTCTCTCTCTCCGGGCCGATGCCTTGGAGGAGGGGGTCCCCGCGGTGCCTCCCTCCCTTCCAAGCTCGCTTCCCCCGCGAGCCTTCCAGGTTTGGGGAAAGGTTTTCACCCGGCACTCAAGACGCGAGTGCCGGGCGAAAACCCTTCCCCAAACCTGGAAGGCTGGCGGGAAAGCGAGTGGCGCTCGCTTCTCCCACCAGCCATCCAGGCTGGCGGGGAGTTCCCTCCCATGTCCCTCTGCTCAGAGGGACACAGGCGAAACCCCTCCTCAAGCCTGGAAGGCTCGCGGGGCGGCGCGCTTCTCCCCACCAGCCATCCAGGCTGGCAGGGGAGTTTTCGCCAGCTCCCATGTCCCTCTGCTCAGAGGGACACAGGAGCCGGGCGAACCCCTCCCTCGAAGCCTGGAAGGCTCGCGGGGAAGCGAGCGCCGCTTCTCGCTCCCCCGGCAGCCATCCAGGCTTGCGGGAGGGTTTCCCTGGGTGACGTTAGGCTGGGTGACGTCAGGCGTCACCCAGCCTAACGTCACCCAGGGAAACCCTCCTGAAAATGGGCGGGCCGCGCAGGAGGCCGGCCACGCCCCCGGGAGTGGCCACGCCCCCGGGAGTGGCCACGCCCCCCGCTCACTGCGGCCCCCCAGGTGATCAGTGACACTTCTTCCGGCCCTTGGGCCGGAAGAAGTTGGACAGCACTGATATAGCCCATTCTGTTAGTCAAATGAACATCAATGCTTACATAACGTTCAGGTCCCCATTTAAATTTGCCCACTGAACTCTTTCCCTAGTATATTCTAAATTGTATATATACAGTGTGTGTGTGTGTGTGTGTGTGTGTGTGTGTGTGTGTGTATGTGTGTGTGTATATATATATATATATATATATATATATATTCAAACCAGAATACTTCCAGTTAAGATTACATGGAACCTCTGAACTCAGTGGTACCAAGTTTTTTTTAACAGTTTAAATCCTTGGATCTGTGTATCCAGAGTAATGCTAACTGAAAATGTTTTAAATGTCTTGACATAGCCCCATTTATGAAGTCTGTAATTTTATGGCAAGGACTCTTAGCTTCTAAATGGAACTTTAATAGACAAAGAGTTACAAAGAACATATTGTGGCATTATAGGGCAGTATTTTTATTCTTAATGTTTACACTAAAACTGCTTAATAGCAGGTACAGTTATAGTCTTACGTAGTTTACAAATATTTTAGACATAAATTACATTGAGATGATATAGTGACTGAGCAAAAAAATACGTATACAAATGCTCATAAATATGAAAAAGTTTTATTTGAACTTTAATTTTCATGAAATATTTGAATGAAATTATAAGTTATATCCCCAAGCAGCTAGTATGTATCAAACTGATGGAATAAAGATAAATTCTGTCTAGTCTTAAATGTGAAGTTCTGACATTTTCACATTTCTGCCCTGGTCTTCCTGATTTGCTGTCTTGTGGGGAAGGTAGGCATTCAAATACATGGACACAGCAAGAATTATTTATTTTTCAAGGGTTTTTATGATGTTTGGGTTTTGAGGTCATAGTTCTAACAGAGGAACTGTCTTTCAAGTAGACAGTAGCAGAAATACATTAGCTTGGTCTTTTACACATTTTGATTTAAATGTATCATATATAGAGTACTTAGGGATTAGTCACTAATATGCTATATTAGTAGCACAGGGCAAAGCATTTAGCTTTGAAGAAGAGTTTGCAATTTGTAGTCATATTGAGAGAAGCCAGTAAGTCTTTCACTGTGGAAGACTACTTGCTTGCATTCTGCTGAGACAGGTTTTTTAAAAAGACGCAACAGTTGCTCCCATATCCCATATTATCCCATATTTAGCATTTAAATGTTTAATACCATTTTAAATATTATAGCAACATTTTGCACAGTTTTATTGCAACAATCTCTGTGATCATAAAGTAACAACAGAAGACCAGACAAGTATTGCAGAGGAATTCATTCATTATGATGTGTGTGTCTGAAGAACAGCTTTACATCTTTTTTTTAAATTTAGGATTTTGTTTTTTCCCCTAAAGGCACAAAGTCATTATGTTTTTTGAATTGCCAATACTACTACAAATAGCTAGGTTTTTGGTTGTCAATGTGCTACTTATAAAATGCTTGCACAATTCTTATGTATGAAATACTTGTTTTGTTTCCAACCTTAGTAAAAATTATATAAATCTGTTTGAAATGTCTTTTTTTTTCCGGCACTGCAGTGTTGTCGATTTTTTTAAAAAAAATTCTCTATAACATTCACCTTAATTTTCTAAATAATACACTAAAACGATATAACAGATAGCAGTATATTTCAGTATTTCATTTTCAAAAATGGATCAGCATTCTTTTGAGTGAGATAGTGGGGATGGCCAACTCTTTTGTTCTAAAAAAGCTAAGATGCTGTGGCCACTGAATAGTGCTATAAATGGGCAATGCTTAAGTACATTGTTTGGGAGGAAACATATAGAAGATGTGTGTGGGACAGGTGCAGTTTGTTTAAAAAAAAAATCCAGCTAAGAAGAGGAAAGGGAGAAATTTGGCTAAAGGGAAGGAATGATAGCACTCTTACTAATTAATGCAGAGCATTGAGATCTGTGATCTTCCCTGATTTCTAAGTGTTTATAACATGAAGGGGAAAAGTGCCTATAACAGTATAAAGAGGAGACAGGATAATAAACTCCTCAACTGAAGAGTCCACAGGTTTTTTGCATTGTGAGCTGTGGGAACCATTTTTCTGACAGATAGCAGTAAATAATAGTGCAATCAAGGACTTCAGCATAGTTGTACTCCCCCACCCCACCCCATTTGACCTCGCATTTGACCTCGCTTGTTTTCTCAATATTGTGTCCTTGCAGGAACCATTTTTGAAGCAAAGTGTTAATGCACAACAAAAAAAATGAGTTTGGTTGCATGTGCAGCCATTTCAATGGTATTCTCATCCTAAATTCAGCCTCTACCTTCATCCCAATGGTACATGACAGTTCAGCTTGTTGCCAAAAGGTACCAAATCCATCTGAACAAATTGTACAGAATTTGAAAAAATGGGTAGAGGATATGCATTCCTTTCTATAAAATGCAGTTCCCCAAGCCCTGTACCCACATGATTTGATATATTTTGAGTTTGGATCTGTATATAATATTCTTGTCCTTGACAATAATGTGCTGCCATTTTTCTTTCTTTTGGGGCGGCGGCGGGGGGAGAGGAGGATTTGGTACCTTTTGGAAACAAACGCCACAATTGTGTATGAAAAAGATGACATTGTTCTGTGCTGTGAAATGTTCTGAATGAACTTCATGCCTGCTTTGTTTGGGTATGGGCACCAAAGCTGCTATATATACATTGAGGTTTTCTAAAGGGGTTTGAATCACCATTGGATGTGAGATAATCTTGCAGCATCTCTGGCCATGTAAGTTGAGTCTCTGGGGAGATATTCCCCATCTTCCTCTGGCTTGAAGGAAGGGCAAAAAATTCCTTGCCTAGATGACTGGTATGGGGTGCTATGCAAACCTTTGTAATGGGTTAATATTACTATATTGTGTCAAGTGGGACAGGAATAGGGTGTTCTGGTAGTTGTAGTCAAAGGGCATTTCAACGATACCCTTGTTAAAGTTTAGCGGTATGCTTGACTTCACACTCAGAAATCCCACTGTCAAAATGTTCTAAATTGTAGCAAAATCCAGGCCCCTTCGACACTGCAGTATAATCCAGATTATCATAGAAAATCTACATTATCTTTTTTGAACTGGATTATATGAATTTACATCCTGTTCTTTGAGAAGCCAGATCTAGCCACAGTGGTATATGCCATAGTTACATCCCGTCTTGATTACTGTAACATGCTCTACATGGGGCTGCCTCTGAAGAGTGCTCGGAATCTTCAGCTGGCCCAAAGAGCTGCAGTCAGGTTGTTAATTGGAGCTGGCTACAGTAAGCGGACAACCCTCCTGTTGCAACAGCTCCACTGGCTGCAAGTTTGTTACCGGGCACAATTCAAAGTGCTGGCTATGACCTTTAAAGCCTAGATGGTTCAGGTCCAGGCTAGTTGGTTGACCACATCCCTTTGTATGAACCTGCCAGGGCCCTGAGATCTTCAGGAGAGGTCTTTCTCTTGGTCCCACATTCATCTCAAGCTTGGTTGGTGGGAATGAGAGAGCGGGTTTTCCTTCTTGGTGGCTGCTCCTGGACTCTGGAACTCTCTGCCCAGCGAAGCCAGAATGGTCCCCTCCCTGCTGTCCTGGTGACAGACCAAAACTGTGTTATGTATACAGGCTTTTTAAGAAGGAAGTTTTTAAGGTCATCAGGAGCTGCTGTGATTTTATACACTTTTAGTGATGGTGAATACGGTTTTAATACGTGTATATTTGTATATTTGAAGTTATAGTGTGGAGTCCCCGGTAGTATAGGATGTTAAAACACTGAGCTGCTGAACTTGCTGACCAAAAGGTCAGCGGTTCAAATCCAGGGAGTGGGTGAACTGTTGATGACCCCAGCTTCTGCCAACTTAAGTTTGAAAACATGCACATGTGAGTAGATCAATAGGTACCGCTCCGGTGGTGAAGTATGCAGTCATGCTGGCCACATGACCTTGGAGACCTCTATGGACAATGCTGGCTCTTTGGCTTAGCAATGGAGATGAGCACCAACCCCCAGTCGGACAAGACTAGATTTAATGCCTTTACCTTTACCCAAGTTATATTGCAATTCTTTCAGTGTGAGCCGCTTTGAGTCTCCGTATGGAGGAAAAAGTGGGCTATAAATAAACATAAACATAATTATAATAGTACACTGCCATATAATCCAGTGCAAAGCAGATGATCTGGATTTTGTATGGCAGTGTATTTATTTATTTTGTATCAAAATCATTGCATAAATGAGTATAAAACTGATAAAAATAGGCGACTAAATATTTTTTGACCAAAAACGGGACATGGAAAGAGCTTCCTTGAAGACTGTGTAAATACAGTCGGGCGTCCCCCGGGCAACGTTTCCCGTAAACGGCCAATCTTTCCAAATCCAAATGCATGGCTTTTATGGCAGTGTAGAGGGGGCTGGAATGGAAACTATATATATATAAAGGAACAGTCGTCATGTGAAGACTACCTCAAACAGAGAAACCTTACAACGCAGAAACAAAACTTGCCAACAGAAATAGGCCTCAAGCAAGGTACGTTTGTAGCAAAGAAACTTTCCCCCCCAAAACCTAAAAAGGCCCCCAAAAAACGAGTTAAAAACTACATGTCCCAGCATCCTCCGGGGCTGCCAAAGACTCCCCCAGCCTCTACATTCTGACAACATGATTGGCTGCTAATAAGGGCGGATTTGCATAACTGCTGTACTGGCCAGCCAACATGAACATTCCGACCCATAACAAACTGTCAGATGACTGCCAGAGCCTCCTCCAACACTTTCAAATCAGAAGACCATGATGGAGATCAACACCATTCAAGGGGAGCTCTTCTTCCTTTCCCAAAATGTGGTTTGGAATTCCACATTAATAAGAGGACCATCCAGTAACAATGGGGTTTGCCAAGGAGGGTGCTCCAGCCCCTCTATATGCTGGCTCCAAGGGATGGAGGTCATCACCAAGTACCTTCTGATGCCCAGCGCCTGAAGAGCTCCCTCAGATGGCCTGTCCATGAGGAAAGCCTCATCGGACATCGACCAATGGGTGCAAGACACAGAGCAGGGCATCTTGAAAAAGAGAGGAGCAGAAAGTAAGCTGAAGATCTTGAGAAAGGTGGCTAAAAAGGATACGGAAAGGATTTTTAACAGTCCCCCAACAGACACTGGACGCACCTGTGAAGGTAGAGATCCCCTGACAGGACAAGCCCTCCCCAAGCTGATCGGTCCTGGCCATGGTACAAGTCAAACCCGAAGGACTGCAGGCAAAGAGCTGAGGCACAAACATAAAAGACCCAATTCACTAACAACAATTCCAACCCTTACATACTCAGACTTTCTCGCATCTCCTAAATAGGGCACAGCAACGCGTGCCGGGTACAGCTAGTGCAATATAAAACCCAGATTATCTGATTGTCCTCGTAGGACGATGCCCTATGAGGGGCATCTTAGGAACTGTGTATGTTTAGCCTGCAGAAGAGAAGGTTGGGAGGAGACACAATAGCCATGAATAAATATGTGAAATAATGTCATAAAGAAGAGGGAGTAGGCTTATTTTCTGCTGCCCTTGAAACTAGGACTTGGAGCAATGGGTTCAAATTACAGGAAAAGAGATTCCACCTAAACATTAGAAAGAACTTCCTTACTGTAAGAACTCTCAGCAGTGGAACTCTCTGCCGTGGGGTTTGGTGGAAGCTCTTTCCTTGGAAGCTTTTAAACAGAGGCTATAGGGCCATCTGTTGGGAGTGGTTTGATTGTGTTTTTCCTGCATGGCAGGGGTTGGGTTAGATCAGCGTTTCCCAACCAGTGTGCTGGGGCACACTAGTGTGCCGTGAGCGATCATCAGGTGTGCCGTGGGAAATTTGAACCTCCAGGAAGGGGGAAGAGTCTAGTGTGTTGAAGTATAAAAACCCTAAGAAACCTACCTCGATAAAGGCACAAAATTACAAACACCCCCCTCCCCACCCGTTGTCTACTTGGTCTCTCCCTCTCCATGCATTGGGAAGGCCCGCCTCCCTTTCCCCAAGTAGAGACCTCCTCTTGCCTCCTGGGGGTTCTGTGTGGGAAGTTTGGCCCAGTTCTATCATTGGTGGGGTTCAGAATGCTCTTTGATTGTAGGGGAACTATAAATCCCAGCAACTACAACTCCCAAATGTCAAGGTCTATTTCCCCTGAACTCCATCTGTGTTCATATTTGGGCATATTGAGTATTCATGCCAAGTTTGGTCCTGATCCAACATTGTTTGAGTCCACAGTGCTCTCTGGATATAGGTGAACTACAACTCCAAAACTCAAGGTCAATGCCCACCAAACTCTCATAGCATTTTCTCTTGGTTATGGGAGTTCTGTGTGGGAAGTTTGTGTCTTTCTGCCATTCGTGCCAGGATATCTATGTTGAGTTCATCGAAACAGGCCCAGGTTTCACACTGAGTGTATAAATACATTTAAAAACATATTAACTATATGCATTACTGTGTTAGTGTGTCATTTTGGTTGGTGGTGTGCCCCAGGATTTTGCAAATGTAAAAGGTGTGCCACGGCTCAAAAAAGGTTGGGAAACACTGGGTTAGATGGCCCATGTGGCCTACTCCTTTAATTCAATGATTCTAACTGGATTATATGGCAGCGTAGACTCCTATAATTCACTGGATTAGGTGCTTTGATAATCTGGATTAGATGGCCAGCCTGAAATACACCTTTTCCCCTGCCTACACAATATGACCCAGTTGAAAAAGCAGGGCTGTCTCTGCCGCCTTTTATTACTCGAGGAGTGGAAAACAACGACGTCCCTCTCATAAGAACATAAGAAGAGCCATGCTGAATCGGGCCTCAGCCCATCTAGTCCAGCATTCTGTGTCACACAGTGGCCCACTAGTTGTACACAGGGATCTCTAGCAGAAAGGAGGGCAAAATCCTCACCTGCTCCCGACCCCCCACAACCAGTACCCGGGGGAAATCCTGCCTGCCTCCATCAACACAGAGGTGGCACTTGGATGTCCATTTCAGTAGCTACTGATTCCCTTGGTATCCATGAATCTGTCTAATCCTGCCTTGAAGCTGTCCAGGCTGACAGCTGTCACAACCTCCTCTGGAAGTGAGTTCCATAACCCAATGACCCTCTGGGTGAAGAAATATTTCCCTTTATTAGTCCTAACTTTCCTACCTTGGAGCTTCAGGAGTGCCCCTAGTCCTACTGTTGTGTGACAGAGAAAATATTTTTCTTTATTCACCTTTTCTATCCCATGCATAATTTTATACACTTCGATCAAGTCACCTCTTAAACGCCGTCTTTCAAGGCTGAAAAGACCAAGGCGTTGCAACCTGGTTTCATAAGGGAGCTGCTCCATCCCTTGGATCATTTTTGTTGCCCTTCTTTGTACCTTTTCCAGTTCCGTTATATCCTTCTTGAGGTGCGGTGACCAGAATTGTACACAGTACTCCAGATGTGGCCTCACCATAGATTTGTAGAGAGGCAATACAACATTTGCCGACCTATTTTCGATTCCCTTCCTGATCATGCCAAGCATAGAATTTGCTTTTTTCACTGCTGCAGCGCACTGGGTTGACATCTTCATTGAGCTGTCCACCAAAACCCCAAGATCCCTTTCCTGGTTTGTCTCAGAAAGCTTTGATCCCATCAGTTGATACGTGTATTTGGGGTTCTTTGCCCCGATGTGCATGACTTTACACTTGTTTAGGTTAAAATGCATTTGCCACTTTGTTGCCCATTCACTCAATTTCGAGAGATCTTTCTGGAGCTCTTTACAGTCAGTTTCATTTTTATCTACCCTGAACAGTTTAGTGTCATCTGCAAACTTTGCTACCTCACAATTTACTTCTACATCCAGATCATCTATTATATAAATGGGTTCACGTCATGTGATGTATACCTCAAACAAAGAAACCATACAACGCAGAAACACAATACTTGCCAACAGAAATAGGCCTCAAGCAAGGTACGTTTGTAGCAAAGAAACTCCCCCCCTGCCAATAAGGGCGGATTTGCATAACTGCTGCACTGGCCAGCCAACATGAAAATTCCGATCCATAATAAACTGCCAAAACAGAATAGGAAAAGGCCTGAGCCAATCCCCAACACAAACACCCAAATCACTTCCAACCGAAAATTTACACCCCAAAAAATCACAGACCACGCCCAAAATTGACAGTAAGGCTTCATTAACTTGATTTCCCTAACTAGCCCTCACTTACTGGGAAGCTGTTTACGCTCTGAATTGACAGTAAGGCTTCATTAACTTGATTTCCCTAACTAGCCCTCACTTACTGGGAAGCTGTTTATGCTCTAAATTGACAGTAAGGCTTCATTAACTTGATTTCCCTAACTAGCCCTCACTTACTGGGAAGCTGTTTACGCTCTGAATTGACAGTAAGGCTTCGTTAACTTGATTTCCCTAACTAGCCCTCACTTACTGGGAAGCTGTTTACGCTCTGAATTGACAGTAAGGCTTCATTAACTTGATTCTCCCGACTAGGCCTCAGCTCATGGGACATTGTTTGTTTTTGTTTTTTGTTTTTTTCCTTCTTATATTCCGCTCCTCCCAGCAGGCTCGGGGCGGATCACAGCATAAAAACCCGGCTAACATGAGGCATTCATGTCGCCGTACAATAAAAGCATAAAACATACAACATTGTCCCGAGATTAACAGTTGTGTCAAATCCTGGCATTCCAGTGTCGGAGTGTTGGTCAGAGAATGAATACGTTCGGCTAATTCAGCTAGCCGAAGGCCAGTCTAAACAGGGCGGTCTTGCAGGCCCTGCGAAATGGGATGAGCTCCCCGGCGGCACGGACATCATCTGGGAGAGAGTTCCAGAGTACCGGTGCCGCCACGGAAAAGGCCCTTTGCCTAGTCACGGACAGATGGCAGGTGCGGACCGATGGGATTAGGAGAAGATTAGACTCCCCTGAACGTAGTGACCTCGGGGTACATATGGGGCAAGGCGGTCCCTCAAGTACGCCGGCCCTAGGCCGTAAGGCCTTGAAGGTTAACACCAACACCTTGAAGGCAATTCGGTACTCAACAGGCAGCCAGTGCAGTTGCCGCAGAATGGGCGTGATATGCTCCTCACCGGCGTTCCGTCAGTAAGCGAGCAGCGGCATTCTGCACTAGCTTGAGCTTCCGAACTGTCGCCAAGGGAGGCCAACGTGAGGGCGTTACAGTAGTCTAGTCTCGAGATGACCGTCGCTTGGATCACCGTGGCCAGGTCATCCCTGGAGGTAGGGTGCCAGTCGCCTAGCCTGTCGTAGGTGAAAGAACGACGCCCTGCTGACCGCAGAGACCTGAGTCTCCATGGTCAGCAGGGGGTCCAACTGAACACCTAGGCTCTTAACAATCGGCGACGGATTAAGCCGTTCGCCATCCAGGGTAGGCAACCGGCACTCACCCCCCCCAGGCCGAATTGACAGTAACCTGTATGGCCTGAATTGACAGTAACCTACCTTGGCACACAGAGCCCCAACCATGCATGATGGGACTTGAAGTACCACCATGGAAAATGGGATTTGTAGTACTTCAAGACCCATCATTCCCCACAGACCACTGTGGCCCAGAACCAAGACCAATAAAGACCCAACTTGGCACACCATGCCCCCATGACCCACACTCCATCCAACTGCAGTTTAGAGGAGGGCACACCGTGGATGATTGGACTTTCTCGCATCTCCTAAAAAGGGCACAGCAACGCGTGCCGGGTACAGCTAGTTTATGAATAAATTAAAAAGTAACGGTCCTAAAACTGAACCTTGGGGTACGCCACTTCTCGCCTCTTTCCACCCAGAGAAGTGTCCATTTATTACCACCCTCTCAGTCAAACCTACCTGACCCCTCCGCCCCCCATTTGTTATCAACAAGCCGCTCTCACTTCCGTTCCGAAGGAGGAAGCGCTCAGGCGACCGGAAGCCGGGGCTGCTCTGGGAGCGGCGTCCTTGCCGAGTCTCTCTGGTGCGTTCTCTCTACTTCCGTCTGGTGGCGCTCCCCCTTTTGGCTTTGTTTTTCTCGATGTGCATCCGGGTTTTTGCCGGCGTGTTTGGCGGCTGTTGCGGAGAGAGAGCGGGCGAGGCGAGGCGAGGCGCCGGCGGGAAGCGTGGCTGGCGGGACGGTGAGCAAAGGCAGCCGGCGGAGGGGGCGGGACGGCTCTTCTGTGGCGGCCGCCTTGTGGCCGGGCTTCCCTCCCTCGCTCCCTCGCTCCCCCCGTCAGTGTGCTCTTAGCTGTCCCGGTCAGGGTGACCTGCCGTCACGAGGGCGCCTGTCCTGTCCCTCAGGCACCGCCGGGCTTTTCCGCCGCGACCCTCTGCTACGCCCCCCCCCCCGGCCCTTTGAAGGCCTGCCGAGGGACGTCACACCTCCCGAGGGAGCGGGGAAAGCAAAGCAAAGCCCCCACAGGCCAGCGGGGAGGGGATATGGGGCGCCTCAGCCCTCTTCTCCCTCCTCAGGCGAGGGCCCTCCGCCCTCGCTCCCCAATCCGCTTACCTCCCTCCCTCCCTCCCTCCTGAGGAGAACTTTCCTCAGCCTGGCTCGCATACAATCCTCGCTTTGGCTCCCACACATACAGCCCTCGAGTTGGAAGAGACCGCATGGGCCGCCCAGCCCAGCCCCCTTCTGCCAGGCAGGCAGGGCAAGCATCACCCGAGCACCCCCAGCAGATGGCCGCCCAGCCTCTGTCGAAGAGCCTCCACCACATCCCCAGGTTCACCCATTCACAGCCCCCAGGGGCACCGCGTCCTTCCTTCCCAAGGTTTAGCCGCAAGCCCCTCTCTTGTTTTTGAACCCATTGCTCCCAAGCTCGAGGGCCCTTCCTCACAGCCATGTAACTCAGAGTAACCAACGATATCTGCTCTGTACTGGATTATCTGAAGCCCCTTCCCTCACAGCTGGATAAAATCTCGCGTTTTCTGCTTTGAACTGGAATATATGGCAGTGTGGACTCAACCCAGGTCTCAGCGGTGGCCAGGGGAGCTTTTGCACAGTTAAGACTAGTGCGCCAGCTGCGCCCGTACCTTGGGAAGTCTGATCTGGCTACGGTCGTCCATGCTCTGGTCACATCCCGAATAGATTACTGCAACGCACTCTACGTGGGGCTGCCTTTAAAGACAGTTCAGAAATTACAACTAGTCCAACAGGCGGCAGCCAGATTACTAACTGGAGCTACATACAGGGAGCATACCACCCCCCTGTTGTGTCAGCTCCACTGGCTGCCTATCCACTTCCGAGCTCAATTCAAAGTGCTGGTCTTGACCTTTAAAGCTCTGTACGGTTCTGGCCCAGCTTACTTGTCCAAATGCATCTGCCGCTACATCCCACCTCGTAATTTAAGATCATCCGGGGAGGCCCTGCTCTCGCTCCCTCCGACTTCTCAAATGCGGCTGGTGGGAACGAGGGAGACGGCCTTCTCAGTGGTGGCTCCCCAGCTGTGGAATGCGCTTCCTAGTGACATACGATCAATTCCATCCCTCCTGACATTCAGGAAAAAAGTAAAAGCCTGGCTATGGGACCAGGCGTTTGCACACTAGCACAAGGCAGCACCTTTTTAAAAAAACTTAAATGAATGTGTATGATATGTTGATGTAATTGTATTTTAATGTGTAATGTTTTGGGGGGTTTTATACTGTGTTTTATGTGTTTTAATGTGTTGGCATCGAATTGTGCCTTTTTGGAAGCCGCTCTGAGTCCCCCCTCGGGGGTTGAGAAGAGCGGGGTTAAAATGCCGGAAATAAATAAATAAATAAACCCAGTTAAAAGCAGATCTTGTGAGATTTTCTGTCTTGATATTCTGGGTTATATGGCTATGTGGAAGGGCTCTGAGTCCACACTGCCCTGTATCCCAGTTCAAAGCAGATAATGTGGTTTTTAAAAAAATAATTCAGCTGTGTGGAAGGGGCCCTAGTCTCCAGGGCAGCAGAAAACAAGCTTTCCCACTCCTCAGTGCGACATCCTTTCAAATATTTAAACATGACTATCCTGTCTCTTCTCAACTTTTTATGCAGGCTAAAGATACCCAGGGCTTTAAGCAGCTCCTCATAGGAATACTGATAATTTTTGTTCTCCTCCTATGGGTGCGACTGCGCTTCTTAAAACCTGACATTTGCCTTGAATTTGATTCAGTCTCTCTCAGGCATGGGCAAATTTTGGCCCTTTGGGTGTTTTGGACTTCAACTCCCACACCTGTTAGGTCTGTCTCTGTATCTTGCGCTTGGCCATAATACGGCTTGAACTTTAAGCTTTTAAGGCGGCATCAGCACTCTGTGTGTGTGTGTGTTGGGGGGGGGGGGGGATAATGTGATAACGGTGTTCTTTTCATTGGAGGAAAGGTGAGGTAAACACAGTCCACTCTCCCTGTCAGTGATACACCTACCCAGGGCTTGAAAACATGATCCAAAAAGATCCCATTCCAGTCACAAATCCCTAGACCACCCCCATCTGTGAATCCCACTAAACAGCTGTATAAAATCCACATTGTACTGGATTATATGGCAGTGTAGACTCAGATAATCCAGTTCAAAGCAAATATTGTGGATTATTTGCCTTAATATTCTAGGGGTGTTTTTTTGGCTGTGTGGAAGGGCCCTGTATCTGCCCTATATCCCAGAATATCAAGGCAGAAAATCCTACAATATTTGCTTTGAACAGGGTTATCTGAGCCCATACTCAAATAATATGGGATTTTCTGTCTTGATATTCTGGGATATAGGGCTGTGTGGAAGGGCCCTGAGACTCATTCTACAGTGCCATATAAAATCCAGATTATTTGCTTTGAACTGGATTATATTGCAGTGTAGACTCATATAACCCAGTTCAAAGCAGATAATATGGATGATCTACTTTGATAATCTGGATTCAGTGGCAGTATAGAAGGAGCCTGAGAGTTACAGCTGGCCAGATCTGGACCAAATAAGTGCTGCAGCGTGACCTGGTCTTGGGTTGAAGGGATTTGCACCCCCACAGCAGAGAGATTTTAGAAATGGCCCCATTATACAGTTATTCATTTTCTAATGTGTCCATTTGTAAAATCCAAAACCAAACAAAGGCTTATTTCCAATAAGTAGTATTAAAAAATACCCAATCCTTGCATCACTGGGTACCTAAGATAGTTTTATGTAAAGGGCACCCTTTTACTATTACTTTGAATGTAATGTGACTTGCATATCCACAGTGAGTCCTGGAACTGAACCTCAGTGGATTTCAGGGGCTCATTGTAGTCATTTCTATTTTTCTATAAGAGTTAAGTAAGAGTGCTCCTCTCCAGTAAGAATGTGGAAGGGAAAAGCGGAATATATATAGCAGAAAGTAAAAGTGGAGCCATGTTAAAGTAGGATTTCTGGACAAATATGACTGTCCCATTGCTAATAAAAATTATCTTACTATATGATCTTTGTTTGTACAGAAATAATTCTTAAGTGAGTCATTAGGGCTGAAAGCTCAAACTATGATCAGAATTTGCACCCTTTCTATCCTATAGCTCTGGCCATAAAATACATTTATTAAAGACTAGTTACACATAACCAGAAAATAGGCTTTTCTTTTGTTGCTCAACAAAATGAAAATTTTGATGTTTGTATCACTAGCATCTTGTTGCTTTATTGTATTACTGGCCAGGCACAGGATGTAGTCTGTAACAGCGCAGCTAGATGCAGTGTTAATCATGTGCTTGGCCTTGATGTGCATGACTTTCAAAACAGAAATAGCCTGCAGAGGAGAGCTTGAGTCAGATCATGCTCATGGCATTTGGGGATGGAGACTTTCATACACCCCTCCCCCCCCCTGTTATACTCCCCAACATCTGATATTAGTGATGTGAGGAAAGTTCTTAGTGTAATAGGAGGAGTGATTTAATTGAAACTGTGGTGTTAAAGCCCACACACCATGCTCCTTATACAATTCAGTTATGGGAGCATACATGTTATCTGTTGAAAAGTCCTACAGTCTGGAACTAGCCAGACATCTGATGTCACAACCATAAGTTATGCAATCAGATATTACTTCAATTTTGGAGGAGTGTGCGGTGACCTTCATTTTACCTTCAAATACCAAAAGGCCTCCCTTGGTGACCTCACGCTATTGGAGTGAAGTTCTTGCACCAAGTGTCCAGAAGTCATCAACTGTATATAGAGCAAAATTTTGATTTCCCAGAAGGACTTTTAATTGAAAGCTTGTTGATCAGCATTAATGAACATAACAGGTACAGGAAAAGGTGCTAGTTGAAAGCTTCTCTGTGAAGAGTGATATCCAGTGTTATGGCTTCTTGAAATATATCTGCATAGATGCCCATGAACATTGTCTGTTATCCCATTATGTAAGAGCAATTATGATTGTAATTCTAGGGATTTGGGGAGGCAATACATACTACAAAGTGGTGCCTGTTACTGTCATCTGCCAAAGGGGGGCCAGTATGAGACCACGATCAAAGGTATCAAAAGCTGCTAAGGGAGCTTGGAGGATCAGCAGGGTAACACTCCCACTCCCCGTTTCACCCTGGAATAGACTGTCATCCTGAGTAGCCATGACTGTAACACTACCATACCTTGACCTGAGACCAGACTGAAATGGGTCAATGTTGCAATTCTGGCCTTTGAGCATATCTAAATTTTCTCTCCAGCTTCATTGGTGTACAGATCAGGCTCAGTAGATTATCCTCATGGGGGAAGGGGAGAGGTCAGTAAGGGGAACAGTGGGTCCATAATACACACCTTGAAGTTGTCTGTTGACTTTATAGTGACCCCATGAATTTCATATGGTTTTCTTGGATAAAGAATGTTCAGAAGGGGTTTGACACTTCCTATGAAATATAGGGCCCTTCCACACAGCCATATAACCCAGAACTTGAAGGCAGAAACATCCCACAATATCTGCTTTGAACTGGGTTTTCTGAGTCTACATTGCCATTTATTCCAGTTCAAAGCAGAAAATGTGGGATTTTATTCATATATTTGGAAGGGATCATAGTCTCTGGCATCTCCCATTCAAGTAGTAACAAAAGGTGACTTTGCTTAACTTCTTAGATCAGACAGAATCTGGTACCTTTAGGATATTTAAACTAAGGGGAATAATATAGGGAATAAAGGGGCAGATCTATGGGAATAAAGGTGTAGACACGTGTTTGAGGTAAAAATCACAGGTATAATCATATGAACAAATTCAAGTGCTAAATAGCATAACAATCTCACTAAAAGCACAATGCAATGCAATTCATTCACAGTGTTCCAAATACACATAATAACAATAGTAGTGCCCCTACAATGGTATAGGGCCAAGTACAGTATTCCAACAGAATCTGTGTACCCCTATCAATAGTCAAGAGTATAACTCATAGGCTAACGACTGAGACAGAAAGGGAGCCTTGGTGGGTTGAAGAGCTGGCAAGCTGCTGGATGGGCAGGTGGCAACGGCTGGAGGTAAGCTGACGACGCCAAGATGGCTGTTTCGTGTAAACTCCGCTTCTTCAGGGCGCTCGAAACTTCTGACCGCTCCTCCCCAGTGTTGTAGTAACACAATAAGGACTCAAAGTCGATACAGGAGATTTCGCGTTTCTGCGTTCTAATACATGTCAATGCTGTGAGTCATCTCCCGGGCTGGAAGGTGTCTACACCTTTATTCCCATAGATCTGTCCCTTTATGCCCTGTGGTTTAGCTTTGTGTATAGTGAGTTGTTACCAGTGATTGCTCTGTTTGTGTATTGAAGAATAATATAGGGAGACATATTAGGACAACTGCTTCACCAACAAAGAAGTCACCTCCTTCCAGAAAAGAAAGTTACAGAAAAAAGTAAGCCTTGTTAGGAATGGTCATCATCCACTTAAATGATGCATTACCTGTTTCACAGTGTCCTTTAGGAATTTTGCCTGTGTAATGTAGAGAATATAGAAATTGTTCATTTCCACCTTGTTCATTTCCACCTAAATTTTTAATATATATTCACATATTCCAGATAATGCATTCTGAAGGACATGATTCTAAACTTCAGTGCAGGTGAGTTCTGGTTGGCACAATGTTGAAGATAATCTTTACAGTTGGTAATTTAGCTAAGAAGGCCAGTGTAGTGCTTTGAGTGTTAGACTACAGTTCCAGAAACCAGAGTTTGAATCCTCCCTTAGACATGGAAACCCATTGTGTGACCTTGAGCAAATCACACTTTTTCAGACTAAGGCCATGGCAAACCACCTCTGAACGAATTTGGCCAAGTAAATCCTGTGCTAGGTTTACCTTAAGGTTGCTGTGAATCAGAAACTGCTTGAAAATAATTAAATTCTAGCATTAGTACATGATGGCTCTTTTCTCTTACAATAACAAGTCAACATTTGTTGGTATGAACTTTTTGGCAGTGCAGCAGCTTTGACAAAGCAGTAAAAGAAATCAGTACAGCCTCTTGGGGGTACTAAAGCAGGTTAAGTCATAGTTCTTTCACAAACTGGTTATATTACACCAACATTTGTAGGCTAAAAAAACAAGTACAAAATTGTTGGTTGAAGTGGGCTAAGAAACACTTGTTTGTTAGTTGGAATCATTCCCATGCTACAAGTCAAATTTCAGTGATTTGCACAGTTACTGTTACAGCTATCTGTGAATGTAGTCTTATGGGCTTTACAGAACATGAGACACTAAATGTAAATGGCTCAGGATAATGCAGGAACTACACATTTATGGTGGTTCTGGAAATCATCACAATCTATTAGTTTTGGCTTATAATAATATGGGTTTTTTGTGGGGAGAGGAGATACATTTGCTCTCAGGGGTGCTGCTGCCTTTTAAAGAAATTACTCCTGCTACCTGAAACTCAACAATCCAGCTGAAAGCAACAGATAATTACTTCGTTCTAGTTGTGCTGAGCAATTACTTGGCATGATATAAATTAATTATAGTGAGTCCTGTATTACCCATCATTCTCATCTTTCCACATAGCTAGGTGGAGAAATTAAGATATTTTTGTTTCTGTTATGCTTTGTTTTTCTGTGATTTGTTTTGTTTGCAATGCGTAAACTGTGGTTAAAGTTAAATATGATTAGTTTAAATTCCCAAAGATCTCCCATTGGTGGGAGGCAGAGAGTGTTGGTACCTGAATGCTGTAGTGTAGTAGTTGCAGCTTATTCAGAAACTGGGGCAGGGCATGTGTGTAGGTGTTGATGTGATATTTGAATGCCACAATTGAGATGAGAACATAGATGTATGTACTTCTGCTTAATGTAGCCTATGTACCTTGTTTTCTCTACCTTGCCTATTATCAAGTTTTGTTGTGATTCTGAAATCGGAAGGCCCCTATATATATTGTTCTGAGGTCTTTGAAGCTTGAGTTGAATAAAAATGCAATAATATAATTTTTTAAATGAAATGTGACTGGATTTGAGCTGTTTTAGATGTCCCACTTTCTGCCAGGGTGCCACTGTGTAATTTAATTCTTAAGTGTCTCTCTCTCTCTCTTTCTCTCTCTCTCTCTCTCACACCCCCCCCCCTATATAGAGAGAGGGAGAGGGAGAGGGGGGTATCTGTATTTTGTGTGCAAGAGCAATCCTTAAAGGAGTGTTATGGAAAACTATTTTATTTCTGGCTTATCCTTCAAGCAAAGAACATCATGCTGCTACTAATGGTAAGGAATGTTGCTGTGCTTAAGGAACAGTTCGAAATAATATTGTACAGTACTTGTGATGTAAAAACAACCCAGGCAGAATGTAGAAGTATAATCATTTCTCAATTGCATACACAGAAAATGGCTGAATAATGAAAATCATAATTTTGATTACAGGGTTTTTCCAGTTGTATCAGCTGACATAATTAGCAAGGCATAACAGATAAATGCATACGAAACCAAGATCACTAAAGAGGCTATGATGTTTGACACCTAGTTCAATTGTTTCTAAATACGATTCAACTGCTTTTATTCCGAATGTCCTTTTAAGGACAAGTATTGAGAGGTAAGATGATATATTTATACTGGAAGGAGGTGTTTAAATACATTAAATATAATTTGGAAGTTCAGGATTCGGTTCAACCGTAGGGTTACTTTATGCATATTTGAACATTTTTTAAAGCAAACCTGGGTTTAAATACATGCATGTTAGTGGCGTCTGTGGATCTAGGTTACTTTTGAGAGAAGATGTTGATTAAAGCTGTACAGTAGCTTTACAACAAGAGTCACTATCATTTTTTCTCTTTAAGTCTTGTTTATTTAGCTAATTGTTAGTGATCTAACTATGTACTGCCTATTTATTTTATTGTATCAGAAAAAGTCTGAATCTATAATCTGACCTTTGTTCTCGTTCATGTAATAGAGTTTACCTTAATAAAGCTATTTCTGGAAGCAGTATGCTGATAGCTTTCATCTATTCGATGCTGTTTTCAGGTACTCATTGAACTCTGATATACTTGATTCCTGGATTGTCTTAACACTTTGCAGGCAGATAACACAAATTTCTGTAATAGCCTCTGAAAACATATCTGTTTTCATACAACTTCTTCAATATGTACTGTGAAGTTGGTATTGATTGATTGATTGATTGATTGATTTTAATATTTGTGAGTCGCCCTCCACGTCAGTGCTCCGGGCGACTTACACATAGAACACATAAAAACAGTTCAATAGTTAAGCTAAAAAAATAATATAAGAATTTGGTTAAAGGTCTAATAACTCAGGCTAAGTCTGGAAGGTGACCTTAGCCATAGGCCTGAAAGAGCCAGGTCTTCAATGGGTCAGGAACTGGGGCATGTCCAGGATAGCTCTGCTCCGCCCGGTATCGTTCCAAAGAACAGGGGCCGCGATGGAGAAGGCTCTTCGTCTTTGTGATGTCGAGGCGAGCCTCATTCACACCTGGGATGCTCCCTGTTCACTGGACGCGCGGCCTTAAATGGACTGGTTCGAGCAGGCAAAGCTGGGCCAGCGCCATGGAGAGCCTTGAAGGTGAGCGAGGTCTTATGGATGGCTCTGAGCTCGACTGGCAGCCAGTGCAGGCGCTGCAAAGATGGCGCGATCATCAGCGGTGTCCCGGTGAGGAGTCTGGCGGTTGCATTCTGCACTAGCTGGATTTTTACAGTGATTGACTGCGGCAACCCCACATACAAGGCATTACAGTAGTCCAGCCGCGATGTCACTGTGGCATGGACCACCGTAGCCAGCGCATCTGATGGAAGGTAGGGAGCTAGTTGACGTGCCTGACGCGGGGTGGCTCCCTTACTTGTCGCAGCAACCTGGGCCTCTAGCGAGAGTCTTGAGTCCAGAATCACACCGAGACTCTTCACCGACGGGGCCGGGATCAGCGGCTCTCCCTCGAAGAGAGGCAGCGGAATGGGTGGCTCTGGGTGTCCCGCCATTGATTGATCTTGAGTTTGTATGAGCGGAGCCATCTAGTCACTGCTTCTAGTCCTTGTCTGAAGTTCTCAGGCACTGATGTTATGCCTGGCTCAAGCTTCAGCAGGAGCTGGGTGTCATCTGCATATTGATAGCACCCAAATCCAAAACTTCTGACTATGCTTGCCAAGGGTTGGACATAGATGTTAAAAAGCGTTGGTGACAAAATGGCGCCTTGGGGGACTCCGCAGTCCAGGGTGGATTTCTTGGACACTTGGCCTCGCCACTCAACACACTGCGAGCGGCCCCGTAGGAAGGAATCGAACCAGGCCAGAGCTGTGCCTTGAATCCCAGAGGCTGAAAGTCGTCGCAACAGCAGGTCATGATCCACCGTGTCGAACGCCGCGGTGAGATCGAGTAGCACCAAGATCGCTGAGCCTCCCTTCTCCAATTGGCGGCGGATGTCGTCCGTAATGGCCACCAAAACGGTCTCAGTTCCGTGTCCGGAGCGGAAACCCGATTGGCAGGGGTCCAGGCTTCCTGAAGTTTCCAGGAATTCCTGTAATTGGATCGCTGCTGCCCGTTCAATCAGTTTCCCGAGGAAGGGTAGGTTTGAGACCGGCTGGTAGCTTGCCGGCGTAGCTGGATCCAGATTCGCCTTCTTCAGCAGCGGGCGGACTCTAGTATAGATATCCACAGGAATAAATGCTAGGATAAGATATTTTGACCAAAATCCATTGTACTAATTTAAACAGTGGGATTCACATAAATGTTGTCCTGGAGTTCAAAAATGGATTCAGTAGGTCTCCTTTAGTTGGAACTAGCCATTGTATTTGTACCTGTATACCTTACTGTTACAGCAATAAAAATGAGGAAGGGAGATGAGGTTTTGGTAGTTTTTGAAGTTTTTCTCTGAATCATGAAGAGTGATATATGGTAAAAAATCTACTGTTATATTTTGCTGTGAAAATTTTTCCACTTTTTGGGATGCATTGTTTCATGCAGTGAATTAATAACAAAATGAAATTAGGACAATATATTTTTCAGATCTGACATTATACTTGCAATTATTTTTATTAGTTGGCTATGCCTAGGAAGTGCACATATTTATATGCATTGTTTTTCATGCATGGTAAAACTAGTATTGTAACAGCTTTGGGTGTCTCCTTGAAAAATAATTTCCTAAGCAGCAATTCAATTTCAGCTCTTTTTAATTATATGGGTGTGAGGAACTTAATATATCCACATGGTTTGTAAAATGCACTGTATAACATGTTCATTTTAGTTTTTCTTACTAAATCGTAGGTGAAAGTGCTAAATCAGGTCTTTCTTAACTTAGAATAACAGGAAGATGATTTTTTTCCTGTCAAACTGGAATTACTGTTACTTTTACAGACTGCAGATGGGTGGGTTGTAGGGAACATTCAACCCCCCTCTTAAAGCAGCTTCATTGGCTGCTGATTTGCTTCTGGGTGCAATTCAAAGTGCAGGTTCATACCTACAAAGTCCTATATAGTTCGGGTTCTGCCTATTTACATGAACACAACTCTCCCTACGAACCTGCGTGGACTTAAGATCAGCTGGGGAGACCCTCTTCTTGATCCCACCTCCTTCACAAGTGAGGTTGGTGGGGAAAAGGGAGAGGGCCTTCTTGATAGTGGCACCCGATTCTGGAATGCCCTCCCCAAGGAAATAAGACAAGCACCTACTCTGTTAATTTTCAGGAAGGAGCTAAAAATCTGGCTATTTAAACAAGCCTTTGAAAATGGCTAGGGTACTAATTAACTGTCTGATAGGATTTGAATGGCCACGAGAATCTTAATTATAACTACTGGTGAGCCTGATAATGGGAATAGCTAGCTAAAATGGTGATTATATTTAGATTGTTTTAGAGGGCAAATAGTTTTTCACTTTCTACTTATATTAACTTATTACTTTTATTATGTCATTTTAATTGTACTAAGTAATAATTGTTTTGTTATTGCCATATTATTTTCTGTATTTGTTTAATAACTATGAGCTGTCCCGAGTCCTTTTGGAGAGCGGGGGAAGGATATAAATACTGTATATACTCGAATATAAGCCTAATTTCTCAGCCCCTTTTTTAGGCTGAAAAAGCTCTCCTCGGCTTATACATAGTCAATATTATTTATTATTTTACTCTGTTATTCATATTATTTTATTACATTTATTATTTTTTCTACTTATTACTGATATTATTACATTTCTATTATTTTACTCTATTATTATTTTTATTACATTTATTATTTTACTCTATTATTGGAAGGATACATACTACGGTAAGCACAGAAGAAGGTTAGAATAATGGTTTAATCAGAGTTAGACAGTCTTATCTTATATTACAGTTTTATGTAAATATTCAAAAAACATTTAACCTACTGATGCCTCCATTAATGTAATTTTATTGGTATCTATTTTTATTTTGAAAATTACGAGTAGCTGCTGCATTTCCCATCCTCGGCTTATACTCGAGTCAATAAGTTTTCCTAGTTTTTTGTGGTAAAATTAGATCCCCAGCTTATATTCGGGTTGGCTTATACTTGAGTATATATGGCAACATTTATTTATTTATTATTTATTATTTACTGGCAAAATATTGCTGAAATAGAAGTATAAAATTAAATAACCTTGAATGTGTCAGCTCTATTCAGATACTCAAGGCTTTTTTTATACTCAGGACAGGGAAAAATTAGGTTTCCCTAAACCACTATGTCCTAGAATATATCAACTGTGATGGTGTATGAGAAAATGGCTGAAAAAGCTTTATTTAAACCAGTGGTTCTCAGCCTGTGGGTCCCCAGGTGTTTTGGTCACACAGGCCCCCATGACCCACTATATGTCCTGGTGCAGTTTGGGGGAGAATGGACCATGAATGATGGCATTTGCAGTACCTTCATGTGCATCCAGAGACTACTGCAGCCCCCCACAACTGATGGGCCTGGACCAAACTTGCCACATAGATTCTCCATGATGTACTTTACATCCTAGTGAGTTTTGAGAAAGGATGGGAATTGATGTATCTTCAATTACTCCCAGAAACCACTGAAATTCAAACAAATGATGCACTGTGACCAAATTTGACACATAGACTCCCTAGGACGCACTTTATGTCCTGGTGAGAGTTGGGTGATGATGGACCACAGATGTTGGGATTTGCAGTACCTTCACCCACTTCTACAGATCCCTGCAACTCCCACGAATGATGGGCCTGGGCCAAACTGGGGACACAAAACTCCCATGACCAACAGAATATACTGGAGGGGTTTGGGGAATTGACCCACCCGTGTGGGAGTTGTAGCTCACCCTGCACCCAGAGGACTCTGAACCGCACAAATCTGGACCACACTTTGAACACAGAAGCCTGATGATCAACAGGACATACAGGAGGGGTTGGGGGAGGGGGGAGATGATACAGAGCGCTCGGAACCCATGAATTACGGATCTTGACCAAACTTGGCACACAGACCCAACATACCCAACTGAATACAGGTGGAGTTCGGGGTGATTGCCCTCAGAATCTGGGGAGTTATACTTCACTTGTATCCAGAGAAATGATGATCTCCACCGGCTATGGACTGGGGCCAAACTTGGCACACAGAAGCCTCATGACCAACGGAACTTACTGCAGGGCTTTCTGGGAATGGATCTTGGTTTTGGGAGCTGTAGTTCACCAGCATCCAGAGAGCACTGAATCCAGCCAATGTCAGATCTGAACCAAACTTGGCACACAGATCCAACATAACCAACTGTAAATAATGGCCCTGTTTTTGAGTGACTGCCCTTGGCATATGGGAGTTGTAATTCACACTTATCCAGAGAGCACTGAACGCAGCCAGTGATGGTCTGGACCACACTTGGCACACAGACCCATCATGGCCAGCTGTGCATATAGGCCTAGTTTGGCGAGGATTGACCCACGATTCTGGGAATAATACTTCACCCACATCCTTACGAATTTTCTAATGGGAGCGTTCATAAACAACAAAATCAAGGCCTGGCTTTTTTTGAATAAATACTGTTGCTAATTAACTAATTGATGTTACCTAACATCCCAAAACAAACAATGCCCTTTTCAAATAACCTGGGCAGCGCATTTAAAGTGCATGTTTATATTTGCACACATGAGAATTTGTAAAAGTACTATACAGATACCAATGAAGTTTTTTTTTATTATGGAGAAGTTCTATGTTTTTCTCTTTCATATGAATTCAGATGCTTTACTGTCATAAGATGAAAATACAGGGTTGTTTCCCATTCCAGCTAAATTCTACCCACTCTATCAATTTCCTTAAAAATAAAAATGTCTTCTCTATTAGTTCTAAGTGAGATGGGTTTACTCCAGGTGATGTCATATTCTGAGAACCTCAACCCCCAGAATTTGTAAATAGTCCCAGTTTTTCTCTTTATGCCTCTTCAGAATTTGAATTTCTATTACTTGGAATAAATGAATGTGATCTACATAGATGAATGTAACATTGGGTACTCTATTGCTTACTTTAATTCCAGATCATTTATGAATAAACTAAAAATTGTTGATTCTACTTCAGAGTCATTGTGTGGTCTCCAGTGGAGTTTTACATAATGTTCACGTAATCTTGGTTGCAAGATAGAGGCATTCAGACCAAGTACCTCTGTATGGAACAAATATGAATTTCAATCCTGAAAAGGTAGTTTATTTATTTATTTATTTTATTTATTATTCGGGCTTCTATGCCGCCGACTCCCTGAGGCTCGCGGCGGCTTACAGGAGCCGAAAGGCACAGTAAAATACAGGCAATAAGCAGTTAAAAACAATTAAAAACAACAGCAGTATAGTAATTAATAACACAGTTAACACAATGAACAGCACATCATCCTCAGAAGAACGAATAGATGGCGGGGCATGGGCAGGACTTACTCACCAAAGGCCTGCTTAAACAGGTATGTTTTACAGGCCCGTCTAAACGGGAGCAAGTCCTTCATAGCCCGAGTTCCGGCCGGAAGGGCGTTCCACAGCATAGGTGCTATGACAGAGAACGCCCTCCGGCGGGTAGCAGTCAGCCTTGCGAGTTTAGCTGAAGGAGATTGGAGTCCTCAGACCGAAGTGATCTCGGAGGGCAATATGGGGTGAGACGGTCCCTCAATATGGGGTGAGACGGTCCCGTGTAAGGCCTTAAAGGTGAGGACTAACACTTTGAAGGTGATCCGGTGCTCAATTGGCAGCCAGTGCAGATCCTGCAAAACAGGTGTTATGTGGGCGCCAGCTGGCGTGCCAGACAGGAGCCGGGTGGCAGTGTTCTGCACTAGCCTGAGCTTCCGGGTCACCGACAGAGGAAGGCCAACGTAGAGCGCGTTGCAGTAATCCAGCCTTGAGATGATTGTGGCTTGGATCACCGTGGCCAGATCGTTCCGGGAGAGATAGGGGGCCAGCCTCCTTGCCTGTCGCAGATGAAAAAAAGCGATCTTGTTGACCGCAGAGACCTGGGCCTCCATGGTCAGCTGGGAGTCCAAATGGACCCCATTAATGCATAGAGGGTAGATTTTTTAAAAAAAACTAGTCTATTTTGTGGTTATGAAAAATCAACACAATATTTTGTGGAAGAAGTTCTTGTGCATAATGTTGATACAGCTAATTGGGACTGTTGGTACTGTCTGTTATTGAGTAATGTGAATGCATAAAAGATCTCATTTTTAATGTTCATGTGAATTTATTTTTATTGGATGAGTGGTTTTCATCGAGCAAAGTAAATTTATCTTATTAAAACATCACACTAGATTTTTTTCTTAAGCTGCCTTTGTTTGGAAAAATGTTGTAGGGAGAGTGATCATTACTTTCCTGGAAGAGTGCCTAGTCCTGTTGAAAGGATGTTCTGAAATCTCAGTGTAAGTAAATTCTATGTAATTGCCCAAAACACAAGAATAAAATCTATTCTAGTCAAGTTTGTTGATCTATAACAAATTGATGTTTCAGGGTTATGCTTTCAAAAGATAGAATGTTGCCCTCTTAGTAATTAAAGGATGAAAACAAAAAAGAGATCTGAATGTGGAGACTTAAATAAGAACAATATTATGTATTTTGAAAAGTTGTTTTTAACGTTCTCGTCATCCTAGGACATTAGGAAAGCACATAAAACCAAATATGCTATGACATAATACAGTAAAACAAGAAGCAGGCCACAGGAAAAACAACAGAGGAAGGAAAAATCAACATAAATTATAAATCGTAGTATTCTCAAACCTTCTGAGCTGCCTCTCAGCTATTACAATTTGCAGGCTTGCTCGTTAAAATGTTTATGGCTCCATCAATTGCCGATAAATACAGTGATGCCTTGAGTTGGGAGTTTAATTTGTTCCGTGACTGAGCTCTTAACTCAAATTGCTCTGATCTCAAAGCGAAATTTCCCATTGAAATATTAATTTATTCCGACCCCTCAACCTCCTCCATTTTTTGTTATTTATTTAATTACAACATTTATATGCTGCCCTTCTCACCCCAAAGGGGACTCAGAGCGGCTTACAAGTTATGTATAAATACAATCTATCTATACACATAATAAAAGTAAATGTTTGCGGTGGGAGGTGTGGCGGGAGGTGCGGAGGAAGGGAAGAATATGTGGCAGCTTTTTAATTGGTCACCAATGTGGGTTTATTTGCATAAATGCCTCTGAATGGCCAGTCATCCAACATTCCACCACTCCTAAGCAACACAGAGAGGAAACGAAAGGGCCAGAGGCAGACATAAATGGCTGGAGTTGAACTTAACCAGTTGACAGTTTTTCCCGTTGGAAATGGAATGTTCAGTACCTTCACCCAACACATTTCACAAAAACACTGCAAGCCCTACAAATCACAGACTAGGCCCAAAATTGACAGTAAGATTTCATTAACTTGATTTTCCTGACTAGGCCTCACCTAATGGGATACTGTTTAAGGCATGAATTGACAGTAAGACTTCATTAACTTGATTTTCCCAACTAGGCCTCAGCTCATGGGACATTGTGTAAGGCCTTAATTGACCGTAACCAACCTTGCAATGATGGCTCAGGCAAACAAGGGACCAATGGCCCACTTCACAACCTGGTGTGGTTTAGGGCAGGATGGGCCACGAATGATGGGATTTGCAGTACCTTCACATTCACTTCCCAAACAACACTGTAGCCCCTTTTAATCACATACCAGGCACAAAATTGACAGCTAGGCTTCCTTAACTTGATTTTCCTGACTAGGCCTCACCTCATGGGATATTGTTAGGCTTCCTCAACTTGATTTTCCTGACTAGGCCCCCAACAATGACAGAACAAGACCAAACTTGGCACACAGACTCCCCAAGATGCACCCTACATCCTGGTGCAGTTTGAGGGAGGATGGACCATGGAAGATGGGATTTGCAGTACTTAAGTTCACTTCCTTAGAGCACAGTGGCCCACACCAATGACGAATCACTGCAACCCTCATCCAGAAAATGATCAAGACCAAATGTGACACACACAGCCCCCAAGACCCACTCTACATTCTGGTGCTGTTTGGAGGAGGATGGACCATGGTCAATGGGACTTGCAGTACCTTCACTACGTTCCTGACACCACTGCAAGCCACATAAACATCTAATAGGAACCAACCTTGACACACAATGCCTTCCTCAAATAACCCGGGCACCGCCGGGTCCTCAGTACATCATATTATAGCATAGCATAATGTTAGTACCATACATTCCCATATTGTACTACACCACTGTACTGTCATATTATTAGTAATATTACATGTAATATGAAATATACAATTACTGTATTATTACTATTATCTTGTATTACATTATAACATTACTATCAATATTATATGTGTATACACTATATTATATTATTAGCATAGCACAATATTAGTATTATATATTACTATATTGTACAATACCACTATATTTTTTAGTAATATTACATGTAATATAAAATATATAATTCTTATATTGTATTATTATTACGGCAAGGTACTCATTCCCGCCTCCCCACCTTGCTCCCTCTCTCTCTTCATGAAATCAAATATACCAGCAATGAAAACAACTCATAATCAGCTAACCCAAAGTTCCTCAAAGTGAACAGCAGTCTCCCAAAGCGGACAAGAGCACAAGACACACATGTAGAAGCACAAGACACAGAGGCTGCTCCCTTGAAGCCCTATACTCTTGTGCTAGCACTCCCTCTCATGCTTGTGCTACCAGTAGCTGCTCATATGTTAAAACACTGCTTGTATGTAAAAACGAAACCAGGGCCAAGTGATGGCTTGTAACTTGAAACGCTCGTGAATAGGCATGCTCGTAAGTTGAGGTTCCACTGTATACAAAACTCTTAAGAAAAAGTGTTGTTGGGTAAAAAAAAACCAGAGAAGAAAGCTATTTTGATTCATGAAAAATAAATCCACAATTGAGACCAATTAGAACATTATGGAAATGTAAAAACTTCCCAGTTTTCCAAAATCATCATCGGGTTAAGTTGTACAAAAAAAGGAGAGGGCAGAATAATCCAAAAAATAAATAGATTCAGTCCCAAGGTGATGACTGCAGATTAAATTAATTATGATAATTGTGCAGCTGTCAGATTTGACCTATCGGTGCATAATAGGACAAAGAAGCAATGGCTACTCTGTTTTTGAAATTTTAATTGGATGTTTTATATAATAGAAGGTGTTTTGGACTACTGACTGTATTGACTGAGCTATGAAGTTGCTTCAAGTCTTAAGTAAGTGAAATAAGTACAGTGAATTTCTAGGTAATAATTACATGGTCTCATGGTTTTAGTTTTCATCTGCCATTTTTTTCTTATTCATATTACTTAGTTCACTGCATGGAGTCTGTTTTATTTCCTTTCTCCTTTCCCCACCGGTGGCTCATTTTTATGAAATACCCATAATCGCAATAAACATAAAAGTTTAATTCATGGAATATTAGAGTGTTTAGGAGAACAAGTTGCCTGTTGATTTATGGTATTTTCAGAGGCGGATCTTAATGGAGGCCAAGGGAGGCGGCTGCCTCAGGGCGTCACACATCTGGCCATGGCGAAGGGCGTATCTGGCCATGGCGAAGGGCGCATTTGGCTGCAGCCACCAGGTGCAGCACATGCAGGGCCCTTGCCCCCTCGCGTGTCTACTCCCTCTGTTGCCGGCGCTGCTGCTGCTGCTGCCGCCAATGCACGTGGTGCGAGGGAGGAGAGGGAGGCTGCGGTCCGATAAACCGTGACTTGGTGGCTCCCTCCTCCCATGCACTCATCCTCTTCCCTCGCACTGCTCTTTCCCCTCCCTTCTGCCTCGTGCACTTTTCCCTCTCTCTCCTCTTCTGCCTTCCACTCGCTTGCTCGGGCTCTCTCCCAAAACATCACGGAGGAGGGGAAAGGGAAAGCTCCTTTCTTGGAGCTGCCCTCCTTCAGAAGCCCAGGCACTGGCCCCGCCCTCCAGGCAGCACTCATATGGCAGGAATGCCAATCAACACCAAGCCCCACCTCAGTCTCACACCACTTCCGCCTTCTCTAAGGTAACCAAACCCACCCCCACCCCTCCTAGAGGGCCAACGGATGCTATTGCTTGCGGGGGGAAGGAGGAGGAGGCTGAGGTGAGCGGAGGGAGGGTCGGAAGAGGCCCACCCATCATTATATGAGTCCACAGTGCTCTCTGGGTGTAGGTGAACTACAACTTCCAAACCCAGCAAACTCTTTCAGTACTTTCTGTTGGTCATGGGAGTTCAATATGCCAAGTTTGCAAGAGTTCAGGATGCTCTTTGATTGTGTGTTAACTATAAATCCCAGAAACTGTAACTCCCAAATGTCAAGGTCTATTTTCCCCAAACTCCATCTGTGTTCACATTTGGGCATATTGAGTATCCATGCCAAGTTTGGTCCTGATCCAACATTATTTCAGTCCACAGTGATCTCTGGGTGTAGGTGAACTACAACTTCCAAATTCAAAGGTCAATTCCCAAGCAAACCCTTTCAATATTTTATGTTGGTCATGGGAGTTCTGAGCTCCGGAGAGAGCAGTCTACTAAGTCGAATTAATAATAATAAATAATAATAATAATATGCCAAGTTTGGTTCAATTCAATTGTTGCAAGAGTTCAGCCTTGGTTTGAGTGATGGTTGTCTTTGATTGTGTGTTAACTATAAATCCCAGAAACTACAACTCCCAAATGACAAAATCAATTTTTGACCGATGGTCCCTCCTTGGGTTAGTATTAGTATGTTTTGTGGCCAAATTTGGCAGCAATTTGTCCAGTGGTTTTTGAGTTATGTTAATCCCACAAATGAACATTACATTTACATTTATATTTATATTTAGAGAGAGAGAGAGGCGCACATCACAGGGAAGCATGTCTGTGTAGGAGGGTGGGTCAAAAGAACATCACTGCAGACTGAAGACTGAGAGGAGACATGATAGCCCTATAGAACAAGCCCTATGAGGAGCGGCTTAAAGAGCTGGGCATGTTTTGCCTGAAGAAGATAAGGATATGAGGAGACATGAGAGCCATGTATAAATATATGAGAGTAAGTCATAGGGAGGAGGGAGCAAGCTTGTTTTCTGCTGCCCTGGAGACTAGGACGCAGAACAATGGTTTCAAACTACAACAAAGGAGATTCCCCTTGAACATTAGGAAGAACTTCCTGACTATGAGAACTGTTCAGCAGTGGAACTCTCTGCCTCAGAGTGTAGTAGAAGCTCCTTCTTTGGAGGCTTTTAAACAGAGGCTGGGTGGCCATCTGTCTGGGGTGCTTTGATTGTGATTTTTTGTTGTATGAAGGCAGAAGGTCCATGGACTAGATGAGCGATGGGCAACCTTTTGAGCATGGTGTGTCAAAATTAGCCAAAAAACCAAGCATAATTTGGGTGGTGTGTCACTTCAATATTTAGTTTAAATAATGATAGTATGGACTCAGATAACCCAGTTCAAAGCAGATATTGTGAGATCTCCTGCCGTGATATTCTGGGATATAGGGCTGTGTGGAAGGGCCCCAGATCATCACGGCAGGAGATCTCACAATATCTGCTTTGAACTGGGATATATGGCAGTGTGGACTCAGATAACCCAGTTCAAAGCAGACATTGTGGGGTTTCCTGCCTTGACATTCTGGGCTGTGTGGAAATGCCCTGAGAAGGAAGGAAGGTGAATAGATACAGATATAGACACACACACACACACACACACACACACACACACACACAAAGAGAATAGTAAGAGGGCAGGGGAAAGGGTGAGAAGGAAGGTGTGTGTGTATATATATACATATGGCATGGCCGAACTTTGGCCCTCTGTGTGTTTTGGACTTCACCTCCCACAATTCCAAACAGCCAGTAGGAAGTCCAAAATACCTGGAGGGCCAAAATTTGTCTATGCCTCCCCCCCAACATATATATGTGTGTGTGATTGGTGGGGGGGGGGCGCCAAAATACTGTTCGCTTACCATTTAAAATTACCTAGATCCGGCCCTGGGTATTTTTATGAATTTCATAGAACTTTCTTAGGCAAGAAGTTTTCAGATGTGGCTTTACCAATTCATTTTTCTCAAATATAGCCTACAGCACTTAGTATTCCCATACAAGTACTAACTACAGTACTATCCTACTCACTTTCCAAGATCAGGTGTTATCAGGTGCCTTTATATAGCCATAATATGGTTATGTTTATGGCATTTTCATGGTTCTACGATGTGACATTAAAGTAACATATGTTTTAATGCAGGTCTTTTAATGTAAATGTTTTATTTGCTGGACATGTATGTAACATATGGCTTCAAATTATGCCTTCATGCCCTCATTAGGGTACGCAAGCATCTCCCCTATTTAATACATATATATATATATATATATATACTGTATATATATAATGCATTATATATAATATATTATATAATAAATAGGCTATTTTATACATTACTGTTATATAGATCACTATATAATATAATGTTACTATTGTGGCGTCCCACCAGGGGCCAAAAAGGGGCTTTAAATGGATGGACGAACTCTATAGGCCCTGGGGGGTCACATTCTAGCCTTCCTATGTGCAAGAGACCTGGAGGTTCTCTAAGCAATAAGTTCAGGACTCAAAAAAGGTGAACTCAGAACAAGTTTATTTAGTTACAATCAGTGAACCTGATGGCCTAAAAAGCTTGCTGTTGGTTACTAGAAAAAGTCCTTTAAGAAAAGTGATTGCGTCCACTTGCCTTATGCAGAGTGAAGGTGCCTTTCTTTGGTTCCAGGTTCCTTGTTGCTTCAAAGGTCCTTTGGCACACGAAGTCATCGGGTCCCCAGAGATTACAGTCTTTGGGTGAAGGGTTGGCCTTCCTTTTACTGTAGTCTTGGTTAGAAGTGTTGGGTTGACTATACGTGAACTGTGTTTTGTCCGAGTGATGGCTCCAGATTTCTACCTGCTTTGTCCATGTGCTATTGCTGGAATGGAGGTAGAAAGGAAGTCCAGCCTCCCAGGTAAACTCAAGAAGGGGAGGAGTTCAGGGTGGTGATGCCAGGTTTGGAGCCAAGATACAGCTCCACTCATAAATGTCCACATGGCAGAACAATGGAACAAAGGCCTTGCAGGTAAAGGCCAAACCAGGTACACAGTACAGATATAAAACAACCCATACCAACTATTATATATTACTATATAATACAAATTAAATAGAGTCATAGAATAGAGTTAGAATGGACTCTACCATTGTATTGTGGGAGAACAGTCGGGAAGTAAGGAAAGAAGGAGGAAAAGAGGGAAGGAATGAAGGAGGGAAGGAAATAAAGGTAGAAAATGAAGAAAGGAGAGAAGGAAATAAAGTGAAAGCTGGAGGGAGAGAAGGAAGGATGGAACCGGAAAGGAAGGGAGGAAAGAAAGGTGGAGAAGGGCAAGAAGAAGGGAAAGAAAAAGGGGGAAGGGAGGGAAGCAACAAGAGAAAGAAGAGTGGAGGAAAGCTTGGCCACAGTAACACGTGGCGGATACAGCTACTTATATAATAAAAGTCAATATGTATGGGGTATGTGGGTATGTATTTGGGTGTCAGATCTGGGAAATCTGAGCTTGGAAGAAGTTCAGGTTTCCAGCCTGCCATGAGATAGCTGACCTTTATTCCAGATCTCTGAGACCTTTGCCCTAGTTACTGAAGGACATGCTGAGTCAGTGGGGGAGTGATGTAACTTCCAGGTGCCTCCAGGGAAGTGAGGTAACTTCTTATGGACTTGGACATTGGACAATATCTGACTGTGCTGACTCAGGAGCTCGTGAGGTCACATCCCTTTGGACTATGGGATTTGCTGAATCACCCGGATATGGTGCAACCCTGCCTGGACATTGCATGGGCAAGGGGAGGGGGGTTTAGGTATAAAAGGTGTGTTTGGGTGGCGGGCCGGTGCTTTAGCTTTACAAGTATTGTACCTGCAATAAAATCGTGTTGGACCGTGCTTCTATCTACGCGTGATCCTTACCGAAGTTGGAGCGTCATTACAGAAGCTAAAGCCCCATTCAACTTTCCCAGCGATGGAGAGGTTGGCTTGGAAGGAGGAGGAATATATTGATATGTGGAATATTGCTCCCGAGGAAGTCCGGAGAACCATGGATTGGGAGATGACGACCATTGACCAAGTGGGGTTCCCGGACGAGCCCAGAGAGGTGACGGCGTGCGGAGCGTCAGCCCAGAGGGACGAACTCCGAGAAGCGGAGAGATTGTGGGACGCTCAGGTGAGCGCTTTGAGAGAAAAGAGGCGGCGAGATCCAATTCAGATGGGTGTTTGGATGGCCGGAGGAACCAGAGAAGCTGTGCTGAAGGAAGGGCCAGCTCAGGTGGATCCAGTGGAGGACAGGTCTAGAGAAGCTGAGAGGAAGAGTGCCTCGGCTCGGGTAGACCTGGAGGAGTGTGGTAGTGAGACCACAGAACCTGAACCGCTGTCGGAGTTGGCGGTGATGAGGTGTAGGATGGATGCGATGGAGCATACCATGAGAAGGATGTCCCAGGCTATGCCCAGGAGAGAGCCCAGGGAATCGGCGTGGAGTGCCCCGGGAGGAGGAGACTTCACTTATTATTCGTGGATGGATGGTGGCCCGTCAGCAGCTGAGCGCCCTAGATCTCCCATGGGAGTGTGGGCGGACGGTGGTCATCTGGCGTCAGAGGAAGTGAATCCAGTCCCGGTGAGCAGGCCCCTGCAATCGGCAGGAAGAGGGAGTTTCGATGATGGAGGCCCCTCAGGGGAGGAGAATGCAATCTCAAGTTTTTGGAGGACGATTGAAAAGGAACCCCTGAGGGTGGAGTTCGAAGGTGAAGCGTGCAAGGTGGCCTTCTTTATTGCCACAGTTAGAGACCATATGGAAGATTATGGCCATCTTTACCCCAGTGATGGTAGCCGAGTTCGAGCCATTGGAGGAGTGTTTAAGGGAAGGGCCGCGGAATGGTATGTGCAGTGCCATGACCGGAGGGATCCATGCTTAACATCGGTCCGGGCCTTCCTGCAAGCTATTAGAAATCGTTTCCGTGACCCTCTGGAGAGGGTAAAAGCGAAGGAGGCGTTGCGGAGTTTGGCCCAAGGATCCCGTTCAGTCACTGTGTATGCGGAAGAATTCATGGGATTGGCCGGAAAAGTTGCAGAATGGTCCCAGGCAACGTTGCTGGAACTATTTAAAGACGGGCTGAGAAAGGAGATTTTGGAGTGGTGTCTGCATCGCGAGATCCAGGTGATGGTGACGGTTGGATCCAGTTGGCCGGCAGCGTGGAGGGAGTCTTAGCTCAAGTACAACGGAGGCGGTTCCAGCCGGCGAGATCCAGAGTACCAGGATCTCGGCAGATTTCGGGCTGGAGAGTTTCGGCGTGGTGGTGGAGGCGATGGCCGGGCTGGTGGGATGAGAAGACCCATGATGGGACGGGGCCGCTGTTTCATATGTTCCCAGCCAGGCCATTTTGCGGCCCAATGCCGGCAGAAGCCGGCGCAAGATCCTGTTTGTGCGGATCCATCTAAAGTAGCATCTGCTAGAGCAGCTTTTGTGGACAATACTGATGTGAAAAGTGTTGGGGTGAGTCCCCCCAAGTATACAATGCACCCTGGGATTGTTTAAGGGGGGTGAAATCATTGAGAAGAAAGCATTGGTAGACTGTGGGTGTTCAGAGAATATAATGTCCCCAAAGTTAGTGGGTGATTTAGGAGGGGCTACGAAAACTTTGGATACCTCTGTTAATTTTGCGCAATTAGACGGGTCCTTTATTAAGGGAGGGCCGTTTTCTTTGGGTACTAAAGATTTAAAAGGTCGGGTAGGACCTTGGGAAGGGGGTATTGATTTTGTAGTGGCCCCCATTACAGGCCATGAGGTGGTATTGGGGCTGCCTTGGTTAGAACAAGTAAATCCTAAGGTGGATTGGAAGTCGGGAAAGTGCAGTGTGAGCCTAAAGTAGAGAGGGAGTTCAGAATGAGGTACAGGGGGTGCCAGTAGAGTACTGGGATTATGCAGATGTGTTTAACCCTAAGTTGGCCCAGAGTCTTCCCCCTCTCCGTAATGTACAATGCAGTATAGAGGTTAAGGAGGGGGCTATTTTGCCCAAGCCAAAAATATATGCCATGACCGTGCAGGAGAAGGAGGCCTTAAGAGAACAAATTGATGGTTATTTAGAGAAGGGGTTTATTCAAAGGTCGGAGTCTCCCATAGCTGCGCCAGTTTTGTTTCGAGAGAAAAAGGACGGGAAATTGCGGTTATGCATTGATTACAGGGATTAAACGCCATTAGCACTACGAATTGTTATCCTTTGCCTTTGATTAAGGATTTATTAGGCCAGCTAGGGGCGGTAGATTTTTCACCAAGTTGGATTTGATAGACGCGTTCCATATGGTGCGGGTGAAAAGGGAGGATCAATGGAAGACGGCTTTCTCTTGCCCTCTCGGGCTATACGAATGGACCGTGATGCCATTTGGTTTGGCCGGGGCTCCCGGTATTTTCATGCAGCTTATAAACGAGGTGCTGCACCCCCTTTTGTATAGGGGAGTTTTTGTGTACTTAGACGATATAGTGATTGTGACGCATACGAGAGAAGAGCATGTTCTGTTGGTACGAGAGGTGCTGGAGAGATTGTGACAAGCTAGTTTGTATGTGAAGCTGAGTAAGTGTGAGTTTGGGAAGAATCAGATTGATTTTTTGGGGTATCGGATTAGTGAGAGTGGTGTGGCTATGGATCCGGCTAAAGTGGAAGATGTGTTGAGCTGGGAGGCTCCACAGACTCGGAGGCAGCTGCAGGCGTTTTTAGTGCTGGCAAATTTCTATCGTACTTTTATATCTGGGTTCTCAGCCATAACTCTCCCGCTTACGGAGTTGTTGAAGACGAAGGGGAAGGGGGAGTCTAGAAAGACCAAGTCCCCTGGAGCGAGATTAAGTTGGTCTGAGGAGTGTCAGAGGTCTTTTGACCGGTTGAAGAGAGCTTTTACCCAGAGTCCTTTGTTGGTGCATCCGGATGTGAATAAGCCGTTTGTGGTACAATGCGATGCTTCTGCATGGGCATATGGAGGGGCATTGATGCAAAGGGATGAGCAAGGTAGTTTGAGGCCGTGTGCCTATTTTTTGAAGAAGTTTGGTGAGCTAGAAAGGAAGTGGCCGGTTTGGGAGAAAGAGGCGTTTGCGGTGAAGTGTGCTTTGCAGACATGGCGGCAGTTTCTGGAGGGGGCAGTTTTCCCTTTCGTTGTGTTGACAGATCACCAGAACCTTCAATATTTGAAGAATCCTCAGAAGCTGTCTCCCAAATTGGTGAGATGGGCTCAATACTTTGCCCGGTTTAATTTCTCGTTGCAGCACATAAAGGGTAGTGAGAATGTGGTAGCTGATGCGTTGTCTAGATATCCAGGTGTGGGGGAGAATTGCTTGGAAAAGGCGGAGGAAGTGTTCACCAAGGAGCATTGGGGATTAGCAGTACAGACGCGGTCGCAGGTGAAGAGAGAGGTGAAGGAGGAAGAGGAAATAGTGGATGAGTGGTGTTTAGAGTTGCAGAAGGGTTATGAAGGAGATGAGTGGTTACAAGGCCATAAGGATGAATGTAAGATGTTAAATGGATTATGGGTAATGGGAAGTAAGGTGTATGTTCCTCGAGGTGTGCGGAGGAAGGTTTTGGGGCTTAATCATGACCACAAGTCTGCTGGTCATTGGGGAGTGACGAAGACGCTGTTGGCTATAAAGAAGCGGTATTGGTGGCCAGGCATGAGAGCAGAGGTGAAAGAGTATGTGGAGCATTGTGAGGAGTGTGCCAGGAATAAGGAACCTGCTGCTAGGCCGCGAGGGTTGATTCAGGTGGTGGCCTCTCCTGTGCGGCCCTGGACGCACGTCAGTACAGATTTTGTGGGGGAGTTGCCGTCTAGCCGTGGTTACAGGTATATTTGGACAGTGCTGGATTTATTCTCGAAGCAGGCTCATTTTGTACCTTTGAAAGGATTGCCGTCAGCAGAGAGATTAGCTGAGTTGTATGTGCAACATGTGTACCGGTTGCATGGTTGCCCGGAACAGGTTCTCAGCGATCGAGGGGTTCAGTTTACTGCCTGATTTTGGGAGAAGTTTTTAGAGGTATTGGGAGCTCAAAGGAAACTTACGACTGCTTATCATCCTTGTTGTAATGGCGGCGTAGAAAGAACGCAAAAGTCCTTGGGGGGTTATTTGCGGATATTTAGCAATAAGGAACAGAATAATTGGTCGGACTTATTGCCTTATGCGGAAATGGCTTATAACAGCTCTGTACATTCTTCCACGGGGAAGTCTCCTTTCGAGGTAGTTTATGGTCAGGACGTGGCTCCTTTGCCGCAGCTTTTGGAGTTTGGTGGGGAGGAGAAGAGTGAGTGGAAGATGCGAGCACAGGATGATTGGAGGGAGGTAACTGAAGCTTTGAGTAAGGCGCAGCGAGCGTATAAGTTATTTGGGGATCGACGGAGACAGGAAGGGGAGGAGTTTGCCGAAGGTGATCTAGTATGGTTATCCACCCGGAATTTGAAGTTGGGAGGTCCATCGAAGAAATTGAGCCCAAAGTATATTGGACCTTTTAGGGTGGAGAAGGGGGTCAATAAGGTTTCCTATACTCTCTCGCTGCCCAGGAGTTTGGGCAAAGTACACCCCACGTTCCATTGCAGCCTATTAAAGCGATATGTGGGGCCCCTTCCGCCTGAGGACTGAATGATGTTTTGTTTCTGCAGGGGGAGGACGTGGTGGAGAAGGACGTTATGTCAGATCTGGGAAATCTGAGCTTGGAAGAAGTTCAGGTTTCCAGCCTGCCATGAGATAGCTGACCTTTATTCCAGATCTCTGAGACCTTTGCCCTAGTTACTGAAGGACATGCTGAGTCAGTGGGGGAGTGATGTAACTTCCAGGTGCCTCCAGGGAAGTGAGGTAACTTCTTATGGACTTGGACATTGGACAATATCTGACTGTGCTGACTCAGGGGCTCGTGAGGTCACATCCCTTTGGACTATGGGATTTGCTGAATCACCCGGATATGGTGCAACCCTGCCTGGACATTGCATGGGCAAGGGGAGGGGTTTAGGTATAAAAGGTGTGTTTGGGTGGCGGGCCGGTGCTTTAGCTTTACAAGTATTGTACCTGCAATAAAATCGTGTTGGACCGTGCTTCTATCTACGCGTGATCCTTACCGAAGTTGGAGCGTCATTACATTTGGGTATATATATGGCAGTTTTCTGTTTGGCTGCAACTTTTACAGGGCACTGTGACACCCGCAAATGACAGATCTGGACCAGACTTGGCACACAGAACCCCTGTGACCCACCACATGTCCTGGTGAAATTTGGGGGAGGATAGACAACTGATGATGGCATTTACAGTACTTTCCATCACTTCGGCTCCCATAGACCTCTACGACATTCACCAATGACTGATCAAGACCAAATTTGGCACACAGAGTCCCCATGGCCCACTGTATGTCCTGGTGTGATTTGGAGGAGGGTAGACCATGGATGATGGGACTTAAAGTACCTTCATTCACTTCCTGAGACCATTGCAACCCCCACAAATGTCTGACTGGGATCAAACTTGGCACACAAACCCCCCATAACCACTTTATATCAGTGTGCAGTATGGGGGAGGGTGGACTGTGGATGATAGGATTTGCAGTACCTTCACACTTTTCGGATCCCATAGGTCACTATTATCCCTCACAAATGACAGATCTGGACCAAACTTGGGGACACAGACTCCTCCGGGACGCACATTACATCCTGGTGATGCTTTGGGGAGGATGGACCATGAATGATGGGATACGCAGTACTTTCATCTGTTTTAGATCTGGCTTCAAACAACCACCGAGTCCCCTATGAATGACGGAGCTAGCCCACACTTGGCAGGCAGACCCCCCATGACACACTGTACATCCTGGTATGGTTTGTGGGAGGACGGGCCATGTATGATTGGAATTGCAGTACCTTCATCTTATTCACCTCTTAACTTCCACAGACTACTGCGACTCACACGAATGACGGACCAGGACCAAACGGCACACCGAGTCCCCATCACCAACAGAACATACCATAGATGTTTTGGGGGAAATTGACCTTGCTTTCTGGGAGTTATATTTCACTTGCATACAGAGAAACTGACACCCACAGTTTCTCTGTATACATGGACCAGCATTAAACTTGGCACAGAGAAACCCCATGACAAACTGAACATACTGCAGGGGTTTGCGGGCATTGACCTTGATTTTGGGAGTTGTAGTTCACCCTTATCCAGAGAGCACTAAACCCACCCAACATCAGATCTGGACTAAATTTGGCACACAGATCAAACATACATCAACTCTGCATACAGGTCTGGTTTAGGGGTGATTGACCTAGGATCGGGGAGTTGTAGTTCCCCCTTATCCAGAGAGCACTGAAACCAGCCAACATCGGATCTGGACCAAAACCAGACCCAACATGGCCAACTTTGGATACAGGCAGGGTTTGGGGAGGATTGGAACATGATTTTGGAAATGATAGTTCACCCACATCCTTATACATTTTCCAATCAGAGCATTCATAGAAAACATAAAGACTGAGTTTTTCCTAATAGTGTTACATATTACCAAATCAATAATGGCAAATACCCCAAAACAAACAATGCCCTCTTTTATTAAACCGGGCACCACCGGTCACCTAAACTAGTATATAATAAAATTTAGTGTTTGTATGTATGTGGCGTTGTTTCCTTCTGCTCTCTGATTGGCTGCCACATCTACAGGCCACTGCAACCCCCACGCATGGTGGACCTGGAACAAACTTGGCACAGAGACCCCCCCATGAACCACCTCACATTCTGGTGGAAGATGTACCATGGATGATGGGATTTGCAGTACTATCAATTGGTTTGACTACCACAGACCACTGCGACCCCCACCAATGACGGATCAGGACAAAAGTTGGCACACAGGCCCGCATGGCCCATTTTATGTCCTGATGCAGTTTGGGGGAGGATGGAGAATGGATGGTGGTAGATGCAGTACCTTCACTCACTTCCGGAGACCACTGTGACCCTCACCAATGACTGATCAAGAGCAAACTTGGTACACACAGCACCCATGACCCAGGTCCCCAAGCTAATAAATCTATTATATAATAAAAGTCAGTGTTTGCGGAGGACGGGAGGTGCGTAGGAATATGTGGCAGCATTTCGATTGGTTGCCACTGTGGGATTATTTGCATATCGCCTCTGATTGGCCAAACAACAACATTCCACCACTCCAAGGAGGCAGAGAGGGGATTGGTTGCCACTGAGAGAGAATTTGCATACGGACTCATGACTGGCTTGCCACCACCAACATTCCAACACTCTTAGGAGGCAAAGAGGGAAAAGGTAAGGCCCTCAGGCAGTCAGTGTTTGCGGAGGTGCAGAGGTAAATGTGGCAGCGTTTCGATTAGTTGCCATTGTGGGATTATTTGCATAACGCCTCTGATTGGCCAACCAACAACATTCCACCACTCCAAGGAGGCAGAGAGGGGATTGGACGCCACTGTGGGAGAATTTGCATAGGGTCATTCTAAGACGACACAGAAAGAAAAGGAAAGGGCCACAGGCAGTCAGGAATGGAGGGAGTTAAAGTCCAAAACACCTTGCGGCCCCCAACAATGACAGGCCAGGCCCACACTTAGCACACAGAGTACTCTGTGTGGAACATCCCGAATAGACTACTGCAACGCTCTCTACGTGGGGTTGCCTCTGAAGACTGCTCGGAATCTGCAATTAGTCCAACGTTCGGCAGCCAGGTTACTAACAGGAGCAGGGCACAGGGAGCATACAACTCCCTTGCTGCGCCAGCTCCACTGGTTGCCAATTAGCTTCCGGGTACAATTCAAAGTGCTGGTTTTAATCTACAAAACCCTATACAGTTCTGGCCCAGTTTACCTATCCGAACAGATTATCCCCTACGAACCATCAAGAACATTAAGATCCTCCGGAGAGGCCCTGCTCTCGGTCCCGCCGGCTTCACAAGCGTGGCTGGTGGGGATGAGAGACAGGGCTTTCTCTGTGGTTTCCCCTCAGCTGTGGAACTCTCTACCAAGTGATGCTAGATCTGCCCCCTCTCTGTTGTCCTTTAGGAGGCTGGTGAAGACCTGGATGTGGAACCAAGCCTTCCCAGAATAGGCTGAGATTGGCTATTGTCTGAATGTATGATCACGTTTACAGCGATGGCGATGTGGTTTTATGTTGAGTTTTTATGTATTTTAATATGTTGTAGTTGTTTTTAAATTCATAGCATTGAATTTTTGCTGTTATGTTGGTCTGAGTCCCTCGATAGAGGTGAGAATGTCGGGGTACAAAAGTTTTAAATAAATAAATAAATACTCATGATCAACTCTACATCCTGATGTAGTTCTAAGGGGGATGGTCCATGGATGATGGGATTTGCAGTACCTTCACTCACTTAAACCACTGCGACTCTCATCCAATGACAGACCAAGACCATCCAAATGGTATGAAAAACATGCAGAGAGATCACAAAGGCAAGAGCTTACTCTAATTCTTTGGCAGGCGTTTTCAGTAGCATATACTGAATCTTATAATGTGTGTTATGGGAAAGAAACATATGGCTCTGGGGGCCACATAGTTCGAGGGCCCTAATGCTAGTTTTAATAATGTGATGTTTCTTATTTACTCTCATCAGTTTCCAAATCAGTTGCTAATACATTCTCTTCTCCCTGGAAGCAGTATTGTTTGTTCTTTGGTGACAGAGTTTCTTAAAATCTTTTTGGAAATCCCAAGTATAAAGTCTCAACTGAAGCACCCTTATTTATGCACTTGTGCTGAAGCAGATCTTTTATTTCTGGACACATTTGCTAGCTGATTTTCAGCCAATCTTGTTCGTCCTAAATAATTGTGTTCCATTTTGTTTTCTGCCAGTTTACCAGAACAATGCGAAATTAACTGGCCTATTCCTGGATCCTTTTTTGAAAACCACTTTGGCATTTTTCTATTGCTTGGTGAGAAGGCCTTCAAAGACAAATATGTTTGTTTGAAGACTATTAGTAGCACTGCTGATTTCCCCCTGCTTATCTGGTCAATTCAGCCTTTTCTGCAAATTCCACTTTAAACTTGCTCTATATCCTCTCATTTTTTGACCACCAAATTATCCAGATGATTTTCTAGCCAGGTGTCTGTTTCTGATTTGTTTGAATGAAACTTTATTTTTAGCTTTAATGTTCTTAGTAATGTATTATTTTCTTCCCTTATTGTTAACTTAGATCATCATAGACAATTACTCATGGCCAAGTAAGATTGTCTTCCAAAGGTGTGTAGAGTCTTAGTGACGGGTCCCTAAATGATTGGAGAGACCTATTCTGGATCTGCATGGTTTTTTACATTTCCAGATGGAAAGCAGTCCCTACAAGTATTTGCTTTGTGCACCTTCCTCTTGGCATGTTTTTTTCCCCTTTCATCCACTATTTCTGCCTGTTCAAAATCCATAGCACTATTGGTAACAGCTGACTTCCAGTTGGAATGCTTGAGGGCCATAGCTTCCCAGTTGTTGGTGTTCCACATTTTTAAAGCTTAGCTTTATGCCCAATTTATTATTATTATTATTATTATGTTCGAACTTCCTATACCGCCACTCCCCGAGGGCTCGGAGCGGTTTCCACGTTCAACATAGAATACATAATGGACAGACGATACAGTACAGCAACAAAAGGGGGGTGGCTAACATCTAAGACAGGGGAAGGGTGGACCGAGCTCGTGACCACATGGGTCGGGGAGCAGTCCAGGGCTATCCAGCTTGGCCGTCAAACAAGGGGAGCCTGGGAGGGTCCCACAGGTCTAACAGCGACTTTAATGTTGCTAGGTCCATCGGGAGACAGTCACCACGTGCTCTTTTTAGCTGTCCACCAGCATTCTGTTTTCTGTTCTTGAGCTAGAATAAAGTAGTTGCTTTGAGAGATGGTGATAGGGCTTTTGGTCAATGTGGCCAATTCAGAGAAGTTGATGGAGGAGGATAATCACTTCAATGCTGATAGTCTTCGCTTCTTCCAGAATGCTGATGTTTGTCTGCCTGATTTACCAAAAATATTTTTAGGATTTTTTGACGGCACTGCTGATGGGATCTTCCCAGAAGTTGTAGGTGGTTCATATTTCGCAAGCGGCACTGCTGATGGGATCTTCCCAGAAGTTGTAGGTGGTCCATGTTTCGCAAGCATACAACTGTCAGCTCCTGGCAGGACCTTTGAACAAGCCACGCTCACTCAGGTTTTTCCTGGGACAAGTAGTTTATTCGTTCCTATCCACAGCTTGAAAAAGACAGAACTGAGGTTCCCGCTCAAACGCACATTCCTGTCCCCCAGCTCCCTCCTCCTTCTCCCTCCCATCGTTTGTCTTTACAACATGCAATACACATTCCATTGCCCAGTCCTCCTCCGTCCATCTGGTCTTCTTATCAGATGTTGGTTGTGGCCAGGCAGTTTGTTTATATAACTGTCTCTGGGCGCAACTGACATTACGCTCCCCCACGGCTCGACTGCTCGCCCTGGGGGGTCAGGACCTGCCGTCGGGTGTCTACAGCAGATCGTTGTCGTTTCCCTGCAGCCACTCTGCTTCGTCTTCGTCCCCTTCCAGCTCAACCTCCTCTGCTGGGAGCTGGGAGAGGGGCCCGGGCCGTCTCCGCTGCCATCGCTGCCTTTTCTCTCGTTGGTTTGGAAGGGTGGCCCGGTTTGGGGTGGGGCGATTTCTCCCCCTTCGGGGGGTCAGCTTCTTCGGGCACTCTGTGGCTCGGTGTCCTTCTCAGCCACACGAGTAGCATGCTCCTCGCCTCCCTCTGCGCTCCCTGCTTGTAGACCGGCCTTCTGGAGACGGCCGCCTCGCTGTGCCGGTGGAACTCATGGCAGGATGTCGGCTTCTTCCTCTCGGTAACGGCGGGGCATCTGCTCCTTGTCGCACTCCACCTGTCCTGCCAGCAGTATCCAATCTTCCAGGTTTTCTAGGTTCCCTCTATGCATCGCCCACTCTAGGACATCTGTCCTTAGGCCAGCCCTGAAGTACTCTAGCTTGGTGACTTCGGACCAATCTCGGATCCGGCCGGCCACCGTCTTGAACTCCAGGGCGTATTCGTAAACATTTCTGTTACCTTGATACAGCTTTTTAAGTTGGGCCTTCGCTTTCTCCTCAGCTAGCGGATCCTGGAACCTGTCTCTCAGGGCCGTGAGGAAGTCGTCCAGCCTTCATAGCTCGGGGCCCCGGGTGCCATACATTTGCATGAGCCAGTCTGCCGCCGCTTCCTTCAGATTGGCGCCTACCGCATGGATCCTGGCGCCCTCCGAGGGGAAGGCCTCCCCATAGTCTTGCATGAAGTGGCGCACATTGGTGATGAAGTAGGACAGTTGCTTGGAGTCCCCATTGAATTTCACCTTCAGCTCTCCTCTGCCATGCCCGCCTGGCGCCTGGCTCCTTCCCATCAAGCCTGTGGTGAAGGTGGATGCCCCCCGGCCAGGGGATAAGTAGTCTTCATCGTCTGCGAAGAACACCCGTCCTGAGGGTCTTACCCCCGCCTCTTCTGCAAAGCGGGACTGCCTCCCTGCCTCGTCCTCCCTCGGTTGGCCGGCCAGCCGCCATTGACTCCCTGCGCATCTCTCCCAGTTGGAAAGCGAAGGTCTGCAGCATTCGCTCCATAGCATCTACCTTCTGTTCTAGTCGCAGGGTGCTGGGGGAGTCCTCTCGGGGGGGATCTCCTGGTTTCAGTCAAGGGGGGCCTCTGCCTCACCGTCACATCTCTGCGTGAGGGCATCTTGGCCGCCTCTCCCTGGATCCAGTCATTGTACGCGGGATCTTCAGCCCATCTATCCTGGGGGTTGTAATTCTCCTCTTCCGCCATGCCTGCTGTGTCTTCCTGGCCTTCCGAAGGGGAAGTCTCAATCAGCAATTCCTCGCACCTTTTGGCATTCATGTTGTTGCACTCCCTGGATGGAGTTTTCTTCCTCACAGGAACGGCAAAAGTGGAGTTCTGTCTTTATGTCAGCTCCTGGCAGGACCTTTGAACAAACCACGCTCACTCAGGTTCTTCCTGGGACAAACAGTTTATTCGTTCCTATCCACAGCTTGAAAGATCCCGCGTACGGTGACTGGAACACAACAACAGAGTTAAAGGATAAGACTTTCTAAACTAGTATCTTGATCTTCGTGCAAATGTCCCAATCTTCAAATATTCTTCTTCGTTTTTAAAAATGCAGCACTCGCAGAGCTCAGAGGGTGTTCTATTTTGGCATCAATGTCAACTTTTGTGGAGAGGTGGCTGCCTAGGTAGCAGAAGTTGTCAACATTTTCTAACTTAGATAGATTTTTGCAGATTAATGGTCCTCATATGAGGACAGCTTTCATTATGAAACGCTTTCTTGCCTTTTAGGGTTTTGGTAACAGCATGTTGACCACACTGGTATTGTCTTGGATTTTTTGGGGGCACCTTTCCTAATCTGCATTGTACATCTGAGCTGTTGCAATTTCAGATGACTTCTCCAAATCTTGGGTGAGATTTTACTCTTCTCATGCTCTCTTTCAACTCGTTACTGTTGAAACTAGATACGTATTTCCTATGATTTACCAATTTTTCCCTTCTGTCTGCAGAAGAATGTATTCCAGCAATTAGACCTGAAAATTAATACCTTTCACTGAATAATTACAAAATGCAAGTTAGTTAAGTTCCATTTTTAGAAGAGAGGTGTTTAACACAAGACCTACATGAAGGCCTCTTGTACAGTTGAGTCTCATAAGGGGTGCTAGTCCCAATCCGAGACCTAATGCTAAGGCACTGTACTTTTCCGTTTTGTCTTTTGTAAAACTACATACCTTCCACATACACTCAGGCCACATTAAAAGGCCATTTAGTTTTAAATTACGATACACTTAATTTTATATTTAGTTTTACATACTCGACAAAACATTGCATATTTAGTATTATGTTACTCAACTTTTATCAATGTTCTGATGGTTAACAATGGAGTGCATAGGGATTAGAATGAACTTACAAGAAATGACAGAACAAGGTACATTAATATGCACAGATTTGAAAAATGAAGATGGTTGACATTGTCTGCTAATAGGGCTGCAATGCTCAGCAATTCTAGTGCTTGGCTTTCAATTACGGGGGGTCATGGATCAGAAGAACTGTTTATTAGAGTAGCTAGTTGCCATTCAGTCAAATTTCACAATATCGCAGTGTAATTAATCAACAACAGCCATTCATTTTTCAATTATTAATCTGAATGAATTAAATAAACACAACTCAAATGAGTACAATGATACTGAAGGTAGAATGAGTGCCTACCTCCACATATTATATATTATACATAGAGAGTATTGATTTCTCTCTGAAAGGATTGTGATAGCACATAATGCTAAACTATAATTTAGTGCTGTGTGCACAGGCTCAAAGGAGCACAAATGAACCACCAGTCTTAAATGCTGTTCTCCTCCCTCTTCTGCAAATAGAATAATCCAGAATTTACTTGCATTCTAATGTACTTCTTAAATTGTGACCCTTAAGGAAAATCAGCCTCTTCAGCAAGCCTCGCAATTATTGATTTGTTCTCAGTAAATGTTTCACTTTTATACCTATTTTATATACCTGTATGCCCGGGGTTATGTAAAACATTATTGGGCCAAAAGTGGGACCCAACTGGAAAAGTTTAAAATGCCCTGCTGTAGTGGATTCCTGCCTTCTTCTTGTATATAAAATATGAAATGAACTCTAGTTTGTTAATGACACTGTCCTGTTGACTTATGTAAACAGTTGACTAGAATTCATTGCATAGGTTGAGCATTCCTTATCTAGAATTCTGAATTCCTCCAAAATCTAAAATTTTACACATGGGTAGCTGAGATAGTGGCATCTTTGCTTTCTGATGATTTAGTGCAAACACATTTTCGTTCATCATCTTTTGATAAAAAAGAGGGAGAAATACTGCTGCTTTTGATTTTCCAGTAGAAACTAAACATTTTGGTTGTCTGCGGGGGAGCAAAGGGAGATTCTTCTCTCTTTTCCGTTGCAATGTGATTTCATTATAAGGAATTTATTGCATTTGTCCTGTAAAATGGAAATTGCAGAACAATAAGTTTTTCCTAAAATGTATTAATAGTACTACCCGATTGATTTCTCTGAAGGTATCTCATATCCTGTAGACTCGATTTGGCAAATTGTCCAAACCACAATGATTGCAGACATTGGAATTTTCCAGGAAATGTTTAATCCATGGGGGGGGGGGGAGATTATCTGAGCTCACTCACAAATGCTTGTTCAATGTGATAATTTCATATGCAGCAATCTCATTTAGAAAGAAGCCTTATGTGAACAGGACTACAGTATTCTCCTTTCTAGTTTTCTTTCTAGAGATGTAAATGAGATTTCTTTCTAGAGATTTAAACATGCACAAATATGAATATTATCAGGGGAAATTTGAAACTTTTAGAACTGTAGCATAACTTGGCTATTGCGAAATTTGTAAATGAATTTTGCAAATGAAATAACAGTAAACTCTCAGTTAACTAGAATTCTTAAGCAACTGGCAAAAATAGAAGAAATACTGTTTTAATAATACAGTAAAAAAGTAAAACTGTGTTACGGTATATTAAAATTTGCCTTTATCTTTATTTGCTTTTAATCACTGTATTTCAACATGATTATCAAGTCAATACAGAGTTGATAGTACGGGGTATATTATTAGTTAGGCCTGTTTTTCATAGTAACTCTCAACAACCAGAAACTATCAAATATTTACCAATCCCCATGGATGTCAGCTAACTGAGAGCCCAATGTATCTGTTTAAAATTTTGATCACAATAGCGTATTTCCATTTCTAAAACTGAGAGGAGAAAGAGATACGAGAAATTTCTTCCATGTTTGACCATCTCCTTCCTGTCTATTGCAAATGACAGCATACTTGATTGCATGGCTTAAAACTACAACATAGTAGATCATGTGAAATGTTTAAAACATCTCTTTCAATTTTAAGATTTCAGATTGCCATAATACTACCTTTCTAAGTTCTTTATTAATATTCAGTAGAATGATTGTTCTCGATGATATGGAGTCATTGAAAGAAGCTCAACAAAAGCTGCAGTTGTCAGCGGCGCCTTGTCCAATGCGGGATAGCGCAATGGACAAAGACGCGGCTGCCATCTTGGAAGAGGATCGAGCGATCGGAGGCGCGGCCGCCATTTTGGTTCTCCTTGTTCCATGTTGTTTCTGTAGCTCCATGTTGTTCCCTGTTGTTTCTGAGCTGTTGGAGTTCCCGCCGAAAAGGACAAGAGGGTGGGGTTCGGGGTTATCTGTTCAAGGATTGGCTCTTCGCCAGAGGGAGGGGCTCGGGAGTTTTGAGCAGGGATTTTTGGAGGGAAGGCTTCAGTACGGTTTTTACTGCCTTGGATTAAGGACTCATAAAGCATTTCCTCAATACCCGAGTGAGTGTGATTATTGAGCGGCCTACCAACGCTCACAGCAGTATCCTTCGGCAGAGGAGTCAGATTAAGCAGTAAACCTTTTTGGAAGATCTTACTTAGAAAATGTTTTAGACACCTGCAGACTTCACTTCGGATATTTATTCCCGAAAGAAGTTGAGATTTGAATTAATGTGTTTATTTTTGTAAATAAACTTTTTTTTGCACTATTAAGTTTTCCCAAACATTTTATCTATGAAAAGCGGGGTACATTTACTGTGGTGAATATTAATACTCTGACTGTGAATGGAGGGTCAGCTGTTTTCCTCACCTTTTTGCCTTGTCTTTTACTTGTGTTGTATTTTGTATTTTGAAATTGTCATATGACTGATCATATAAATACATTATTATTATACATTCAAAACTTAGGGGGATATTATTAATATATTACTTAAAACACATAAATTTGAGAATTGATAATGAAATTCAGTATGCTATTTATGATAGAATGGAGGCATTTAAAACTGCTGATATACTAATTTAAGTATAGACAAAAACATTCATATAGCTGTTAGGATTCATTGCCTGAGAAATGCTTTAAAATTTCATAATTTAAATCGTATTGTATTTGTTTATTAAAATTCTAGTTAATTTACAAATGGAATATTTTTAAAATTTGAAGATGTTGAGACCAAAATGTGTCAAGGACATTTTTTCACTTCATGTTCATGAAGAAAGTTGCTGAGTTTTTAAAAATGTGTAGTGAACGTTGTTCATGATTATCCATGCTTCTATAGCCTCTACATTACTGCTGTAGTAGTAGTAGTACTACATTACTACTACATTATTCTACATACTGGATTGTATGGGGAATCTCTGGGCTACATAAGGAGGGGAACTTTCCTTCTGTGCAGTGCCTAGGACAGGCACCACCCATCATGAAGTCCTCAAAAGAGCAAGATCAGTTGAATTGTGCTACTGCAGTCACAGCTTGATCACCTTCATTTCTTCCTCTTTTCTCACTTGTTCCCCAGTGAGCAAAAGTTAGGAATCAGCCACAACCTTGAGAACTGTTGATGTTATCTTTCCCTATGAAATAATAGAATGAGAGCTGCCTTGAAATACTTTTGGAAAGGTGATCTGATGATCTCTGGCAGAAATATGGAAGAAACACACATATACATTGTATCTAGTGCAAATAATAGGTTGGGCTGTGAACTGGATCTTGTCACTAATACTAGAATTATGTTGATCTGACCTAGTGTGATTACAGCAATGATGTATGTTAAAGACTTCTGAAGGCCCAGTCGAAAGCAACAAAAAGTAATATGTAACTGCTATATATTACTAGTCTTGAAATGTTACAGTGATCCAGGCCTTGGTCATGTCAAGACTAGACTATGGCAATGCTCTTTACATCGGCTTACCAGGGTCTACCATCCGTAGACTTAAATTGGTCCAAAATGCAGCTGCTAGACCATTATTTTATCCAAGGGGCCACACGCGAGCCAAAAAATATTATGGAGGACTGCACCTAAAGGCTGAACTACAGCCCCGCGCCCTTGTTGTTTGGAGAGAGCCGGAGCAGGCGAGAGGGCGCGTGGGCGAGAGGGCGAAAGGGCGAGCGGGTGGGGTGAGGTGCCGCTCACCCCGCCCACTGCTCACCCCGCCCACTCGCCGTGCGCTTGCTGCGGCTCGCTCGCCCGCTCCACCTCTCCCAGCACTGGCGACAGCAAGGCCAGGCAGGGGAGGCAAGCTCCCCTGCCTAGCCTTGCTGTTGCTGGCGCTAGGAGAGCCAGAATGGGTGAGCGAGTGCGCGGCGAGCGCGCGAGGCAAGCGGTGGGCGGGGCGAGCGGCGAGTGGGCCGCACAGAACCGGCTGCCGGGCCAAATGTGGGCCGCGGGCCGTGGGCTGCCCACCCCTGTGCTAGACTCTTGGCGAGGGCCCCTGCAAAGTGCCACATCACTAATTCTACAAAAACTTTACTGGCTTCCGTCCGATCGAGTATTGAATCACCTTTAAGCTACTGGTCCTCACCTTCAAGGCATTACATGGCCCCGGCCCGTTATATCTAAAAAAAATGACTCCCTTTCTATTAACCTCAGAGATCACTTCAATCTGAAGATCAAATGCTGCTTGTAGTTTCCATTCTCAAGATCATACGATCTACAAAGACCAGGCGCAGGGTCTTCTCTGCTGTGGCTCCGTCTCTTTGGAATACTCTTCCGCTTGAAGTCCTTACGTTCCAAGACTTACTAGCGCTTCGGAGAGTGTGCAAGACTTATCTGTTTAGGCAGGCCTTCCCACCTGGCTAATCAGTTTTATATTTTACTGTTTTTACTGTTTTATTGTATCACTCATGTCTGATGTAAGCCACTCTGAGCCCCCGGGGAGTGGCGGCCTATACATTTGAAATAATAATAATAATAATAATACTTGGAACTATTGGTTGAAATTCTGTAGTGTACATTTTCAACATAGGGGAAAGGAGGAATGTTGGTTTTTTAAAAAGAATAAAATGGTATAGAATCACACTGTTTACTGAAATGTCACTTCTGTCATCCCTGAAACAGAGATTGCAATGAGATTTTGACTAAGAGTGTAGGGTGTCAATGCTAAGTTTCTATGTAAGAAAGATGCATGTTGTTGTATAAGGGCTCTGTGTGATGCTATTTATGGAACCTGTCTCAGATGTCTTTCCATGAATAAACCAGCTGTCAAGAATCTCAGCCAGCAATATAGCAGCAAATAATTTTAAATAGCATAAGCATTGTGTAGTATTCAACCTCATTAGCTATTTGAAGTATAATTATTTTGCTGTTTTTGTAGCTCCAACTAAACTTTACATCTTGTGTATTTGCATATGAAAGCAAGCCACTTAGTATGACTCATTGTGAATGTGCACTATGCATATTTGTGTTGCCCATTAATGACTGGTTGGCTTGATCTGCTCATGCAGCTAGCTAAACTACATAAGTATAAGAAATAGAAAGTTTATTATGTTGCTCAGACTTAGTTTCCTAATTTGTTATACTCTTTACAAGACAGCATTGGAAAGCAAGATCTTGAATTTGAGTGGTACAATAAGCCTTTGATTTCAAGCTAGTTTAGCACCATATTGTTAAATATAGTCATTTTATATATTAAGGTCCACTCTGTTATGTGTAGTTGTGTTGTTTGAAATAATGTTAGATTAAATCTTTATAGAGAAGTGATAGCTACCTGTCCATTTTGGAAGCTGATGTACTACTAGTACTCAATAAGACTACATTTAGATTAAGCAGACACCATTGTGGATATCAGGCTTAAAAGTAAAATTTCGGAGCCAGCAGTAACATATAATCAATGCAATTGTATGCCGTGAAGATATCTATTCAAATCTCTTTGCCTAAGGTATCTCATAGGATTATTAACATATAATAGATATGCATATGCACTTCGTTAACATAATGGATGTGATAGTTAACATTTGCTAAACGCTCTCTTGAAATTTGAGGGGTGTGACTACAGTGGTGTGTGTAGTCACAATCACGTAAATGATAACATTAGAGTGATAGTGTTCTTTACTGAAAAAGAATGAGCTCCTATTCAGGAATAGTGTGCCTCCACACCCACGGTTCTCATTCACCCTAGCTGTTCTTCCTAAATGCAACGGTTCAATTTGCAAAGACAAGTGTATCCCAGTCCTCTGGCATGTCCATTTCCATTATATTCCATATGCTCTTCATGGGATGGGAGAGCCTGGTTTTACTAGCGTTCTCTATTGTTTGGAGATCATCCCTACATGGAGAGTCACACCAGTTTAGCACATTATTTCATTAAAGAAATGTGGGTATTGGAGATTATAAACTTCTGTTGATTAAGTGTTTGATTTGGCCTGCAAAGACTTCTAGCAGGGAAATTTAAGTAGCCTGACATTTGCTGTGGCCTGAGAAAAAGTAGGAGATTTCAAAATGTGATTCCAGTGAACTTTCAGGCTCATCTCTGACCTGAGTCAGTGATTTCTCTTCAGGAAACCCATCCAACCTGCAAATGATATATAGGCAGTCCCCAAGTTACAAACATACGATTTATAAACAACTTGTAGTTACAAAGAGGGGTGAGACAACGGGAAATGAGAGAAATTTACCTCTCAGAAGGGAAATTCACTCCTGAAAGTTATCATGGGGAAAAAGTGTCTCAACTAAAGGTTTCTTGCCAATCGTTGTTTCCACAAGCCATTTTTTTTTAAAAAAAATTATCACAGGAACAGAAAGTGAGTTGAAATCTTCTGAGCAGGGGCACAGACAGCAGAGCTAATACCACAAGGATGTTAATCCTTCCTTGTGCTATCCAAAGCTTATGGAGCCCCTGGTGGCGCAGTGGGTTAAACCACTGAGCTGCTGAACTTGCTGACTGAAAGGTCGGCAGTTCGAATCTGGGGAGTGGGGTGAGCCCCTGCTGTTGGCCCCAGCTTCTGCCAACCTAGCAGTTTGAAAACATGCAAATGTGAGTAGATCAATAGGTACTGCTCTGGTGGGAAGGTAACAGCACTCCATGCAGACATGCTGGCCACATGACCTTGGAGACATCTTTGGACAATGCCGGCTCTTGGGCTTAGAAATGGAGATGAGTACCACCCCCCAGAGTAGGACTCAACTAGACTTAATGTTAAGGGGAAATGGTTACTTTTTTACACTTAAATAATGTATCTGTTCCAACTTTCATTCAAATTCAACTTAAGAACAAACCTACAGAATATGAACAGCTTTCATTTCCGTGTCTAGATATATTTTAAAATTTCTAGCTTGAATCAGGAAATTACTTATGTGAACAATCCAGTAGTTCCCTTTGTTTCTTTTAATATCTATATCTCTTTCCCTAGGGCCTAGCATAATTACCATGAAAACACCTGATTCTATCCGATCTTGGAAGGTCAGCCCCAGCTAGTATGTACTTAGATGGGAGACTTCCAAGAATACCACATATTGGCAGCTATGTTTCAAAGTAAGGCACTGGAAAAACAATTTTTGCAATTTTGAGTATTCTGAATACCCTATGTACCTTTCTTTTAGTTTAAATATTCTGTTGTGAAGTTGCTATATCCAAAGAATATGTACAGAATCCTTGTACACAGTCTCTAGAACAGAGTTCCAAGAGCACAGTCATCAGTATTTTTTCCAGAGAATCATACTTTTTAATAACCTGCCACAATAGTTTTGCACTGTTTGCTTACAATGTAAAATGATTTGTGTATAAGAACATTAACATGCATTTCCTTTGAGATAAGTAGATATTTAATGTATAAATTTTGATAAAGGTTAGCACAATTCTCTCTCCTCCCCCCTCCTTTTCCCACAGTGGTGAACCTATTTTATGGAGTATTACTAGAAAATTCCTGCAGGTTTGTTATAGGTACTTTCCCACGTCTTTGTGTCTGTGACAGTGACAAACTTCTGAAATATTTCTATTCATTGTTTGTCCTTTGATATAAACATTTCTTTTTATTTTGTCTGCGCATGTAGTAATTTTAAGGATAAAACTAACTCTTGATATCTGTTTTCTGTGGGAACTTATTTAGATCTTCCCACAATACTACTATTAAAGGACTAAGCAGATTCATGTGGCTAGAAATTGTCTTGTTTGGTTAGAATTAAACATATCCTCTGTAACCAAATAAATGTTTTTATTCCCCGTAGTAACATAGTCTTGTGATTGTTGGTTCAATCGCTGGATTTAATAACCAGATGAGTGAGTTGAAGCTTGTGGGAATTTAGAATTAGGACAGATCATTCTCACTCTAAATGGAAGGATGATTTCATTAGGGATTTAATGTCAGTAATAGAAGGTTAAAGAATTGTTTTCAACCTTTGAAAGTTTTAAGGTCAAGGACTTTAGAACAATCAGCATGGTAAACTACTGCTCCGTCAAAAATACCATTATATATATTATGAAGCTTTGATTTTCAACTGGTCAGTTGTAATACTACTATGGCAGAATTTGCAAACAGACCTGCTTATTTTTTAAAAGAGAAGTATTAATCTAGAACAAGGCCTTAATTAAAGGAAACAGGTCTTGGAAGCTAAGTGGAGTCAGCCCTGATTAGTACTTGGATGGGAGACTGCCAGTGGGTACCAAATGTATATTTCAAAGGCAGGATTTCAAAGGCTATATTTCACAGTCAGGAACTGGAAAAACGTGACTATTGCTTGCTTGGAAAGTTTTATAAAATTCATAGGTTGACATGAAGGCACATAACACACACACATGATAACATCTTCAAACACAGACAATCCCCGAGTTACAAACATCTGACCTACATATGACTCATAGTTACAAATGGAGTTGAGACAACAGGCAGTGAGAGATATCTACTATTAGGAATGAAAATTCACTTCTGACAGAGTTATTATGGAGAAAAGGTGTCACCACTGAAACTTTCTCACCAATCCCTGTTCCCACAAGACATTTTTTTCAAAATCAAATACTCACAGCTGCAGAAAGGGATGTGAAATCTTCTGAATGGGGTCACACTCAGAAAAATAAACACTACAGGGATGTTAGCCTTTCCTAATTTTATTCAAAGCATGCATAGATAGATTAGAGATAGAGATATGGCTAGATTTACACTTAAAAGTGTACCTCTTCCAACTGACATATGCATTCAACTTAAGAACAAATCTACAGAACCTATCTTGTTCATAACTTAAGGACTGCCTGTATAATTCCTAATGTGTATCTTGGTATCCTCTCCAGTATCATTAGACACAGACAGTAGTCAATATAATGCTTCCTTTATGTGTTGACACTACTCTTGTTATCTCCTTCGAGTTTTTAAACATTTTATATGTACATGTGGCTTGCCCTCTCATTTTTGATCAGATTCACTTATGTTGTTGTGGTTTTATAGATGTATTTTATTGTGTTTATTGCTTTTATTGTGTTTATTGTTTTCTGATGTTTGTGATATTTTTTGTATTTGTTGTTTGGGCACGGCCCCATGTAAGCTGCTCCGAGTCCCCTATGAAGAGATGGACGTGGATTAGAAATAAAGTTATTATTATTATTATTCTGTCATAGATTACAGTTGGTCATTGCAGCAGCAAGACTCAGAATTTCATGTAGTCTTGTAAGAGAGATCGTTGTATCTCAGGTTACATGCATTTTAATTCTCAACTAGCTGCACAAGGCAGTGTCCGGTGAAAGTATAAAGCAATGTTTTTCAACATTTTTTGAGCCGCGGCACATTTTTTACATTTACAAAATCCTGGGGCACACCACCAACCAAAATGACACAAAATGACACTCGAACACAGTAATACATATAGTTAATACGTTTTCAAATGTATTTATACACTCAACGTGAAACCTGGGCCTGTTTCGATGAACACAACATAGATATCCTGGCAGGAATGGTAGAAAGACACACACGAAGCTCTTGCTCAACAGCTGTCAGTCTCTCTCTCTGTTTTTACTTTTTATCGCGGTCAAGCTAGAGAAGCTCATCTCACACAGATATGTGGTTGAAAACGGGAGCAATGTCAAAATAGCTTTGTTGGCCAGAATGGGGAACTCCCTGGCAACAGAATACCAAAAACTGTCCAAAGGAAGATCAGCAAATTTTAGCTTTAAACTACGATCTTGTTTCAGTTTAATTTATAGTTATCACACAATCAAAGAGTATCCTGAACTCTTGCAACAATGGAATTGAACCAAACTTGGCAAATTGAACTCTCATTATCAACAGAAAGTACTGAAAGGGTTTGCTTGGGAATTGGCCTTGAGTTTGGAAGTTGTAGTTCACCTACACCCAGAGAGCACTGTGGACTCAAACAATGTTATGTTATGTTGTTGTTTGTTTTCTATCCAGAATCACAATGTTGGAAAGAGGCTCACCACTTTAAGGTCCCTAAAACAGGAATGGGAAAACTTCGGCCCTCTGGGTGCTTTGGACTTCAACTCCCACCATTCCTAACAGCCTGAGGCCCTTTCCTGCTTAAGTGGCTGAGGGGGAAAAAGGCCTGAGGCTGCTAGGAATGGTGGGAGTTGGAGTCCAAAACACCTGGAAGGTTCAAGTTTGCCCAAGCCAGCTTTCGACAGAAACGTCTTCCTCCCCCTTCCCCTTCGCGCCCTTTCTTCTCCCTCCTGCTGAACACTTACTTTTTCTTCTCCACTCGGGCTCCCTTCTTCCCAGCCTCGTTCTGCTCGCTTTGCTCACACTGCCGCTTCTGCCTTCATTTTGATCTGAGGGGGCAGCGTGAGCTTGTTCAGGGGGGGAGGGGAAGGGAGGAAGACATGGGGCGGGTCTGCGCAGTAGCGCCCGCACGGGTCACATCTTCCCCCCTCCCCTCCTGAGCAAAGCGAGGCGGCAGCGTGAGCAAAGCAAGCAGAGCGAGGCTGGGAAGAAGGGAGGCCGAGTGGAGAAGAAAAAATAAGTGTTCGGCAGGAGGGGGAAGAAAGCGTATTGGAGGTTCCAATTTCCCACGGCACACCTGATGATCGCTAACGGCACACTAGTGTGCCTTGGCTCACTGGTTGGGAAACACTAGTATAAATGATACAGACACCTTTTCATTAAGGAGAAGTAAGAATAGACCTTCTTATGGTAAGGCATACAAATTTCAATGTTGTACATGAGTTAAAAGTAGACCCCACCTCTACAAAAGAATGATGATTATATGGTTGTGATAGATGGGAACAGACATTCTATAGGAATCTTATGCTTGAACAAGAATTGTCTTTAACTTTCATTTCAGTTTGCTGCTGCAACTGAAACATCTGTCATGGACACGTTTGGACTAAAATCAAAAAGAACAAAGGATTAGGTTTTTGTTGTTTCTGCCTCAGCTACAAATATGCTCTGACTTGCAATATTGTGTGTCCTCTAGGTTTGTCATGCTAAATTTGGATGTGGAAAGCATTACAGTTTAAATCATGTTATGACATGCAATATTTTTCTTAAAACATTAACTTCATAATTGACAGGCTAAATAGATTTCACACTGTGAGATCCAAACTAACCTGGGAGCAGCCAGTTTCCTGAAATCGCCTAGTCTTGCTTATAACAATACTGCATCAAATGGTAAACAGGAATTTAATTTAACAAAAGAAAGAATGATGGTAATGCATTTCAACTTCCCTGTTGACTTAATGGAGTTTGAAAACATGTTTAGTAGCTAACATACTCTTTAAAAAACCCCCCGTTAACTGGACAGTCAAAGAAACTATTTCAGTTAGTGCTGGAAATTATTGAAGTGATTTTTTTTTGCATAAAGTAGCATTGTCAAGCAAGTATTGTCAAGCAGTTCTACTTATGTGGAATCAGATATTTTTTGAATTCCAAATACATATGCACATGCATATTCTTTTAATTGTGGAATTACACGCTGCTTCTTTTTATTGTGCTGGTCATATACCATGATAAAGATTGATTATTTGTGTGTAACATATGTATCTGGACATCATGCTAAGACATAAATCTTCTTCTGTGTGTATATATACTTTTACCTCTGAACCCTATGAGTTTCATAGAATTTTCTTAGCTAAGGAACACTCAAAAGTAGGTTTTGCCAATCCCATCCTTTGAAATAATCTATAGCACCTTTTATTTGTTGGTAGTCTCCCTTTCAAATATTAAACATGGCTAACTCTTAGCTTTCAAGATGAAATGGGATCTGGTATTTTTAAGTAGCCTTTCATATTTTGTTTAGTTTTTGTACTTTTAAAATGATAATGTTTAATTTATTGTATAAAATTAATGCAATTTAGGATGAATTGTCCCAAGCATTAGGTTCTTAGTGTTTGTGAAAACCCTAAGACTAAAAAACCATACTGAGAAGCATAATAATTTTTGTATTCATGCTTTGGGAACAGGGGGATGGACTCTTGGGCACTCCTTTTAAATTAGCTTCATTTGGATTGGTTTAAATAGTGTAAACATGACTCTGTGCTGTGTTTTGTATCCACCCTCATCAGAGTGACTTGTTAAGAGGAGGCGTCTTTTCATCTTGAGTATAAACTCCTGGTTGATGCTTGTGGGTGTTGTCTTCCCTTGCAGTTATGCCTGTGGGTTTTAACCGAAGGTTATTCTGTAAGTTGCAGAACGGTTCACTTTGCTTATGATCTACGTTCTTGAAGTGTGACGGCTGAATATGATATGGCATCTATTTTAGACATTAGAAATGTATTTGTGACCTGCAAGGCAGAGCTGCTCAAATAATTAACTTAGCTTCTGTTTGAAACAGCTTTGAAGGACTGAGTGGGTTTTTAAATGTTTTTGTTTCTTCGGGAAACTTTAAAATATGTTCATGCTTTGTGTATAGAGGTGGGGGGAAATGAAAGGCTTGGATATGGATAATTGCCATTTGTACCATGTGGGTTGGTTTGGGTAATATCGCTTTCTTGTGAAAAGCATTTTAAAGTCACAGTAGCAGGAAAGAAATGGAGTTTCAAGGAAGAAACATGACAGACTAATTTCAATTCAAACAACACTGGCTTTGTGGTATATAGTGGTGTTTATTCTACTAGAATATAGTATGTCTGTCATATTGAGGCAGATATTCTTTCTTTTTCATTCAGAATATAGGAGTATGTTTATTAAAAGGGAATTCTGATCTAGAAAATCCTTGTCACTATAAGCTAACTAACATAGGCATTCTTCTAAGTGGTTTTGTGGTGGATGACTTTTTGAAAAACAACATACAATGTTTCTACTTCAATATGGCATGCTATTACCTAAGCTATATAAGGATGTGTAGGCAAACTGGGTTTTGGTATGTGAAGTGGCCCTTTTATGTAACTGATAGTTATTTTCAAATTGTAAGGACACTATTTACTTTGTGGAGGTTAAATCTTTCATCATACCTATTAAAAGTTTTCTACTTAGAATTTTAGAACCATATAGGGATGAAATTTTGCATAGCACTATTTTAATATCCTGCCTGCAATGATCAGTTAAACTTTAAATCCTTTTGTGACTATGACCTTTTGGAGGAGGAAAAAGTTTTAACTGACATGTTTATGTCTGCCATTACAAGCCAACTTTGATTGCCTGATAGTTCAATAATATTGTTAACAAGATGTGTTTCATAAGATGTGTTTTATTTCTCGGTGTTTTTGCTTCTTTGTAAACCGCTCTGAGCTCCGGAGTGAGTGGTATACTAAATCGAAGTTAATAAATAATAAATAAATAAATAAGAAATTACACACATCTTGCTGCCAAATCAACTGCTCTTTACTGAACCTGAAAATACTTTCAGATATGAAGTATAACTGTGTTAGAGCTCACTTTTATAGGACAGCTTTTATAGGATTCTTTTATAGGACAGGGAAACACAGAGAAGGGAAATCCTGTGGGATTCTTTTGGATTTGTTTTGTATCATTTGCCTTCTGGCTCATAAGCGATAAAAATGTTATTCAGTCATTTTTTGCACAAGATACCAGTGATTACAGTGAGATGAAAAACAAGGAAAAATCTCTAATCTCTAATGAATAGTAAAGTATCCAAATGCTGCATAATTTGGGCAAAATTCAGTGTCCTTTCAGGGCAAGTGCCTTCTGACCCATATTGTAGGGGTCAAGATCCTCCAACATTGAGCTTTTGTATGTGTATGCTGAAATGAATCTCTCGTAAAGGCTGGCAGAGGGCAGGCAGCAATTAATCTGCCACATACAAACAATCACTATAGCTCAGCAGGGTTTGCCTGTATTTGCCAAAGGAAATTTAAGGATAACTCATTAGCATTCCCTTTGTAGTTTCTTAGTTCCTTTTGTGTAGAGTATTTTGCCATTGGCTAACAACAAACTGCAGTTCCTTTGGGCTACAAACTTGGCTGTGCAAGCATCCTGCTCAGTCCTTCACCCACTGATATTTTCTTTTCCTCAGATAGACTGTTTGGGTGGTCAGAAGGATAAATTGGTTTGTAAGTGTTAACATTTGCATTTGGATGGCATAAAACTTTTACTTTTTTTGAATTTTTGGAATTCTTTTCAGTATATTTCTCTTTATAATAAAGAGGTTCCTCTTCTTGGCTTCTCTTTTGAGAAAAGAATCCATTCAGTATTGCCAGGTGTTTAATATTTTCTGAGTTAAGAGTTTTTTTATTAATTGGAATCATACTTAAGACTCGGTGCTTTCCAAAACATTAAAATGTTTTGCAAAGTATTTAAAAGTTGAGTCTTAACCCAATATAACACAAGAGCAAGGAAGACACGAAAGGGAGACTAGTTAGGAAAGTAACATAAAGCAGTTAAAGCATGAGGCCTTCATAAGATAGATGGACCGTGCTTGTATCTGACTTGTTGTGAGCCGCCCCGAGCCACCTGGGAGTGGCGGCCTAGAAGTCCAACTAATAAATAAATAAATAAATAAATAAATAAATAAATAAATATTTCCAAGTGTTATTCCTTGTTGAATCCACTACCACCTTTAAATGTAAATGTGCTGGTGGACTCAGGAACTGACTGATGACAAACATGATAGTTCAAGTATAGCCTTTCCATTGACTTTTGTTGTTTTGTGCCTTCAAGTCATTTCTGACTTCTGGCAACCTCAAGGTGAAACTACCATGGGGTTTTCTTGGCAAGTCTTAATCAAATGAATTTATCATTTCTTTTCTCTGTAGTTTAAAGCAGTGATTTTCAACCTTTTTTGAGCCGCGGCACATTTTTTACATTTACAAAATCCTGGGGCACACCACCAACCAAAATGACAGAAAATGACACTCTAACACGGCAATACATATAGTTAATATGTTTTAAAATGTATTTATACACTCAGTGTGAAACCTGGGCCTGTTTCGATGAACACAACATAGATATCCTGGCAGGAATGGCAGAAAGACACACATGAAGGTCTTGCTCAACAGCTGGGAGAGCATTCAAAGAGCATTCTGAACTCCGCCAATGATGGAATGGAATCACACTTTCCACACAGAACTACCATAACCAAGAGAAAATACTATAAGAGTTTGGTGGGGACTGACCTTGAGTTTTTGAGTTGTAGTTCACCTTTATCCAGAGAGCACTGTGGAGGGTAGGGAGGAAGATGTGGGGCGAGTCTGTGCAGTAGCGCCCACATGGGTCACGTCTTCCTCCCTCCCTCCCCCCTCCCGCAGAAGCGGCAGCGTGAGCAAAGCGAGGCAAAGCAAGCAGAGCGAGGCTGGGAAGAAGAGCCCGAGTGAAGAAGAAAAAGTGTTCGGCAGGAGGGGGAAGAAAGGGTTTTGAGGTTCCAATTTCCCACGGCACACCTGATGATCACTCACGGCACACTAGTGTGCCACGGCACACTGGTTGGGAAACACTGGTTTAGAGGATATGGCTTACTCAAGGACACCCAGTGGACTTGCATGGCTGTAGAAGGCTTTGAATGCTGGCTTTCCAGAGTCCTAATCTATCAGTCAAACCATTACACCATGCTGGTTCACTCCATTGCCCTACCTAGTTATGAACATATTGTTGTTATGTGCCTTCGAGTTGACTCTAACTAGTGATGCAATCATAGCATTTTCTGAGGAAGGTTTATTCAGAGGAATTTTGCAACTTCTGTCCTCTGAGAAAAATAGAGTGTGACTTTCTCAAGGCCATCCAAGTGGGTTGCCATGATTAATGGGGAATTCAAACGTTGATCTAATAAACTCAGTTCAACACTCATACTGCTAACAGGAAAGACGAATCTACAGAGGATTTGCATAAAACCGAATTAAGTTTTCTGTTGCAGCTTTCTGTTGGGTAGACACAGAGTCTACACCGCCGAAACACTAATAGCAGGGGTGCTCACACTTTTTCAGCATGGGAGCTACTGATTAAAAAACCAAGTCCCAAAGATCACCTGCCCAGAAATGTAAAACGTATAACTATTTTCTTATTTATTTATTTATATTTATTATTCATTTTTATGTACCGCTCCTTCCAGCAGGCTCGGGGCAGTTTACATAAAATGAAGTCATAAAACATCAACATTTCAATTTAATAACAACAATATAAAACAGAGCATAAAAATACATCCAACCACCCCATTTCTCCCACACTGCCATATTACCACACATATTATCAGCCAGAAAGTAAGAAGAGAGGCTTTTGAACTGCAAGGCCATTTAATACTCAGCAAGGTAAACAAAGGGGCATGAAAAAATACATCCAACCACCCCATTTCTCCCACATTTCCATATTCCCCAACATATATTTCTCAAGGAACAAAGCAAGCAGAGAGGCCTTGGAGCTAAAAGGCCATTTTTAAACATTAAAAATAAACAAAGAGACATGCCACAGAACAATCAAGCACCCACCCCAAAATAAAAAGACCGACCTTTGAGATGCGGTAAGGAAATGACCCCAAAGCGTCCTTCTTCTTCTCCTCCGTCGTTGCTATTTCCACGCCGCCAGCATGCGTGCCGCCTCCAAGAGCTCACGAGAAGTCCGAGGGGCAGAATTGGCCCTTCTGCGCATGCGCGCGGGGCCAGCCATGCATCGCGTCATCCAGGCCCGCCCCCTTTGGTCTCCTACGACTCTGAGTGGCTGGAGAAGGACAGAGGGAGGAGGAGGAATCCAAAAGAGGGGGCCCATTCTGCCTCTTAGACTCTGGAGCTTTTGGAGGCGGAGCGCGAGCAGGGAGCGGGGAGGAGCAACGACAGAGGACTTCTTTGCAGCGTGCACGGGCGTGTGAAGAGGACCAACAGCAAAAAAACCAGGTCAGGGGCTTGAAGATCACCAGGATGAGGCCCGAAGATCACCCTGGTGATCCCGATCACCATTCTGAGCACCCCTGCTAATAGGATAGTTACATATGTGTAAAGAGCAGTCCTTCCATAAAATATTTCTGAGTTGACAAACTCTTTACATTGGCCTGTACTGTGCATGATGAGACTCATTTCATGAGTAAGTAGTTATAAAGATCAAGAGACCCGGACCATTTATGAATTGAAATTCCTATACCATTAATTATCTCAAGGCTTCTATTGCCTGCTGGCTTTTTGTGGAAGTAAGTCTGGAAACACTGTATAATGTTATATTAATTATATACAATATATCATATACCACTGCAACAATGTCACAGCATTGACATTGTTGCAGGTGGAGAGTAGATAGGTGTTCAGTTCAGTTGCAAATAGTTAGCCTTAGTGTATTAGGGAATGAAGATAACACGTTTGCATACCAAAGATGTCAATTATGTTTGGGGAGAGTTTTGAGGGAAAACAGAAAGCATGATTTAGATATTGAAGGAATCTGTACTAAATTGAGGCAACAAGGGAGAAAAGATGGACATGTGTTTGGCCCATGAACACTCAATGACCTACTACATTGTGTCTGTCATTCGACTACTAGCTTGCCGCTACTCCACTGTCCATTGGCTTCCAGCATTTTTTATTTGGGAGCTTGTTATATTGGAGGTTTAAATCTGTTTTAATGTATTTTAATGTGTTTTATCTGTTGTGTTTTTATGCCACTGTGAACCGCTCTGGGCGCCAGAGAGAGCGGTATACTAAGCCGAATCTAATAAATAAATAAATAAAATAAATAAAAAGAGAAATAGAGGCATCTTAGGATGGTGGATTTTGAGACCCCATCAAAATTACTTTGCTTTGAAAAAATGAGTTCTTAGGTAATAGTAATAAAAATCAGAGATGGAATCCTGGAAGGAGGGGAGGTATAATGGAGAAGGGTTGGCCATGGTGATCTTTGAAGTCAATGATGTTGAATTTGTGTTATGTCTTTAAGCTGAAAAATAGTATTTGAGAAGGTCAGAGCAATCAAAGTTATTTATTTAATATTTATTTATTTATGGCACTTGTAGCCCGTTTTTCTCAGCCTTATGGCAACTCGCGGCGGCTCACAGAATTGGCAAATTTGATGCCATACATTCATAAAAATACAGTTTAAACATTCAAAACAACATTATAAAAAAGCATAAACCATTTAAAAACATATGATCACTGGCGTCCTGTTAAAATCATTATCCAGCAGCATAGTCTAGCCATTCTGTGTTCATTCTATTCTGCTGCATTTCTAAACACTTGTTCAAATGCCAAGTTTTTACTCTTTTTCTGAAGGTTAGGAGGGAGGGGGCTGATCTAATATCCCTGGGGAGGGAGTTCCACAGCCAAGGGGCCACCACTGAGAAGGCCCCCGTTTCTCGTTCTCGCCAGGTGCGTGTTCGAGGAAGGCGGGATCGAGAGCAGTGCCTCCCCAGATAATCTTAAATTCCAAGGTGGTTCATAAGGAGAGATATGTTCTGACAGGTAAGCTGGGCCGGAACCATTTAGGGCTTTATAGGCTAAAGCCAGCACTTTGAATTGTGCTTGGAAGCAAACTGGCAGCCAGTGGAGTTGGCACAGCAGAGGAGTTGTATGCTCCCTGAGCACAACTCCCGTTAGTAACCTGGCTGCCGCCCGCTGGACCATTTGAAGCTTTTGAACAGTCTTCAAAGGCAACCCCACGTCAAGTGCGTTGCAGTAGTCTATAGGGGATGTAACCAGAGCATGGACTGCCGTGGCCAAGTCAGACTTCCCAAGGTACGGGCGTAGCTGGCGCACAAGCTTTAACTGTGCAAATGCTCCCTTGGTCACCGCCGAAACATTAGAAGGGCATCGTGCTGTGTTTACCATTTTAGAACTGCAACCGGGCATATCCTTTGGCTGATTCTGGGCTGCCGCTTGAAAAAGCCTCTTTGGTAGGCGAAACGGTCCTGGCCGGTATATCTGTACCGTCGCGGCCCCCCCTTCCCCACATGAAGCCAAGATCGCTACATCTGTGACGGGTCTACTTGCATTTATTTCCATTTGGAAGGATTATAGTTTATTGTAGCCTCTGGGCTCCTTTCAAACACTCACAGAACCCCCTCCTTGATGATACAGGGGCTTTCTTCTTGCACACGCGGCTCCACCCCTCTCTCCAGAGGGCTCGCTTTACCATAGCGCCACGGAGCTTTCTCTCCTTTCCGCCTCCTCGGCTTGGATTCTCTATGGAACTGCCTGAACTCTTACATACACGAGACTGAGGACTTTGTGAGTGTATACAGCTCCTATTCCATGTGACTGAGACATTTATGTTGTATTTGGAATGTTTCCTTTCTCTGCTACTGCATTGGTATATGTATTGACTCAGTTAACTAGAGGGAACGTGTGCCAGGTGTGTTTGATCTATGTAACCTGTCCTATATGCTTATTGTACCATTACTGTTGAGTTCTCATTATATATGTTATGACTGCCTATATACCAAGATATTTTCTACTGACTATAAATGAATTGAATGATCTATAGACTGTTGTCTTTTACCACTGTTGTTATGAATAAAATGTAGCCAGATGTGACTTTTAAACTCCCACCTGCAACTTTCAAAGGCATGCTTTTAAAAATGGTCATTTTTTTGCTGTGTTAGCTACTAGTTTACTAGAGGTAAACTCTAAAATGATACCACCATTTTTTTCTGCTGTCACTACTGACTTCAGCCGATTGCAGTCACATTCTTTTCATCTGTAGGCAAAATGAAAAAGACTTATTTTTGGAGAATTTTTGTAGCAAAGCACCAGGTTGAATGTGCCCAGACCAATGGAAAGGGAATTGCTTAAGAATGGAAATGATGTTATTTATGGACTTAGGAAGGACATGAGAAGTGGAAGATTTGGGAGAAAAGGTGAGAAAAATCTTTGAGGCAGTAATATAAATAGCTATGTAGAAATATAGAACTCATAGTTGAGATGTAGGAGAGAGTGAGCACTTCTAAGATAAAAAAATATGTTGTAAACTTATGGTGCTGAGTGTTATTGTAAATGATGAGGACATACTGTGCATAGAGATGATAGTGAAGGTCTGAGGTCAAATCTAATGGAGAGGGACAAAAGAGTTTCTAGCTGTTGGTAGAAAAGCTGAATGAACAATTTGACAAATAGGAGAAGCATCTGAGGACAGAGCCATGGAAACAAGGATGAGTCACACAAAAGAAAATGGTGTATTTCATGAGTATAAAGACTGAGTAGAGACCTTTGGATTTGACAGGCAATCATTAGCATGTTTTGTGAGGGTGTAGAATATTGAGAGCAGCAGCTTGTTTTTTTAAGAGGTCAAAAAGTTGTTGCTGCAATTGCTGATAATTATGGGAGTGTACTGTACACACCAGGAGTTAAAGATAGAATAAGAGAATCATAGAGTTGGAAGAGACCTTGTGGGCCATCCAGTCCCACCCACTGCCAAGAAGCAGGAAAATTGCATTCAAAACCCCCTTGACAGATGACCATCTATTCCTATTTAAAGAAGGAGCCTCCACCACACTCTGAGCAGAGAGTTGTACTGCTGAACAGCTCTCACAGTTAGGAAGTTCTTCCTCATGTTCTAAAAAAAAAGAGAGATCAGATTGGTCTGGCATGAGTTGGTTTTGATAAATCCGTGTTGACTATTAGCAATGACTGCATGTGATTCTAAGTGGATGCAGACCACTTCCTTAATGATCTTTTCCAGAATCTTGCCTGGTATTGACATGAGGCTGACCGGACGGTAATTGTTTGGGTCATCCTTTTTTCTCTTTTTGAAGATAGGGACCACATTTTTTTTTCCAAATATATTTATTAGGTTTTATTCCATAACAATAAAAGAGGTGGAACAAATTTGGGTATAGGACAGTAGGAAGGAAAGAAGAGAACGTGGGAGGGGGGGCAGAGGTGGGCCAGGTGGGGTGGGGGGGAAGGGGAGGAGAGGGAGGGGGGGTTGGTTGGGGCGGGTATGGGGGAGGGGTCGGAGGGGGGGAGGTAACCAACAGAGGGGGAGAGAGGGGAACCCCCGGGCTTCCGGTGTCTTTGTATTGTCCATATTATCCAATTGATGGGGAAAAAAGGGGGAGGGAGGGGGGGAGAAAGAAGGGCGCGCGCCCATTTGTCCTTGCGTTCTGAGGTGGGAAGGGAGAAGAAGAAGATGGGGGGAGGCCCTTTGCCTCCTGTCCGGACCTTAAGTGTCTTGTGCCTATATCAAGAGGCCTAGCTGTGCCGGTCCAAGTCCCTACTCTTTAGGTAGGCCATGAAGGGGGACCAGTCAGTTCTGCGCAATCCCGTCCCCTCCAATTCACTCATGTAATAGGAAAGCCTATCCATGTTCATAATGTCCTGAACTTTGTCCACCCAGTCTCCAAGGCAAGGCGTGTCTTTAGACTTCCATTTTTTCGCATACACCATCCTTGCTGCCGTGGAGAGAAACCAGAATAGCCCTTCATCATTCTCATCAGCAAGATCCCTTTCCTCGAGTAGTCCAAGAAGGCAAGCCTCTGGCGTCTTCTCCAGCGTGGCCCGTAAAATCTTTTGAATCTGAATAAAGATTGTTCTCCAATATTTTGAGGCTTCCTGACAGGACCACCACATATGATAAAAGGTGCCTGTCTGTGATCCACATTTCCAGCATGCAGTCTGGGCAGACTTGTACATCAGACCCAGTTTATGGGGGGTCATGTACCATCTGAAGAACATTTTATACCAATTTTCCTTCAGGTCAATGGCATAGGTGATTTTGATGTTCTTCTGCCAGATCTTTTCCCATTCTTGCATTCTGATTGTGCGGCCGACGTTTTGTGCCCACTTTATCATGCAGGTTTTTACCTGCTCAGTCTCTGTTGACCACTCCAGGAGTTGTCTATAAGCCTTGGAGATGAGTTTCCTCTCTTTGGTTAGAAAGGAGTTCCAGAAGCGCTCCCCTTCCTCAAAGCCTGTTTGTTCATCCCTCTGGAAGCTCGTTTTGACCTGTAGGAGTTGCAGCCAAGTGAGGGATTTGCACTGTTGCTGTAGCAGTAGCCTTGGTTTGAGGCTTCTCCCCATCCCCACTTTGACTGACATGTCTTTGTAAGTCGGCCAGGTGGCCCAGCCCAACAGGCTTCTTTGTTGCGCCTCTAAGGGTGACACCCACAAAGGGTTTTTTTGATAGAACCTCCCCTTGTAGGTCTCCCAGATTCTCATCAGGGCCGCTCTTATCGGATGTTTCTTGAAGTTCTCGCTTGGCCTCGACTTGCCATACCACAGGTGTCCGTGCCATCCAGTTTGAAGGTCAAAGCCCTCCAGGGCCAGCAGCTCTGTGTTCTTCAAACGTATCCACTCCCTTATGTGGACCAGACCACAGGCCTCATAGTATAGCTTTAGGTCCGGTAGGTCAAGCCCTCCCCGCGACCTTCTGTCCGTGAGCACTTTGAATTTAATTCTCGCTCTCTTCCCATTCCATAGGAACCGGAGCATGTCCTTCTTCCATGGGTCGAAGATGGCCGCGGATTTGATGATAGGCAGGGTTTGGAAGAGGTATAGCAGCCTGGGCAGGACATTCATTTTAATCACCGCTATTCTTCCCATGAGCGAAAGTCCGGCGCTTTTCCAAGTATCGAGATCTTTCTGGAGTTTTTTCCACACTGCCTCGTAGTTGTTTTTCTGCAGTTGGCTGTTCTGTGCCGTTATTTGAACCCCCAGGTACTTGATGGTTTGGGTGAGTTGCACGCCTGAGGCCCTCTCTAGCTGCTCCTGTTGGTTCGTGGATACATTCTTGGTCAGGATCTTCGTTTTATCCTTGTTGATTCTTAGCCCTGCTAACGAGCCGAACCTTTCTATTTCCTCTAGCCAGAACTGGATCGTGGTCATCGGCTGCTCGACAAAACAGATTACATCATCTGCAAAAGCTTTAACTTTAAGTGTATGGCCTCCAATCGTAGGGCCCTTCAGGCGTTCGTTTGACCTGATGAATCTGAGCAGCACTTCTATGGCCATGATGAATATCAGCGGGGAAAGAGGGCAACCCTGTCTCGTCCCCTTTTGTATTGGAAATTTCCCCGTTGGCCGACCATTAACCCAGACTCTGGCGAACTGATCTCTGTAAATTGCTCCGATGGCATTTTGGAAGCACCGGCCTATCTCCATTTTCGACATAAGCAAGCTGAAGAAGTCCCAGTTTAAGTTGTCAAACGACTTCTCCGCATCCAGGGCCAGGAAGGCGATTTCTTTTTGCGGGTGCATTTCATAGTAGTGGATCAGATCCACTACCATCCTGGTGTTGTCCTTAGCTTGCCGGCCGGGGAGGAAGCCGTTTTGGTCGGGCGTTATCCAAACCTTCAGCCAGAGTTTTAGCCTTTCGGCCAGGATGTTTGCCAGAATCTTGTAGTCCATATTCAATAATGATATGGGCCGGTAATTGGCCACATTAGTGCCATCTGCCCCTTCTTTTTGAATTACCATTATGTTAGCTTCCCTCCAAGAGTCTGGAATTACCCCCTCCTGCAGCACTCTGTTGTATATCTTTCTCAGGAAGGGGAGAATTTCATCTTGCATCGTTTTGTAAAACCTAGCCGTTAATCCATCTGGCCCCGGGGCCTTGCTTGCGTCCAATTTTCTGATTGCTTTTTCTATTTCGAGTTCCGTGATGTCTTCATTTAGTGCCTCCCTATAGAGCGGTGGTACCCTGCCCAGTGATGCACTCTCTAGATACTGCTCTATGTCCTCCTTTTTTATTGCATCTCTAGAATATAACTTTGAGTAGAAGGCCTGGAACGTATCTTGGATGTCCTCCTGCCCCAGGATCGTTGTGTCCCCGGCTCTGAGTTTAGTTATGAACCCCAGCTGTCTCTTCCTTTTGATCTTCCTGGCCAGCCACCTGCCCAGCTTGTTAGCATTCTGAAAGTATCTTTGTTTCAAGAACTTGAGGTCTTTGGAGAGTTGTTCTACCTCCAGGTTATGCTTCTGCTTCTTCAGCAAGGACAGTTTGTCGACCGAGGCCCGGTTCTTTGGGTGCTCTTTCAGAGTTGCTTCCTCCAGTGCTATTTGAGTTTGTAGATCCTGTATTGCTTTTCGTTTTGCTTTGTTTCTGCCGGCATTATGTTGTATAAAATGTCCCCGGAGCACTGCCTTGCAGGCGTCCCATACCACCTCCGGCCTTGTTTCCGGCACGTCGTTGATCTTAAAGTAGTCCGCCGTCAGCGCTCGGTACCTCTGTATGTCCTCTTCTTTCTTTAGCAGGTTGTCATTGAGCCTCCAGCGTCTCGATGGGGGCCTGTGGTTCAGCTCAAGTGTGATCGGGCAGTGGTCCGACTGATCTCTCAGCAGAATCTTTATTTGGGAAACACGCGGCACCAGCGACCTGGACATCCATACCATGTCTATCCGTGACCAGCTTTGGTGCCGGTGCGAATAGAACGTGTAGTCCCTTTCCTTTTGATTGTGGAGTCGCCAGACATCCTCCAGAGCAAGGTCTTCTAGCATGTGCGTGAGGATCCTCGGTATAACCCCCGGGGAGTCTTGTCCTGCCTTCTTGGGTTGCAAGATAGGGACCACATTTGTCCTCCTCCAATCTGCTGGAACTTGTCCTGTTCTTCCAAGAATTCTCAAAGATGATTGCCAGTGGTTCTGAAATAACTTCTGCTAGTACCTTCAATACTCTTGGATGTAATTTAGAGCCAATGACTTTGTTCCCAGTTTGGGATTGGATTTGCCCGAATCCTTCATCCACTCCATGTTGCTGAGGTTGAGGACGGCTTTCTCATTTGAAGTCTGAGCTCATTTTGCGCTTTAGCCTTACAAACCTTTTCCCTACAGGAATTGGTTATTCGTTTGAATTCTTCCTTGGTGATTTCACCCCCTTTCCACTTCTTGTGCATGTCTCTTTTGAATCTTAGCCCAGTTAGAAGTTCTTTGGACATCCATTCTGGCTTCTTTGCACTTGTCTTATTTTTTTCTCTTTGTTGGCACTGTTTGTGTCTTGAAAAACTCCCATCCACCCGTAACTCTCTTGTCTTTTAGTATCGGCATCCATAGAATGCTGTTCAGTATTTCCTTCATTTTTTGGAAGTCAGCTCTCCTAAAGTTCAGAATGTGGAATTGACTTCATATTGCAAACTGCAGGATCACATGGTCACTTGCCCCTAAGGATCCAACCACTTTGACTGCATTAATCAGGTCCTCCGCATTTGTTAGGATGAGATCGAGAGTCACCAATCCCCTTGTTGCCTCTTCTACCTTCTGGATCATAAAATTGCCTGCAAGCCAAGTGAGGAATTTGTTGGACTTTGTACTCTTGGCTGTGTTTGTTTTCCAGGAAATATCAGGATAGTTGAAATCGCCCATGACTACTATAACGGATTATCCTATCTTACAGGGTTGGTGTAAAAGCAGTAGACAGGCCTGGCTTGGAAAAGCTAAGGAGAACAGGGGGTGGAGTGATCAGGCAGCTTCATAGCTGGTAGTGCATGTCTGATTGGCTGATGAAATTGGAGGGAGTTGCTTAGCAACCGGTGATGAATGGAGCCAGAGAGGGGGAAGAAGAAACTAAGGCAGCCATAGTTGAGTTCAGTTGGGAGATTGGAGTTGGAAGAGTTAATTAGGAAATTTGAAGGCGAAGGAAAGAAGGAAGGGTGGGTTTTGGGAACTGTTTGTTATGAAGATATCTCTTTGAGGAAAATAATTAAAGCCTTCAGGGAGAAGGAATAAGGAATTTAGTAGGCCTCTATAGTATTAGAGGGCTGGTGTGGAAAGAGGATTCAAAAGGTTCAAAATAACCTGTTTATATTCCTGTGTGTGGAACATTAACTTTTAAGAAAGTTATAAGACCATTCTCTGTAATAAATAAATCCTGACACATTATTGAAACCACCACGCATCTTCACTGTTCAAGAACAAAATAAACAACATATTGTTTCATTTCACCTGAAGAGTTTGTGCGTGTACTTGGAACGTTCTAGTGAAGGTAACCTATGAATCAATAAAAGATGGCAGCCAAACGAAACCTTAATAATTCATTGGTGGCAGCAAAATATAATATAATATATAGTTGTAGTCTCCCACTGTCCACCCTTGTATGTGTGTGCCCCTTGTCCATCACAGCCTTGCCTGGCTATACCTGACATCTAGGTTTTATTGCAACTGCTATATGTCTTCTTTGTGTCTGTTTAATCAACTATTGACAGAAGGGTTGCTGTAAATTTTTCAGGCTGTATGGCCATGTTCCAGAAGCATTCTCTCCTGACATTTCGCCCGCATCTATGACAGGTATCCTCAGAAGTTGTGAAATCTGTTGGAAACTAGGAAAATTGGGTTTATACATCTATGGAATGTCCAGGGTGGGAGAAAGAACTCTTGCTGTTGGAGGTAGGTGTGAATGTTTCAATTGGCCACCTTGATTAGCATTTAATGGCCTAGCAGTTTTCAAGGTGTGTCTTCTAATGCCCATGGGAATCCTTTGTTGGGAGGTGATTAGCTGTCCCTGATTGTTTCTTGTCTGTAGCTCCCTTGTCTTTATTTACTGTTATAATTTTAGAGTTTTTAATACTAGTAGCCAGATTTTGTTCATTTTCATGGTTTCTTCCTTTCTGTTGAAATTGTCCACATGCTTGAGGATTTCAATGGCTTCTGTGTGTAGTCTGACATGGTAGTTGTTAGAGTGGTCCAGCATTTCTGTGTTCTCAATAATGTGCTATGTCCAGGTTGGTTACAATCCAATCCAATAAGCCTTTATTGGCATATATATAGAGAGAGAGAGAGAGAGAGGGAGGGAGGGAGTGAGGGAGGGAGCAAAACAGTATAAATACAGTATAAATTATAGAAAAGGGAACTTCATATTTGCTACACATTCAGTTTACAGACTTCATTCAGGAATCTTGCCACTGAAAGGCAACGGTTAACATCTTGACAGTTTTAAAGCATCATTACTTCGTCTGCATTAATATGGTTTTTCAAAGAATCTATAATTTGTAATAGTAAGCCAGATCTTAGTTCCTGGTAAAGAGGGCAGTGCAGAAGAATATGTGGGATGGAGTCCAACTGTCCTGTGCTACAGGGGCAAAGCCTCTTATTGCTCGGTAGACCATTGAGTCTTCCTCTTTTTATTTATTTATTTATTTATTTATTTATTATTTCGCATTTGTCTGTCACCCCCCCCCCCCAACGGCTCGGGGCGACTTACAACAGTTCGTAAAATACAATTGTCAGATAACTCATAAACCACAGTAATTCCATTAAGATGGAATTACAATAAGAACAGTTGAAGCAATAAATGGAGTCGCAGTGGGCTGACAGCTAGGCGGTGTGAGCTAAAGTTTAGCTAACTCCGAAGGCTTGTTGGAACAGCAATGTCTTAACTGCTCTCCTGAACGGGAGGAGGCCCTGGGTGGCACGGATGCCGGCGGGCAGTGCGTTCCACATGGTAGGGGCTGCAACAGAGAAAGCCCGGCGGCGGGTTGCTGACAGATGGTAGGTCCTCACATTTGGGATGACCAGGAGGTTTAGCTCTTCGGAGCGCAGTGATCTGATGGGATGATATGGGACAAGGCGGTCCCGCAGGTACACTGGCCCCAGACCATGTAAGGCCTTAAAGGTCAGGACTAACACTTTGAAGGCAATCCGGCATTCAATTGGGAGCCAGTGCAGTTCGCGCAGGATTGGCGTGATGTGGTGGCCAATCGAGAGCCCTGCCAGGAGTCGCGCTGCAGCGTTCTGCACCAGCTTGAGTCTCCGGATTACCGACAGAGGAAGGCCAATGTAAAGAGCGTTACAGTAGTCCAGCCTCGATATGACCGTGGCTTGGATCACTGTGGCTAAGTCGCGCCGGGACAAATGGGGGCCAGCTTCCTCGCCTGGCGAAGATGGAAAAATGCTACCCTGCTGACGCTGGAGACGTGGGCCTCCATCGACAACAGGGGGGTCCAAGGTTACTCCTAAGCTCTTAACAGAGGGCGACGGACATAATGTCACGCCGTCCAGGGTTGGAAGCTGAACATCCCTACAGCCTGGAGGACCCAGCCACAGGATCTCCGTCTTTGCCGGATTCACCTTCAACCTACTGGCTCGCAGCCATCCAGTGACGGCCTCAAGGCAACGATGGAAATTATCGGGTACGGATTCAAGGCTGCCCTCCATCTTCAAGATAAGCTGGGTGTCATCAGCGTACTGATGGCACACCAGCCCAAAACTACGCACCAGCTGGGCAAGTGGTCGCATATAGATGTTAAATAAGAGGGGGGAGAGAATAGCCCCCTGAGGAACCCCGCAAAGAAGCGGGAAACCTCCGGAGACATCCTTGCCCCTCCTCACTCGTCGTAGCCAGTGCCGGAGGAAGGAGGTCACCCAATTAAGGGCTGTCCCCCTAACTCCGGCCCTGGCAAGGCGGTGAGTCAATAGATCATAATCGACTGTATCAAACGCCGCTGTGAGGTCCAATAACACGAGCAGCGCCGATCCGCCCTGATCCAGCTGGCAGCGCAACTCATCTATGGAGCAGAGATGGCGTAATTTTAGGTGTAGCCAGCATGTAGGCTTTCCTGAATGAAGGGTTAGTGAGTGCTGCACTATAAAATGCTGGGTTTCCCTGTATGAATGGAATTGCCATGTTCATAGGCGAACAGGATTTATTGGCCAAGCTCAGCAGTTGATTATCCCTTTCTATTGTAGATAACATTCTTCTAAGTAACACAAACAATCTATCAATACTTAGTCCCACAATAATCATTCAATTTATACATTCAGTATGACTTTCTTTGATAATAAGGAAATTATAAACAATACAACGTTATTTTGTTCCTATCTATGATATTCAAGTCCAATTCTTAACATTGCATCGTCCTTAGTGTCTTTAAAGACGCTTGCAGTCCTTCCTAATCACAGTTTGAAAAGGCGGTTTATTTCCAATCTTTATCTATTGTGGAGGCTTGTTTGTGTCCTTGTTCTGGATCAGTATAACCAAAATTTCAAAGATTTTCAGACACTTACTGTTCAAATTATAATCCAAAGCTGGTCTGTGGTTCTTTTTTATGGCAAAAAAATTATACATACCAATAATTTCTTTTACTCGATCACCACTGATTTATGTTCCCAAGGGCTGGAATCAGCAAGTGCTGATTTCTAAGAATGCCTTTTATAGTGTTCTCCTCCTTAGGGCTTGAATTAACATGTTAATTACCTGGATCTTAAGATAATTACACTAGAAGGTTCTGTAAGCTTAATGGATCATTTAACCCTGCTGGGCTCTCGCTCGATAGTAGAAGGATTTGGCTTTTAACAGTGCTTTTTTTAGGTCCGTACTATGGCTGCTGTTAACCCTCTCCAAGCCAAAGACAATGAAACTTGAGAATGATTTGCTTCCAAAAAATGATTATATAATATGGAGTCCTGTGATTTACATCTTATTTTGGACTTATGTTCCAAAAATTCTTAATTCCCTTTGTGCCTGGCCCACGTAATGATACCCACAGAAACATTGAAGACAGTACACTACCCTTGAGGAGCCACACATGATTTCATGTCGTAATTTGAATGTTCTTAAGGTGCTCTTGTTCTGGATTTCCTTAGACATACTTATTTGGGGACAAATTGCACAATGTCTGCATTTTTTAGTCCCCGGATTGGTAGCTGGGAATGTGATCCTTTGTTGATGATTAGTGTGAATGAGGATTTCTTTTATGTTTCTGGTTTCAATGAAAAACTTGCAGAGCTGGAAGGATATATTGGTTGCCCCCAGAGTGGAAAAACCTCCTGTAGCACTATTGCTTGATTGGGCTCAGGCCAATGTATATTTTAAGTGAGGGGACCATGACAGGGTGTTACTGAACCAAAGTCATAGGTATTTGAAAGTTTTTACTGGCTCAGTATAGTGGCCTTTTATCTGTCAGACTTGTTTTTTATTGCTTGATTTTATCATAATTCACAAGCAGATCATTCGTCTCACAGAAGTCAACAAATCTATGCAGAAGTCTTTAAAAACCCGCATGGGAGAGAGATAGTAGGGCTGCATCATCTGCAAATAGCAAGAGTGTAGTGTCCAGGTTGGCTCATCAGGTACGCTGCTATGGCTGACTTCTCTGGTTGAAGTAGTTTGCAGTGACTTTCATGTTCCTTTATTCTTGTTTGGGCGCTGTGTTTGGTGGTCCCTATGTAGACTTGTCCACAGTTGCATGGTATACGGTAGCCCCCTGCAGAGGTGAGTGATTCCTCTTGTCCTTTGCTGAACGTAGCATTTGTTGGATTTTCTTAGTAGGTCTGTAGATTGTTTGTAGGTTGTGTTTCCTCATCAGCTTCCTTATGCGATCAGTGATTCATCATCATCATCGTTTATTATTTGATTAGTCGCCCTCCACCAAGTTGCTCTGGGCGACTTACATAGTATAAAATAAGCAATGCAAAAATAAAATCAAAAACTTACACAGAAACAAAGACATCAGCTTAGTTACAGATTAAATGCTCTGCTGAAGAGCCATGTCTTGAGAGCTTGCGCAAAAGATCGTAGGTCACGCATAGCTCTCATATAGGGTGGCAGCGAGTTCCACAACACTGGAGCTGAGACCGAAAAGGCCTTATGCCTTGTAGCTTCTAGACACACCTCCTTAGGACACGGTAGGTACAGAAGATTTTCTTGAGACGATCGCGGCGCCCACTGATGCTGATGGGGAGAGGCAGCCCCTGAGGTATGTCGGCCCTTGACCATATAAGGCTTTAAAGGTCAGGATCAGTATTTTATAAGAGATCCGGTATTCGATTGGCAGCCAGCGTAGATGCTGTAAAACCGGTGTTATATGGCATCTCATAGATGTTCTCATCAGTAACCTGGCAGCCGCATTTTGAACAAGACAAATTCTTCAGGTTGCTCATAACGGGAGGTCGACATAAAGTGCGTTACAATAATCCAACCTTGAGGTGACCGTGGCATGGATCACTGTTGCCAAGGCCTCTTCTGAAAGATAAGGCATTAGCTGCTTTGCCTGACGTAGATGGAAAAAGACTTGTTTACTGACAGCAGCAACCTGGGCTTCCATTGTCAACAATGGGTCCAGTACCACACTGAAACTCTTGACGGTAGTGGATGGAGATAGAGGTTCACCATCAAAAGTGGGCAGTGGACGCATCACCTCCATCAGGCGACCCGGCCAAAGGATATTAGTCTTCGCCGGGTTCACCTTCAGTCTACTTGGGCATAACCATCCCGTCACGGCCTCAAGGCACAGAGTGAAGTTGTCAGGTACTCAGGTTGCCCTGGGTTCGAAGGCGAAGAAGGAGCTGGGTATCGTTGGCATATTGATAACATTCTAAGCCGAAACTCTGCACAAATCTAGCAAGTGGTTGAATGTAGATATTAAACAACAGGGGAGGGGGGGAGAATAGCCCCCTGGGGCACCCCAAAATGGAGAGGGGATCTCTCTGTGACATGGCCCATCCACTCCACACATTGACCACGATTTTGAAAGAATGAGCTGAACCATTTGAGTGCAAGTTCTCGTACTCCGGATATTGCGAGACGGTGGATCAACAGATCGTGGTTTACGGTGTCGAATGCTGCTGTAAGATCCAGAAGCACTAATAGTGCCTATCCACCCCGATCAAGCTGGCGGCGGATTTAGTCAGTGATGACAACTAACAGCAAAGTCTTGCAGGCTTTCCTAAATGGGAGGATGTTCTGGATGGCACGAACGTCGGCGGGCAACGAGTTCCAAAGTGTTGGAGCCACGATCGAAAAAGCCCAGCGACGGATTGTGGTCAGGCGAAATGTCTTAGGACTGGGAACGACCAGGAGGTTATTGTCACACCGCAGCATCTTCAGGCTTCCCTTTTGCTTGGGTCTACATTGAGCCATCAGGGCTGTAAAGCAGTTAATCAGTTGGCTTGATGCTTTCCAGGCCCCATCAGGGCCTCTTTGCATTCTCGTGTGAAACTGGCACGGAATGCACAGATAACTTTACCCAAGGTTACCAAAACTTAGCCTCCCCTTTGCAAGGCGCTTCGAAGGAGCCATAAAGTACTCCCTACAGAACATCTGCGCCCGGTAATTGGCAGGCGCATTCCGATGGACCTTAGGTAACAATAAACATATAGCTTCTCATCAATCATTGGGCTTGATGTTCGATGCACCGGAACTGGCCAGCAAACCTATGGTCCCCTCACAACAGGGATCATCTCGGATCAACTTTTGCTAAGGAAAGATGCTACTCTGAAGCACCGGCCGTGAACGGCCTGCCTTAAGCTACACCCACCCTTTCCAACGGGCTGCCTTCTTCCTGAAAAGACTCTGTTGCTTGAACTTCCTTGCTTTCCAAGTTGCCCGTTTGCAGAATCGGAGGGAATCTGTTTGGAGACTCTACCTGCGCCTCCAGCTTGGAATCCTGGCCGCAGGACTATACCTACCTGCTGTTCCTGATTGTTGCTACTTTAAGGCTTTGTATTAGCCTTCACGCTTTCCTTATTTCCTGCACAATAAAACTGTGTTGTACCTCAAAGCTGTGTGGTTTGTTCAGGGAGGTCAAGTGTGCCCAGGCCCTGAGAGGCGACAGTTATGTTCTTCAGAACGCAAAGATCTGGTGGGATGATACGGGATGAGGCAGTCCTGCAGGTACACTGGCCCCAGACCATATAAGGCCTTAAAAGTCAGAACTAACACTTTGAAGGTGATCCGGCATTCTATAGGTAGCCAGTGCAGTTCGCGCAGAATAGGCGTGATGTGAGAGCTTTCCGAACTCCCCGTAAGGAGACAGGCTGCAGCGTTCTGCACCAGCTTAAGTTTCCGGATCACCGACAGAGGAAGGCCAATGTACAGAGCATTACAATAGTCCAGCCTCGAGATGACCGTAGCTTGGACCACTGTGGCCAGGTCGCGACGGGACAGGTTCCAGCTTCCTTGCCTGGCGAAGGTGGAAAAACGCCACTCTGCTGACGGTGGAGACATGAGCCTCCATCGACAACAGAGGGTCCAGGGTTACCCCAAGGCTCTTAAAGAATGACGACAGGTGTAATGTCACACCGTCCAGGGTCAGAAGCTGAACATCCCCACCACCCGGGCGACCAAGCTCTTACAGCTCTTCTGCGATAAAGTCATCACACGTAAGACACTGCAGTCAGTTCTAAGCATCCATCATTTGCCTAGATTTAAGCTTTCTGGTGATTGTTTTAAGTTTAGTTTTTGAAAATATTTTGCTTTTGTTGGCAAATTGTATTCAGAAGTCTCATCAGCATAATTTGTCAAGTAATTTTTTTTAATTTTAAAAGTGAATCAAATTTTGATTTGGGGTAAGTTGGTTGTGATCATATCATCCCTTTGCAAAAACACTCAATAATATTTTTGAAACTGCTATAATAATGTAAATTTTCCAAGCATTTGGACACAAACCTTTATTTATACATGGGTTCTTTACATATACAAATTGAAATAATAAATAAATAAATAAATGATACACCTATTTTTTTTGTTTTTTATTTGATGTAAGCATTTGAGAGCCAGTGTGACATTGTGATTCGAGTTTAGGATCTGAATTCTTGTTCAGCCATGGAAACATACCAGTTTTCTCTCAGCCTCAAAGAAAGATAGAGGCAAACCATCTCTAAACAAATCTTGCCAAGACATTCCTGTGATAGGGTTGCTTTAGGGCTCCCGTAAAGTGGAAATGACTTGAAGCCAAATCACACAATAGCAACAAGAAAGCATTTATAAAATGTAAGAGATAAATGGATTGGTCTTTTGCTTTGTTCAGGGCTTCTCAGATCCTCTCAAACAGAGCATTTATATTTCTATCATTCATGTAGTTGAGTTTACCATCTGTTGCATTTGAAATCTTCAAATGTGCAGAAATAGCATTATACTAAATCAGCTGTGAAATCACACAGGCAGAAAATGTTCAACCAAAATAGCTCACATAATTCAGTAATATGACCACAGGTTTAGGTTCTGATTGCATAAGTCGCCCAGAGCACATTTGTGGTGGGCGACTCATAAATAATAAAATTAGTTAGTTAGTTGCATAAAGTCGGCTTTTGATATGATTTTATATGATTTGATCACAACTTCCATGAATCATAATCAGCATAGCAAGTGTCCTGGAACTGAACTGTGGAATTTTTGTCCAAAACATTTGAAAGGGCATCAGTTTCACCAGTTTTGAATGTAATTACCAGTAGGCATTTACAGAACAGAGGTCTGAACTTGTTTCATGGCCTCGAATTTTAAAGGGAATTTTATCTAATCTTTGAAACTTGATTGTGGGTGACCTCCAAGGTGCAAATATTTTGAATATTTGCTATGGTAGTAGTTACAGGTCCCTGTAGTCTAGTCTACTCTGTCTTTCAAATATAATACTTTGAATTATATAAATCTCTTTTAAATAATGGCAAAATATTAAAGTAGCTTCAGTCATCAGAGCCCCCAGTGGCGCAATGGGTTAAACCCATGATGGCGAACCTATGACATGTGTTTCAGCACATACAGAGAAGTATGGGGCTTCATGCCAAGAAGGATGTTTCATTCTCGGCACCTGCACGGCCAGGTGCAGTAGCTGAAAATGAAACATTTGCTGTAATGTAGTGTAGGCCAAAACAACAGAACTCCGGCACAGAGCATCTAGGTCTGGGACTTCTGGTTAGGCCGTTAGGGGATCTTTGACCTCTCTTTCGGCCGGCGGAGCAGGGAGTAGTGGATTGCCACGAGGGAAGCATCTCTGCGGGCCCTGTGATTGCCATTACCAGCAAACACATAACCACAACAATCATCATCCAATCTACTGTTTTTGGTGTTGTGGATTTCTAAACAAAATCCAAAAGAAACAGATTGACAGATGCAGTTAGATGAAACACTTGCTTGGACTTGAAGTGTACAAAATACCAACTTCCAGTTGAAGATTTAGCCAATAAAATCCAGCAACAAAAATCACTAATAGCCAAGTTAGTTACAGAATTCCCCCTCCCCCTCATCTTAGTTCATGGCACCCCACACAAGTTAAACAATATCAAGACCAGCAAAAGGAACTGACTGATGGATGAACAAAGAAGTTATTAAGCAGGTTAGTTACATAGTTTTTGTTTATTAAATACAGGTATATATTACAATTAGTTTTTGTTTATTAAATATTAAATACAATTATATATTACAATTTTGCTTTTTTGTTATTTAAACTATAAATAGCACAAAATTATGGTATTTTTTTTCTTGAAGTGACACCCCATCCAAGTTATGCTCGGTTTTTTGGCGAAACACACAGCTGAAAAGGTTTCCCATCACCAGGTTAAACCCTTGTGCCAGCAGGATTGAAGACTGACAGGTTGAAGGTTCAAATCCAGGGAGAGCGCAGATGAGCTCCCTCTGTCAACTCCAGTTCCCCATGCAGAGGACATGAGAGAAGCCTCCCACAAGGATGGTAAAACATCAGAACATCTGGGCGTAGGGTAACATCTTTGCAGACAGCCAATTCTCTCACACCAGAAGCACTTGCAGTTTGTCAAGTCGCTCCTGACACAGAACCCCCCCCCACCAGAGACTAGAAATGCTTTCATTTCATCACATTCACATTTGTTTTCACATGTTAAATCTTTCTCCTGTTTTGTTTACAGAACTTTTGGGCTACTGTCATTAAAGACAAATGTGGAAAATACGTTCCTTGGTACTCTGTGAACTATTTAACACTATTTTTCAAATATGGTAAAGAATAAAACAGTTTGGTGTTTCAATGTTTCGTGCTCAGTGAATTGTTCCTCTTGAAAGACTTCAAGCAAATTAGATTTGGCACCTTAAGACTTTCTTTCTGTTAGGTAACACATTAATGTTCTAGCATAGCTTTTTGGCTTTACAATTCCTTTGGTTTTTTTTTAGTGAATCACAGGGAACTAGATATTTGCTTGATGGGAGCCTTGTCTTCTTTATTTTTGACGTAGTGAAATTTTGGCTATAAAGTGATAGTGTAATGGAGGTAAGAATATAAATTGAAGACTGGGAGAAGTGGAATTTCTCTTTCGTAGTCACTGTGGATCTCACACATCTGATATTTCGTGCTACCAAGCAGAACAGTTAGGAACCTTCTAGCAAGATAAAAAACTCTAGCCCCACCCCTCCCCGCCCCCGAGTATATAAGCCCAAGGGTGGGGCTAGCCTCCAATTCTCTTGATCCGCCGCCTTCGCAGCAGTCAGAGAACCTTCTCTCAGCGAGCTCTTCTCCCTTTACCTACTAATTGATTGATTCCTGTGTATGAACTGGACTGTTTTTTCTGACCAATGTGATTCTCTGGTGTGATTTGACCTCGGCCTGGATAAGGTACTTCTGTTCCTTCCCTCTGATCCTGACAGCTAGTCCATCATGGCAGCAGCGTCGTTTAAAAAGTGTATCCAGTGTTTTAATACCATCTCTGTTTGGGGTGTCTGGGGGAGACTCATCGCACTCAAAGTTGCTCTGTCTGCAAGGGTTTTACCCCTCAGACAAAAAAGAACAGGGATGCCAGGCTGAAGGCTGCCCTATATGACAGGGCTATTTTCCCCCCACACACACACACACACTGACCAAGCACCGGGCCCTTCTTCAGCACCCCCGCTGATGGGAGCTGACCTCCCCATCCCCAAACCTTTGAAAAAGAAGCCCAAGAAGCTGGGCGGGAAAACCGTGGCCGTTTCGGCCCTTGCCCAAGATGGCGGCCGGAGCTTGTCTTCATCAACCTCTAGCAAAGATGGCTCCTCAGAGAAGACACTTGATGCTCCTTCTTCGAGTGCTGTAGTGGCGGGAAACCTGAGCTCTGCTACGCCACAGATAGCTTCTCTATCTCCTCCTCAGTCTTCTGGCATGTTAGAGGAGCCACAGCGCCACCTGCCGGCCGCTTCCCTGCAACTACAGCTGCCAGATCCCCAACTTGCCCTGGCAGCAGCAGCGCAGCACAACTCCGCCGGGGAGGGCGTTTTCGCCTCCCCCCCGATGCCGGAGCAACTCACCCCCGCTCCCGGGCCCAGCGCGGAGCCGGGCGCTGCACCCCGCAATGCCGCACGTCCCCTGGAGGTGAGCAGCGAGAGGCGCGGGCACTCCAGCCGCCCCTCGCCACCGCGGCACCGTCGGGAGCGATCCAGGAGGCGCGATCGCTCCCCTTCGAGGAGGAGTCTGCGGAGGCGCCGCCATCGCCGCTCTTCCTCCTCCTCTTCCTCCTGCTCCTCCTCTTCTTCACCTCGATATCGACGGTCCCGGAGGAGCAGGAGTCGACGGTACAGTAGGCCATGTTCCCCCGCCTCTAGCCACCCTGCTGAGGCCCTGGCCTCCCTTCCAGGCGTTTGGCGCTTTGCTGCTGACGGGAGGCTGGTCTACCAGGGGGAGCCTGGCACCAACAAGCTGCCTCAACAACAGCCGCAGGTGACTTCAGCTGGGCCAGCTGTCCCCACTCCTTCAGCGCAGCCGGGGTCTGCTTGCCTGCATGCTTCTGCTCCACATCCCACGCCTGCGCCGATGCCTGCTACTCCATCGCAGCCTGCGCTTCCACCACAGCCGGTGCCTGCGTTCCTGCCAGCCCCTGCACCTGCGACTGCAGCTTTTCCACACCAGGGACCTGTCCCACTGCCTGTGCCACCCCCTCAGCAAGTCCAGGCTCAGCCTACATTGGGGGTGCCACCTGCCCTCCCTCCTGCTGCCCAAGGTCAGCTTCTGGCAACTGTGGCACATCATCAGGGGGCATTGGAGGACGCTGCCCAAAATGACTCAGACCCAGCCTCTGATGGTAAATCTGAGCGGGAAACGGGCACGGCTGATGGGACTCTGCCCCCTCAATCTGACATTAATGCCTTTATAACATTGGTCACCCGAATGATGAAGCCTCTTTCCCTTCCGGCCCCCCAGGTTCCGGATACTGTTGACGACCCCATGTGGGCGTCGCATGAGCAGGTGTCCCCTTCCTCGTCCCTTATGCCAGAGTTGCCTTTCATGTTGAGTTGGCCAAGGGTCCCAACGCGGCTCCTAGCTCGATCCCTGCGGTGCCCAAGAAACTAGAGTCACTGTATAGAGTCAGCCTTCCTTCGGCTCAGTGGGTATTGAAACCCCCTAGAGCCAATACTGTGGTTTTAGAGATGTCTAAGGTGAGGCGCCCTAATACCGCCGTGGTTTCGCCGGCTGATAAGGAGGGCAAGAAGCTCGACTCTGGGAAAAAAGGTGCATCTTAATGCGGGCATGCTAGTTAGGATGGCCCACTATGCTACCTATATGGCGGGGTACCAAAAGTATTTGTGGGATAAGGTCATTCCCTATTTTGACCTGTTGCCCCCTGAACACCAATTGGTTCCTAAGTCCTTCTCTGTTGAAGCGGCCACCCTGGGGAAGGTACAAAAGGAGTTTGCCCGCCACCTAGTTGAAGATGCAGCAAGCTTCATAGGGGCTGCGACTTCTATCCGAAGACATGCGTGGCTAAGATCGGCCACCCTTTCGGAAGAGGCAAAAGCCCTTGCGGAGGACCTCCCCTTCCATAACCATAACCATAACCATAATTTATTTGTGAGTCGCCCTCCACGGAAAGTGCTCCGGGCGACTTACAGGGTAACATATAAACAATATAAACAATACAACAATGACAGACAGTGACAAACAACACAGTCCTGACAGGGCATTGTCTAACCGTCAAAAGGCGGAAGACTAGGCGGCTTGATCAGAATCATCGGTGGCTTACCACCAGCAGATTCTGCGGCTGGCCTTCTGCCCTGTGGCAGTCCGGGGGGGTTGCCCTGGTTTGCCGCAGTAGTGTCTTTACTGTCCTTACTAGGGCCAGAGCGCGTCCGTCGGAGCTCTGGTTGCCCGTAGTATGAGTTCCAGAAAGTTCTGGTCCAAGAGGCCCTATAAGTCCTGGCCTCAGCCGGTCTGGACCTCCTTCCCTTGGGGCGGGGCATCCACTGCCTGGCAACATTACCGGGTCGATGTCCTCGGTGGGGGGCCAGACTTGTCCGGTGTTTGTTCTGTATGTCGGGGGGACTGGGTCCATGCCTGGGCTTCCGCCGACGTTCCGCTCCTCCGGGATTTTGCAGCTTCCGCTGTGGGCCACTTCCGGTTTCTGAGTCCTCCAAGGGTGGGAGCTTCCGCTGTGGGTCGCTTCCGGTTTTGAGGTCCTCCAAGGGCGGGAACTTCCACTGTGGACTACATCCGGGGCTCCCTTCTTCCCCAGCCTGGTGAACCTGGTCTGGCTGGGCGTCTTCAAGGTCAGGCGCCATGTTGAGCAGCTCCAGCTCGACCTGGCTCCCCCAGCCACCCACGATGCAATGTCGGCGGGGGCGGGGGTTTGGGGCATCGGCAAGGACGGCTGAGATGTTCAGCTCCTCCAGCGATGGAACCCCCAGCGGTGGCAGGGCTTCGAGGTTCGTGGCAGGCTCGTTCCGTGTGGGTGGGCAGGGGACTTGGTGCTCGTCCAGATCCTCCAACCTTGGGGTCACACCTCCCCCGGGGATCGTCTCTGAGTCGTCCCTGGTGACGGTCTGGTTGTCGTCTATCTTGCAGCCACCCTTCCTCGACTCCGTCTCAGGTGCCCCTGTTGGGAAGTCCCACGACCGGTCCCAGTCAAGGTCTGGGCCAGTTAGGGTCTCTTGCTGGGGGGCGATCCATGTTATCGATGATGCTGTCAAGTGCTGGAACTCGCGGGGTGGGCATGCCCAATCTTCCCAGGAGGCTGCCATACTTGTCGCCGAACTTAACGAACAAGTCCATAAGTTTGGTGTATTCCTCGACCAGGTCTGCGACGCCTGGGGATCGGGCTGCTCAGAGGAAGGGTCTTGCAGGTCGTGGAAGTCTTGCGCTTCATGCCGTCCCGAGGGAGGGCTGCATCCCCGATTCTCCGAGGACTCGAGGGTTTTGGTTTGCTGGGGCTCCGAGTCGGTTGCACAGTGACCATTTAGGGGGGGCTGTAGGATCGATCCCGGGGGACATTTCCTGCAGAACTTCCTTAGGAAGTGTGCGGAAGAGGCCGACACCCGTCGAACGTACCAACGGCCTTGTCGTTCTGGTTGTCCCTTCCCTCCGATGTTACCAGCCGGTGGGGTTGTTTTTTCAGTAGGCCTCCGCGTCCTCCAGGGTAACGTTACCGCTTTCCCCAGCCAGATCTGGTTGTTTGGGGTCTGTGGGTCACCAATAACCACTCCATGTTGCTTGGGGTCCTCTGCGACCTATGTGGAAGGATTGTTTAACCCTGACACGGACACGAATTTGAAGTCTAAGCAGGAAGTCAGGGTGGCAGCTAAAGGCTATGGCTATACATGGCAACCATACCAGCAGAGGCCACGCAACCGTGGCCAGGGATCTTATTGCAGATTCCCCACCTTCTCGGGGACCCCCTTTAGGAATAGATATAACAACTCCGGTCGGTTTCAGCAGAACCGGAGGGGTTACAACAACTCCTTCGGCTCCAAGCCACGCTTCCAACTGTACCAAAATAAGCCCAAGAACACACCCGCCTCTAAGAAGCATCTTTGATGCCCCCGCGTTACCGGTGGCCCCGGTTCAGGAGTTCCCCCGGTTTGGAGTTTCATCCCAGTTCCCCCCCATCCCAGTTCGTAGCCCCGACTACCTTGTTGTTTACTGACAGGTTACGCCCCTTCGCACGGGCGTGGAGCGACATCACCTCTGATAGGTGGGTCCTTTCCATGATTGAACACGGATATGTTATTGAGTTTGATGAGACGCCACCAGTCGGTAGAGTCAGCCGCACTACCGCTAGTTTTGCCCTTCAGTCGGAGGTTGACGCCCTACTTCAAAAGGGTGCCATATCCGCGGTCCCTCCTTCCTTGTTTCATGAATGTTTTTTCTCCAAATACTTCCTGGTAGATAAGCGCGGGGGGGGGGGCTTTAGGCCTATCCTAGACCTCAGATGTCTAAATAAGTTCATTCTACCGAAGCGTTTCCGCATGGTCACCCTGGACACCATTTTGCCTTTTCTTAATAAAGATATATGGTTTGTTACCCTTGACCTACGGGATGCCTATTTTCATATTTCTATTGCGTCCCATCACCGGAGGTTTCTCTCCTTTATGGTCGGGAGGTCAGCTTTCTGGTTCAATGTCCTGCCCTTCGGGCTGGCGACCGTGCCTCGCGTCTTCACGAAGTGCATGGCGGTGGTCGCGGCCTTTCTTAGGACCAGGGGCGTCACTGTCTACCCTTATATCGATAACTGGCTCATTGTAGCCCGGTCAGCTGACCATCTGCGTTCCCATGTTGTCTTTGTTTTATCCCTCCTGCAGTCGCTGGGCCTGCTGGTCAATACGGACAAGTCCAACCTATCGCCATCGCGAAGAGTGCTCTTCATTGGGGCGCTTCTGGGCTCCGACTCAGAAAGGGCTTATCTTCCCCCAGAGTGATATACCAACCTATTGGGCCTCTTGTATATGGTGATCAATTTGTCCACCATCTCGGCCAGGGACGTCCAGGTGCTCCTGGGCCACATGGCCTCCACCGTCTCTGTAACTCCATATGCCCGGTTGCGCCTCCGGCCCCTCCAGACGTGGTTTCTGGGTACCTTCAACCCACTGACGGGAGATCCCAACACCCAGTTACAACTCCCGGAGGAGGTCAGACAATCTCTCAGGTGTTGGACGGATTCGGAGTGGGTGTGCGCGGGCCTTCCGTTCCGGAAGCCAGAGCCCACTATCACTATCACTACGGATTCGTCCTTAAGCGGATGGGGCGCTCACTGCGGTGATCTCATCGCCCATGGTACCTGGTCCCCTTCAGACACCGTGCTTCACATAAATGTGTTAGAGCTGCTGGCAGTGCACAGGGCCCTCCAGTCTTTCGAGACCCAAATAACACAACGGGTAGTACGGATTCTAACGGACAATACCACGGTAATGTTCTACCTGAACAAGCAGGGGGGTACACATTCCAAACCCCTGCTGCACCTCACCATCCAAATTTGGGACTGGTGTCTTGCTCGGGGGGTTCACCTGCTGGCCCTTCATGTCCCGGGACAGGAGAACACACTGGCGGACTGCCTGAGCAGGACGCCCATGTCCCACCACGAGTGGGCACTCCACCCGGACGAGGTGTTCAGGCTCTTTCGAGCTTGGGGACAACCACAAATAGACCTGTTTGCGACTGCCCAAAATGCCAAGTGCCCCCTTTACTGTTCCCGGTTCGAACCCAGGACCGACAAGTCCCTGGGGGATGCATTCCTCCACCAGTGGACGGGGCATCTTCTCTATGCCTTCCCGCCCTTTCCCCTCATTGCGAGAGTAGTGGCCAAGATGCTTGAAGACTCATACCAACATCAACAGCCGTTCAGTTCTAAATGATGATAATTAATTTATTACAATCTTCCAATTGATTATAATATATTAGCAGATATATTAGCTCATTTAAAAAATGTTGTGGCAGTAGAGAAGGCCTAACACAGTTACTGTGTAAACCATAGCTGGGCAACCTGATTTATCTCCACATGGAAAGCACATATCCTTAGAAATTGGTTAAGATTACTTGAATTGATGTGAGTTGCATTTCAAAACATTTAAAGGGCATTAGAATTCTTCTTTAGGTGGAAGCATTTCAGAGATTACAAGATTTTCTAAACACTTTCAGGAGAAAATCACTTACATTTGACTTCATCTAGATGCCACTACCAAAAACTTAACTTGCCAAGAACTGGCCTGCTTGTTTCAGAACGTCATAAATACTTTTTGACTTGACAGGCAAGTTGCAAATGATGTTTGATTTCTTTACAAGTGGAGGGAAGGCTAAGCTCTTGGAGTAAGTGGTTGCCAGCCAGCTCCTAGCACTAATGGATAAAAGTGATTATCTAGATCCATCTCCGTTGGGCCTAGATTTAGAGTTGGAAATACTTTGTTTACTGGAGGTATAAAGCTTCGGCTTAACAGTGTTTATTCTCATTTAAGCATGTTGGGAACTATAGCTTCAAAAGTATACATCCTTTTTTTTAATAAGTAAAACTAGCATGGTTACCCGGGGAGGCCTGGGTTATTTGAAAAAGCAATTTGTAAACATGTTTATAAATGGTCTCATTAAGAAAATGCATAAGGTTGTGAGTGAACTACAAGTCATATAATGCCAGGTTAACCCACTCAAACTCCATCAGTAAAGTTGGGCATGTTGGGCGTGTGTGGCAAGTTTGCTCCAGATTCGTCATCGGTGAGATTCAGTGTGCTCTCTGCCTGCAGGATGAACTGTAACTTCCACCATGGCGGGTCAGTACCCTCAAACCACTCCAGTGTTTTTCATTGGTCATGGGGGTTCTATGTGTCAAATGTGGTCCAGGTCTATTGTTGGTAGGGGTCACAGTGTCTCTGGATGTAGGTGAACTATAACTCCCAGAAATCAAGGTCATTTCCCCCCAAACCACGCCAGCATATTCAGTTGGTCATGGGGGTTCTGTGTGCCAAGTTTGGGCTAGGTCTATTGACAATGACAGTTTCTCTGGATGTAGGTGAACTACAACTTCTGAAATTAAGGTGTGTTCCCCTCAAGCCCCTCCAGTATGTTCAGTTGGCCATGCTGGTTCTGTGTGACAAGTTTGTTCCAGGTCCATTGTCGGTGGGAGGTCATAGTTTATCTGGATGTAGGTCAACTAGAAATCCCAAACATCAAGGAAAATCTCTTCCACCCCCCAACCCCCCATTCAAATTTGGGTGTATCAGGTTTGCGTGCTAAGTTTGGTCCAGATCCATCGTTGTTTGGGTTCACTGTGCTCTCTAGATGTATTTATTTATTTATTTATTTATTTGTTCCTTCTTATATTCCGCTCCTCCCAGCAGGCTCGGGGCGGATCACAGTAAAACCCGAACATGTGGCATTCATGTCGCATAATAAAACATAAAACATACAACATTGGTCCCGAGATTAACAGTTGTGTCAACTCCCGTTCCAGTGTCAAAGTGTTGGTCAGAAGATAATTTTTTAGCCGAAGGCCAGTCTGTTGTAGGTGAACTGCAACTCATATAAATCAAGGTTAGTACCCCCCCCCCAAACCTCTCCAGTATTTTTTGTTGGTCGGGGTTCTGTGTGCCAAATATGGTCCAGGACCGTTGTCAGTGGAGGTCACAGTACTCTGTTTTGATGCAGGGTGAACTACAACTTCCAACATGTTAAAGCAGTCCCCCAACCCCCTCTACTGTGTTCAGTTGCTGACATTTGACAAACCTGACATATTATAGAAGCGTCATGGTGGTTGACTTTTTTTTTTTGGTATTTCTCACCGAAAGCTATTTTGGCTTTTCTTAAGATGAATGAAGCACAGTTGCATCATTGTCCATCGAATGCACACATTAACACCAGTTATATAACCCAGGAACAGTACCTAGTACTAATGAATAAAAGCTCCACTCAGAATGTAAAATTATGAGTCAAGAGTTACCATTTTGTTGGACTAGATGGCCAAAGGGGTCTCTTTCAACTCTCTATTATTATTTTACTGACACAAAAACACAGTATGTCACACCAAATGAGAGATATAATAATAATAACACTTTATTTATATTCCGCCATTCTCACCCCGAAAGGGACTCAGGGCAGATCACAAGTACACATATACGGCAAACATTCAATGCCGTTTGTATAGACATACACATTACACAGACAGAACAAAAGGAGGTTTTTGTGTTGTGCCACAGGGGATGCTATCGCTCCATTCTCCATCCTCTGATGTGGAAGATGTCAGCTTCCACTGTAGCCACTCTTAAAAGACCACGCAGAGAAAATCTGGGAATCTCTAAGAACTTTACTGGAAACTTTAACATGGAAAAAGCCAAGAGTGAATCCCACAACATCCCTCCCTCCTTATATACACTCCCCCAGCATTCAAACATTTATTTTCCACTTCCCCCGATTCCCGCATTTTTCCTCCCGCCAAGACATTTGGCCGTTGTTTTCCACACTCCAGGCACCGAGGAGTCCTTTCAAACAATGTATGTATTATGTCCTGATGGACTATAAATTCTTAACAATACAATATATATATATAACAAGAATCGAATATAGGTACAATGTAATTCCACAGTGTGATATAATGCAAATTACATATATATCATATACATTACTCATGCTACTCAGTCCAATCTTCGTAATAAGGTCAAAATAAAATGTAGTTGAAGTCACTAATAGTTCCAATGAAATGCGTTTCTTCTTAAAGCAAATGCAAGCCCCAACCGAGGTAATTATAATCCACAAAGAACACGTAGTTCCAAATGAAGAAAAGTAAATTGCTCCGTTTGAAGAGTTTGTAAGCCCTTACTGGGGTAATTGTAATCCACAACGTAAGACTTGTTCCAAATGGAAGAAATGCTGGTTGCTTTGTTGGTAGCGTAGAGTTGTAATTCTAAGTTCCAACGAATATATAAACACACTGGGATGATGTATAGAAGATGGGTGATCCACCTACGGGTAACAAATACACGGAACCGACCCGTTTCGAGTCCTTCTTCAGGGTGGTCACAACTGAGTAGACATGCAATTCAAATAAATCTGTAATATAAACATAGAGCTATAATAGCATCCCAAACATATATGAGGAGTAACATGAGGGTTGGAGATTAAACCCTACTTACCAATGTAGACAATTAAAGATATATGTCGCCCAAATGGCGAAACTGATATGCCAGTAAGAAGTTTTCAAGCCTGAATGGCAACGAACACCCTGAAGAAGGACTCGAAACGGGCTGGTTCCATGTATTTGTTACCCATAGGTGGATCACCCATCTTCTATACATCATCCTAGTGTGTTTATATATTCATTGGAATTTAGAATTACAACTCTACGCTACCAACAAAGCAACCAGCATTTCTTCCAACAAGTCTTACGTTGTGGATTACAATTACCCCAGTAAGGGCTTACAAACTCTTCAAACGGAGCAATTTGCTTTTCTTCATTTGAAACTACGCGTTCTTTGTGGATTATAATTACCCTGGTTGGGGCTTGCATTTGCTTTAAGAAGAAACGCATTTCATTGGAACTATTAGTGACTTCAACTACATTTTATTTTGACCTTATTACGAAGATTGGACTGAGTAGCGTGAGTAATGTATATGATATATATGTACTTTGCATTACATCACACTGTGGAATTACATTGTACCTATATTCGATTCTTGTTATATACAGTATATATTGTATTGTTAAGAATTTATAGTCCATCGGGACATAATACATACATTGTTTGAAGTGAATACAATACTCCCTTGCCTTTACTTGGAGTTTAAATAGAGGTTAGTAACTATACTTCTGTATTTACCGAGGAGTTCTTATCAGTTGTTGTGTCTGGTCAGTAATCTGGATTTTGGGCGCTAATTTCTAGGCCCTAAATACTGGTTCCTGACAGAAGAGCTGTCAGGACTTCCGCATTCCTGCATTTTCAGATCTTCTTTTTTCTTTATGGTATTGTAAAAACCTCCCCCGCTTTTTGGCAGTACCTAATTTCTCTAATTACAGCTAAAGCTGTTTTCAAACTGCTTAGGTAAACAGTGGGCAGGGCTGACAGTTGGCTGTCCACACCAACCCGGGGTTCGAACTTGCAACCTTTCAGTTGATAGATCTTTAGCTGCTGCTGATTTAACAGCTGTGCTAAACCTCGTATCACAAATCACAAGTCGAACAGTTCCCAAGCATCTAGGACTGTATGATGTATTTTCTTTTCTTTTTTTAAAAGATATTTTATTCAGATTTTAGAATACACAACATGGAAAGATGTTAATCGTTAGCAATGTGTAATCTGTATCTGTATACCTTTATAAAGCAGAATGTTTGTATGTATGTATGTATGTGTGTGGAGGGCGGGAGGGCAGATATGTGGCAGCCACTTTCACAGGCCGCCACTTTCACAGGCCACAACGGCCAGCGCGGGTGATGGACCTGCACCAAACTTGGTACACATAACCCCCCTAACCCCCTTTACGTCCTGGTGCGGTTCGGGGGACATGACCCACGGATTATGGGATTTGTAGTACTTTCAAACACTTTGGTTCCCACAGACCACTGAGGCCACCAAAAAGGACCAATACAGACCACACTTAGCACACACAGCCCCCCCCATGACCCACTCTACGTCCTGGTGCAGATCGGAGGAGGGTGGACCATGGGTTATGGGACTTGAAGTACCTCTACTCACTTCCTAAGTCCGCTGCGACCCTCATCCAATTACTGATCGAGACCACACTTGGCACACATAACCCCCATGACTGCCTTCACGTCCTGGTGAGGACTGACAATGGATGATGGAATTTGTAGTACTTTCACACCCCTCTGTTCCCACAGACAACAGTGGCCCCCTACAAACACCGAGAAAGACCACACTTGGCACACAGAGCCCCAGTGACCCACTCTACATCCTACTGAACTTTGGAGGGGGGCAGAACATGGATGATGGGACTTGCAGTACCTTCCCTCACTTTCCAAGCCTGCTACAAACCTAATCCAATGACTGATCAACACCAAACCTGGCACACAGAGCCCTCATGACCCACTCTACATCCTGGTGCTGTTTTGTGTGAGACGGACCACGGATGATGGGACTTGAAGTACCTTCACTCACTTCCTAAAAACAATGCAACCCTCATCCATTCACCAATACAGACCAAACTTGGCACACAGAGTCCCCATGACCCAATCTACATCCTACTACACTTTGGGGGAGGGTGGACCAGAGATGATGGGACTTCCACTACCTTCATTAATTTCATGATACCACTGCAACTCCCAATAATGATGGATCAAGACCAAACTTGGCACACAGAGCCCCCATGACCCACTCTACATCCTGCTGCACTTCTCAAATGTCCCGGGCACCGCCGGGTCCGTAAGCTAGTATATCATAAAATTGGGGGTGAATGGGAGTTAGGGCAAATGTGGGGTAAGGGTGGTGAGGGAAGGAGAGGGGACAAATTGGGGTGGGGTGCTAGAGAATTAGTTACTATTCTTAATTATTTCCCCACGCAGCGTAATTAGTATAATCCAGAAACATTCAATGCTTCCTCTCTCGGCTTTAGCTTTATCTGATGTTGAGGTATCTCTTGATTGGAGACCAGTCCGTTTTGTTTGTATTGATTTTTTGCTTAGTGTTTAAATATTGTCTGTATGATGTATTTTCGAATGAAGTGTGCTGATCAAAGTAAGGTCACCTTTTGCAGTTGACAGATCGTGATTTTGTCAATGTTTATTATTTCCAAATGCCGGCTGAGATATTTTGACATAGCACCCAGTGTGCCGATCACCACTGGGACCACCTGTACTGATTTATGCCGGAGCCTTTGCAGTTCGATTTTGAAGGCTTGATAATGCTGAGTTTTTCCTCAATGCGACTGTCACCTGATATGGCGACATCAATAATCCAAACTTTTTTCTTTTCCACAATCGTGATGTCTGGTATATTGTGTTCCAAAACATTGTCAGTCTGGATTCGAAAGTCCCACAGTATTTTTGCGTGTTCCTTTTCCACTATCTTTGCAGGTTTATGATCCCACCAGTTCTTTACTACTGGCAGGTGGTACATAAATTCCAATGAATAATTTGGACCACATAGTTGTGCCTCTGTTTGTAGTCCATCTGTGTGATTTTCTTGCAGCAGCTGAGGATATGATCAATGGTTTAATCAGCTTCCTTGCACAGCCTGCATTTTGGGTCATCAGCTGATTTTTCAAACCTGGCCTTAATTGCATTTGTTCTGATGACTTGCTCCTGGGCTGCAAGAATCAGGCTTTCTGTCTCCTTCTTCAGTATTCCATTCATGAGCCATAACCAGGTCTTCTCCTTATCAACGTTTCCTTCCAAGTTTGTCAAGGAACAGCCCATGCAATGCTTTGTTGTGCCAGCTGTCAGCTTCTATTTGTAGTGCAGTTTTCTTGTACTGATTCTTTGTCTGCTGTGCTTTGAGAAGCTTCGGATTATTGACTTCAATTAAAGCAGGTTCTTTGCTTTCCTTGACATATCTTGCCAGGGCCTGTTTTTCTTCTTCAACTGCTTGTTTTACTTGTAAAAGTCTTCTACCACCAGACCTTCTAGGCAGATATAGCCGGTCAATTATTTATTTATTTATTTATTTCTCAGATTTCTAGGCCGCCACTCCCGGGAGGCTCGGGGCGGCTCACAGCAGAATGAGATACAATAAAAAACACAGTTAAAATACAACACATACTATAAAATATCATGAGTTGAAAACAACAATATGCTGTACGGGGTACAGCACACAACATAATGCAGTATAACGCAGCAATAACAAGCAAGCTAGGCGCTGATGGCATCTTATAGGCCGAAGGCCTGCTGAAAAAGGAATGCCTTGCAAGACCGCCTGAAGGACTGCGAGGATGTAGTGAATTATAAACGGTCATGAGTTTTCTTGTTTTTCTGTCCAAATTGTCCAGTTCTGCCTGCGTCCAGTTTATGATGCCAGGAGTGTATGTTATGACAGGTATGGCCCAGGTGTTTATGGCCTTGATGGTATTGCTTCCATTGAGCTTGCTTTTGAGAATGTTTCTGACCTTTTGAATATATTCTTTGTTGACCATAGTTTTCACATGTTCATGTTTGATGCTGTCCAGCTGTATACCCAGATATTTATACGCTTCTGGCTGGTGATACTTTATCGCTTGGCCATTGGGAATATTTATGCCTTTACTTTCAATGATTTTTCCTTCTTCAGTGCCACTGTCGAAAATTTGTCCAAACCAAACACCATGCTGATATCAGTGCTAAAGATTCGGACAGCGTTAGTCAGAGACTGGATTTTAGTTTTGGTTTTCCCATACAGCTTCAGGTCATCCATGTACAGCAGATATGAAATTTTGTGAGATTTCTTAGATGTTGTTATTATTATTTGAAACACAAGATAAGTCCACAGTAGACAAGGTCACTCTGCTGGCTGTTGTATTGGATCACACATCAGACACTTCCCAAGTGTCTAGGACTGTGTGATGTATCGGTGAATAATGCATGAAGATCCCAGTAAGGTGGCCTTCTGCAGCTGGCAGATGGTAATTTTGCCAGCGCCGATTGTGTTTAAGTGCAGGCCAAGGTCTTTAGGCACTGCACCCAGTGTGTCGATCACCACTGAGACCACCTTGGCTGGCTTGTGCCAGAGTTTTTAAATCCTCATATTGTGTCAGCTATTCCAGTTGTTTCTCTTCAATCCTGCTGTTACCTGTGATTGCAGCAACAATGATCCATACTTTGTTTTTAACACGATCGTGAGGTCAGAAGTATTGTGTTCCAATTGTGTCGTTGTTGTTGTTGTATGTTATTGTTGATCCCATATTGTTTTTGTTGACCCTCCTTTTTCACTTACAGAACTAGTTTACTGTTTTTCTTTGAAATATGGTAAATATTCAAAAACATTTAACCTACTGATGCCTGAATTCATGTGATTTTATTGGTATCTTTTTATTTTTGAACTTTACCAGTATCTGCTACATTTCCTGCCCTCGGCTTATATTTGAGTCAATAAATTTTCCCAGTTTTTGTGTAGTAAAATTAGGTGTCTCAGCTTATATTTGGGTTGGCTTATACTGGAGTATATACAGTAATGCAGAAAACCTCAGATCTTAAATGGAATAGTTTGGTTTATTTATTTATTTATTTATTTATTATTGCGATTTCTGCGCCGCCGACTCCCGGGGGCTCGCGGCGGCTCACATACTACTGGCTCAGCGCCAGGGAATAGTACAAAAGAAAGAGTGTAATCTAACAGGCAATACAATTAAAACAGTTAAACAGATTAAAATGGCAAAATTAAAACAGCAGTTTAAACAGTTTAAACAGCAGCAGTGTGTGGGCCTACTCCCCAAAGGCCTGCCTATACAGACAGGTTTTGCAGGCCCGTCTGAAGGGGAGTAGGTCCCTCAGGGCTCTGGTCTCGGCCGGAAGGGCGTTCCATAGCGTAGGAGCTATCACTGAGAACGCCCTCCGGCGAGTAGATGTTAAACGGGCTGATTTGGCAGATGGAACTACCAACAAGTTGGTCTCTTCGGACCGCAGTGATCTCGATGGGCAATATAGGGCAAGACGGTCCCTCAGATACGCTGGCCCCAGGCCGTGAATGGCCTTAAAGGTGAGAACATTGTATTCAGAGACCATTTAAATTATTCAGTCTCCTGTCTTGTTTATTGAATTCCAGACATGCTATGTGCCTTGGTGTGTAAAAAGGTTTTATTGCAGTTTATATATCCATCTGTCCCTACATGGACATCTGCAAGTTCATTCATTCATTCACTTAAAGTGTTTTTGTTTTGTTTTTGTAGCTAAAAGCTCTTCCAGAACAGTGTATGCAGATTCATAATAATACCGTTTCTGCCTGTAGTTTAGAATCGGCAAACAAATATTATTTATTTATTTAAAACTTTTGGGTATACGTCTTTTATCTGTTTATTGATGTTTTATTGATTTTATGCTGTAAACCGCTCTGGGCTCCAGAGAGAGCGGTCAACCTTCTCAACACAGAGGGACTCGAGCCAGTTAGGTGGGCAGAATGCAGTGGTGGGCAGAATGCAGTATCAGATACCAGTTTTTAAAATTACAGTTCTAATATAAAGTCTGTCTGGGAAGAAAACCTGATTACTTACTCATAGTCCGAGAATGATGGTCCTCCAAGTGTAGTGTCTTGGTGGTGGATACGTAGGTGACTGTAGAGATCTATTCTTGATCTGCATGTTCTTCTGCAGTGAGGACATCGATTTCCAGGTGGAAGGCAGTCCTGATCAGAGTTGGCTTGACGTCCCTTCCTCTTGGCACATTTCTCCCTTTCGCCCTCCATTCGTGCCCCTTTGAATACCACAGCACTTCTAGTCACAGGCTTTTCAGTTCTCAGTGTCTTTGCCACAGTTTTTAAGGTTGGCTTTAAGTCCATTTTCAAATCTCTTTACCTGTCCACCAACATTACATTTTCCGTTCTTAAATTGAGATTAACTGCTTTGGGAAATGGTGATTAGTCCAGTTGAGTTGATGGCGTAGGAGCATCGCTTCAATGCTGGTGGTCTTTGCTTCTTCCAGAATGCTGACATTTGTCCCCCTGTCTGCCCAAGAGATTTGAAAGGTTTTTTTTAGAGGCAACACGAATAGAATTGTTTCAGGAGTTGAGGCGTATAGTAGGGTTGGGAGGACAGTAGCTTTATAAACAAGCACCTTGGTATCCCTATAGATGTCCCAATCCTCAAACACTCTCTGCTTCATTTGGAAAAATGCTGTACTCAAAAGAGCTCAGGCGGTGTTGAATTTCAGTGTCAATGTTGACTTTTGTGGAAAGGTGGCTGCCAAGGTAGCAGAAATGGCCAACATTTTCTAATGTTATATGAATAAGCTGTATTTCTGGCATTGCAGAGGGTTTGGCTGGTGACTGCTGGATGAGCACCTTGGTTTTCTTGATGTTCAATGAGAGGCCAAGCTTTTCGTATGCTTCTGCAAAGGTGTTTAGAATGGCTTGTAGGTCTTCTTAATGTGCACAGACTACGTTATTGTCAGCATATTGGAGTTCTGTAACAGATGTTGTTGTGACCTTGGTTTTGGCTTTCAGTCTGTTTAGGTTAAATAGCTTGCCATCTGTCAGATAGATAATTTCCATTCCAGTGGGAAGCTTCCCTCATCAACAAGATGAAGTAAATCATTTTGATGAAGGTGGAAAGAAAGGTTGGGGCAATAACACATCCCTGTTTGACACCTGAATCCACCTTAAATGGGTCACTTTAGGAGCCATGGCTGTCCAAGACTGATGTCATTATGGAGGAGCCGCAGGATGTTCACAATTTGTCAGGGCATCCGATTTTTTGGAGGGTGTTCCAAAGAGTGATTCACTGAAACCTGTGAATTGATTCACAGTGAAACCTGATAGTATGTGGAAGTTGAGGGGGATCCCAAAGGTTCCAGGTCTTTATCCAACAGTGATGGAATATTCCTACTTTTCTTTTCTCCCTCTGCTCTTCAGCTTGCCAGATTCACTTCCCTGGTGCCTTGTGAACTCTTGTTCTAAAGCCCTTGTTGTCTTTTGCCAATATAATATTCTGATGTGGATGTGTACACCTGTCAACCTATGGTTGACAGGTGCTAGTTCTAACTTTTAAGGCCTTGTATGGTTTGGGGCCAGTGTACCTGAGGGAGCGACTTACCCCTTATGTGCCTGGGAGATCACTGCGCTCTGAGGGGCTCAACTTACTAGAGGTGCCCAGCATCGGAGTCTGCAGACTGGCCACCACGCGGCGGAGGGCATTCTCTGCAGCCGCTCCAATTCTGTGGAACGGCCTCCCCGAGGAGATCCGGGCCATTCGGGCCCTCCTGCCATTCCGCAGAGCGCTAGAAACATGGCTTTTTAGAATGGCATTTGGCCCTTAGCCAATTAGCTGCTATGCTGTGTTTAAGGTCTTACTTGGCTTGCCACTATTTTTAAATTGAGCCTGCCGCTTGTTAATTGTATTTCTAAATGAATTTTATGTGCTTGCTTCTCTTCTATAAACCGCTCTAGGCACCAGAGAGAGCGGTATAGCAAATCGAATTTAATAAATAAATAAATAAATAAATAAATATGGTGACCCCATGAATTTAACAGGAAAAGAATACTCAAGGGTGATTTTGCTAGTTACTTCTTCTGAAATCTACCTACAGTACCCTAGTATTAATTGAAGTTTTCTCATCCAAGTATTGACTGGCAGCTTAGCTTCCAACAGACAGGATCTCTTGGCTTTAGGACAGTTAGATTCCATTACCTGATATACATTACATTTGTCCATCGGCTCAGCTCAATTTTTTCTCCTTCATGGCAGTGGCATTCCAGGATTATAGAGAGAGATGCCAGAAACTTTAAACAGAGAGCCTTTGCATGCAAATAATCTCTTTTATGCAATGATCCCTGGTCTTATATTTTGGCGTCTGGGGTGCACATGTGTAATGGATTGGCCTACCTTAAAGGGTTGGAAGATGAGGAGGGGAGCCGGGAGGAAGAGGAGGAGGAAGGGAGCCAGGGGCCAGGCCTTACACTGGGGCTTGTCTTCGGGCTGGGGTAAGGCCCAGCGCCTGGCTCCCCTCTTCCTCAGACGCCTGGGGCTTGTCTCTGGGAGGCTTCTGCCGAAGAGGGGGGATTGGCGTCTTCCTCCTTTGCCCCAGCCAAGCACTGCCTTCCTCCTCGCTAAGCACCACAGTTGACCATAGACGAGCAAGCCGACGATGCGCCGTGGGCCGAGGGCCCTGGTGTGTTGCTGCCCGAGGAGGCACCCCAAGAGGCTGGCTGGAAAGGGCCTTCCAAGGGGTGAGCAGTGTGTTTATTGAACACAGGATGCCTGCCCAGGAATTAAGGTTGATCCTCCTCTATGTCCCCTCAGCAAGGGAAATACATTGTGGGAGGACATGGGAGGGGGCCTTTTCTGTGGTGGCACCTCGATTGTACAACTCTTTTTCCTTTGAAGACACCAGCAAAGCCCTTATTAGCTCAAGCTTTTGGTCATTGGTGTGTATTTTACACTATTGCTTGATTATTGCATGTTGCCTATTATGTGCTTCCCTCTTCCTTATTATTCTGTCCTCATTCACAGGAAATAACCCCAATCTGTCCAGTACTCACACAAAGGAGGGCTAAACAGTATCCCAGCAGCAAGCATTGGAAAGGCAAAGAAAGCTGATGACAGATGCTTCTTTCCTGAAAAGGCATGGAGAACTAATCCTGCTCATAGGACTTCACTGCTGCTATTCTGTTTGTAAGACTGCATCATATGAATGTGGTCAGCTGCTTAGGATGCTGTGTTCTTTTTTACAAATTAAAAATAAGCATATGATCGAGCCAATTGATGTGTGTCCTGTACACTTTTGTGGCCTTTATCATTTGGTAACTCTATGGATTGAAAGAATCTTTGTAAAATATTCTTGTAGCAATATTGTCCTGTTTAGTTTAGTTTGCAGTGAGCAAATGTTGAGAAGTTCAGTGTTCTCTGTGTAGCTAGTTAGCTTTTCACAGGATAAGGGCAGCTTGAATCTCAAGAGAAGTTCCTTTTCTGACTATTTTTATAGCTTTCCAAATATTCTTAACTGAACAAAAATAAGATCTGAGCCAAAATGTTGGCTTGTGATTCTTAACTCATCAGTTTTCTTCTCATGTATGCTTTTTAAACATCTTTACCTGAGGAAGAAGCCAGTGAAGCTTCAAGATTTTTCATTATGTATTTTCTGTGTTTTGGTTAGCGACTAAAGATTGTGAGATTTTGTTGTATTATGCTGCACGACCAACATGAGTATGTCAAATAGGTTTTGAAAGACTGGGTGGAAAATATTCTTTCTGAAAAAATGGTGGCAACGTATCTATGTTGATTCCATGAATTTTGGTAAAATCAGTTTATGATAAAAAGGAAAGAAAACTAAAATGAAGTTGAAAGTTCAAAAAAATTCACAAAACCCAATCAGAACGGAACAAGAGATTGCATGTGCATGTATCGCAGATTCTTGCACTGTACAAGGCAGAGTTCCTAATAGTGAGGACTTTGGAAGGACACACAACTGAATGTGCATACAATTCACATCTAAAATCATAAAGCTATATAACCTGTCTCATTTCTGTTTTATGATTATTTTTCTTTTCTATTTCAGGTAGATACCTATATCGATTTTTCTATGTTTTAAACTGGTAGCAGACATTGCCTAACATGTTCCTCCCCTCCCTGGTCAGAACAAATGCCTTACCTATTTTTAGAAGAACATTTTCCCCTCATTTTACTTGGTGCCATTTGACAGCCCAAGTTGGAGAAATCGCTTAGCCATCCCACTTCAGCTCTGTCTTTGGGTTGGTAGTCCCTTCAACTGGTAAATGTACTCTACTGGTGAAAGCGGCGTTTTGATTCCTTTGCAGCTCTCTCTCTAGTGTCTGGAACGAGGCAGTCTCTGTGTCAGCCAAGGACGCCTATTTTGTGTCCGTCTGAAAGTGTGTTCTTTTGCAGCTTTGTGTGTGTATCAGCAGTTATTAATCACTGTGGTTAGCAATAGATTACCATTGGAAGATCATATTAAAGCAAGTTCATGATATTTCAGTACTGCCAAACATAGTGGTATTGTGTTTCTTGATTTTAGCATATTCTTGTTCAGTACTTGCCTTTTCCCTGCTGATGCATTCAGTTGGCTGCTTCTGTGGTAGAGCAACATTCTGTCCTTTTTCTTATGCATTGTACAACAGGGTCATCACTCCAGGCTTTTTCAGGACACAAGCATCTGCCATCAGCTTTCTTTGCCTCTCCAATCCTTGCTGCTGGGACATAGTTTTAGTCCTCCATTGTGGTGGTGCTGGACAAATTGGCAGTATTTCCTATGAATGAGGTCAGAAACTAGACTAAAGTTTTAGCCCTATTCCCAAGGTTATAAGACAAAAACAGGTCACAAAGAAGCACCAATACACCAAGCACCTTTAAATTAGATTTTTTATACAGGCAGTATAAATCAAAACTTTATTACGGTCACAGACCAGCACAAAGCGGGCACAAGCGCCCTAAGAGGAGAAGGACAACTCCCCAGTAAACAGTTATTTAAAATCAGACTAGAAATCAGTATAAAAATGTATTTTAAAAGACAGGATATTCAATATCTGATATTGTTGCCTTACGATGTCAGTCATCACCCGTCTGATATTAAGGGCAGCAGCACAGAAGTCATTGCAGTGTTAGAGTCTGAAAGCAGCAGGGTGGAATAACATCTTTCACTGCGCCCCGGGTACTTTAAAAGCCATGGTCCAATGAAATTGGATCTAAGATCTCTGTAGAACATGCATTGAAGAAGCACGTGCTCAGTTGTTTCCACATGACCAGACCCACAGGGGCATAGTCTCTGCTTGAAGGGGGTCTTCTGAGGCCTCCCCTCCAATACAGCCGATGGGAGGGCATGGCAGTAGTCAAGTGACGAACAAGATATGTTCTGTAGGGTTGTTCTTCAGTTGAATTTGTATGTAAGTTGAAACAGGTACATTTTTAAGTAGAACTCCAACTATACACACATACACACACACGATTTGGATAGCATAGGGAAGGGTAAATCCCTGCGGTGTTTGTTTTGCTGTGTGTCAGAAGATTTCACCTTACTCTGTCCTTGTGATAATTGGATTTTGAAAAAATTGACTTGTGAAAGCAAGGGTTGTTGAGAAGGCATTTCCCCATGATAACCCTTTTAGGAGTGATTTATCTTCCTAGGGGTAGATTTCTATCACTGCCTGTTGTCTCACCCCTGTTCTTAACTATGACTAATTTGTAAGTTGAATGTTTGTAATTTGGCGAATACCTGCATTCCAAATTAATTATAGCAAATGCCATTTTCTAGTCAATTTTCTGTAAATTGTAGTAAGTCATCCAAAATGTTTCTTCCCACCACTATTTTCCCCCTCAATAAAGATTCAGAGATCTTTGTATGGTTCAATGAGAAAACCGTTGACCAACTTGGATGAGCATCCTACTCGTAAACAAGCCAAGATTCTCACAGGTCTCTGGCTCATACCAAGTAACCATGACCTGTGATAATATGTAAGAGCACAAAATTTACTATTTTTAAAGTTGATAGGGAATCCTGCCAGATGTAACAGGGGTAGAATTGACCCATAAGCAGCACTATGCAACACATTATTGTTCCTGGATTATCAATGTCATTTCCTAATTGGTTCATAAAAACATGGAAAAGTCTATTAAACTGCAAAAACTTTATTTTTGCGGGACATCCTGCAGCACATTTTGTTATAGCTTTTCAATAAATATCTCATAGTCTCAACCAATTCAATATAGTTTGTGGCAGCCACAAAAACAAAGTTCCTGGAGTATAATGACTCCTTCAAAGTAAGTGCCACACAATTAAACAGGAAATAACACTTTCAAACCAGGAACAGAAAAAAAATTCAAATTTTGTTACAAGGCTCGCATTGGAACTTCCTCGCTATGTCAACAACTTGTTTTAAACACTGTATGCAGTGTTCTTGGAAGATCCCCAACTCAGATAAGCACTCCAAGTGCCTTCTTTGCCTCGGTGAGGCTCACATCGCCACTTCTTGCTGTCACTGCTAGGCGTTGATGGCCCAATCCCGTAAAAATAGGGCTCATCGGCTGAGGTATCTCCTGTACCAACAAACCTTGGCCCCTTTGTCATCAATGTCAACGGCTCCTCCTTTGGCGTCGACCTCAGCAGGTCCATCCTCGGCGAGCCCGTCTTCAGCGTCAACCGTGGCAGCCCCAACCTTTTTGGCACGCCCGACCTCGGCGGAGAAGAAACCGCCACCAAATCCTTGCTCAACTATGTCGACATTGTCGAAGTCCTCGAGGCAAACGAGACAATCCAAGCAGCCTTGCACTGTGACGACAGAAACTAGGCAGGCTCGGTACTTATTCACCGCAAGCTCAGTAGCATCCGTTTGCTCGACTCGGCCCACGAGGTCAACCGCGACTATGCCACCATCTTCTACTGCAATGCACATTGCATTCAAAAGGGCACATAAAGAATCCCGCTGAGCGAAGATGACATCGCCTGCGGTTCTGAAGACACCAGGAAAGTCCCTATCAGCACCAACCTCATCACAAATGCCGCTGAAGAAAAAGAAAACCATGCTGCAGTCTTCCTCCTCGACCAAATGTGACACATGCCAGACAGGAGCTCTTCCCGGTGACATCTACTCCGGAGAAAGGGAGGCAGACAGTGCGTTTGGCCCGGGCGGCTCAAGCCTCAGCATCAAAACAGCTGCCAATGTCATCTTCTGCCTACCCACAGTCTCCTCCTCCACCAGCTTCTTTGTCTCCCTGCTTGCCTGCCTGATCTGAGGACGACGAAGGAGAGAACGAGGCACCAGAATCAGTCCACTCGGGTTCAGTACTGTCCTTTGGTATCGACAGGTCACCGACCCATGATGCTTATGAGTCAGACCCTCCATCGCCGACCAACAACGTGCGAGCATTTGCCGACCAAATGGCTCGCAAGGCGGGCACACTGGGCTTGGAAATCAAACAGACTTCCAAAGCTATAACCGACCCGGTCTTTAAGCGGATCCAATTGGAGGCCCCATCGGCTCCGTTCCTGCCGTACCTCCTTGATGTCATCCAGGCCTTCTGGAAAGCCCCATCTTTGATACCACCCACCTCAAAAAAGATTGAGGCTTGGTATCATACCAATGATGAAGGCTTGGAATGGCTAAAGCACCACCCCGACCCAAACTCGGTGGTCGTGAAGGCAGCACAGTCTTCCGGTCGACAGTCTTCGATGCCATCCGATCGTAAGGGAAGGAGATTTGATGCAGTGGGATGGAAATTGTACTCTGGGGCCCTCTTGCTCACCAGGATGGCCAACTACAGGGCATGCATGGGAGCATACCAACAAAGCTCTTCCTCTCTGTCAGGAACCGAAGCTCTAAGCCATGAGCCTTCAACCTTGAGTTCCAGCCAGCATGCCACAACAGATAATAACCAGCTGCAAGCCTGGGAAAGGAGAACCGTTAAGGCTTGGCACCAAACACAGGGGGGGGCGTTGACACAGGGTTGATTGATGGAACTATGAATTCAAATCTTATATAAGGAGAATGCACCTCTGTACCAGCATTCTCTGACATTACATATGTTAAGATTCCCTTCCAGTAAAGTTCTGTTACAATCTCCAGCTGTCTCTGTGATTTGATTCTGAGCCGACAGAGGGTGATCCTTACACTCTCTTTCAATGAATGTTAGCGGAAGACCGTACTGTTCTGACTACTCTGGCTCAGAAGGCTAACTCCCTAGCGCATCACCAGATCCAAATGGCAAAACACACTGGTGATATGGCTGGCAAAATGATCACCCATGGCATTGCCATCAGTCGGCATGCCTGGTTGTGATCGTCATGACTCTCGACCTCATCCAGACAGGTTATTGAGGATCTCCCGTTTGATGCCCTGGGCCTCTTTAATGCCGGTACCAACAACAAACTGAATGCTAACCAAGACTTTAAACTGTTGGTGGCAAAGTGTGGCATCGAGAATCAATCTCAGGCATAGAGGACACGCTGGTACCAGCATATCTGTCATAGATATGGCCAGCCATACCGTTAGTCTCCATACCGCCAAACCCTTCGACCTCTGTCAAGCCTGTAGCTGCATCACCCCCAACAACAGCAGCAGCAACACTGGTCCTAACAACTGCAGTGTTCCTGCTCTTGATGCCTCACAGGATGATACCCCCTCCTTCTCAGATACAGATGTCACCACCATGCAGTCTCTCCCCACCCTACCTCCCATCTCCCGACTTCCCCACCCACTGTTCGGGGACTGTCTGGCGCACTTCATTGATGCCTGGCAACTCATCACCTCAGATGCATGGGTGCTCAAGGTTGTCGAAGATGGCTATGCATTAGAATTCGAAGAGCTCTAATAGTTGATACCGAGCCTTCTTTGCCAATCCTGAAAGAGGGTGACACCTTGTTTCAGATAGGGGTGATTTCTCCCTCTCCAGTATACTTAGACGGGCAGGCGTTCTTTTCACGGTACTTCACCATTGCAAAGCCCGACGGCTCTCTCCGCCTGATTCACGACCTGAGAGCCCTCAACTCCTTCATAAAAGCCCAAAGGTTCAGAATGGTGATGGTATCGTCCATACTTCCCCTTCTTCGTACAAGGGACTATTTCGCGTCAGTCGATTTCTGAGATGCATACTTTCATCTGTCGATCCGTCGCGGTCACAGATGCTTCCTCTCCTTTCGAGTCAGCGGCCAGACCTACCAGTTCAACATCCTTCCATTCGGCCTGGCCACCGCGCCAAGGAATTTTACGAAATGCATGGCGGTGGTTGTGGTATACCTCTGGAAGCAGAAAATCCGGGTTTTTCCATACCTGGATTACTGGTTGCTGGCATCGCAGTCTCCCACAGTCCTGAGGTCGCAGATACAAACCACGTTGGCCCTCCTCGAAAGCCTCGGCCTGCAATTAAATGCCAAAATGTCACACTTGACTCCAACAACCACTATAAAATTTATCGGCGACATGTTCGATTTGCAGACTCAGACTGCCTCCCTTCCCAAGATCAGGTATCGAGCCCTTCAGCATGAAGTTCGACGGTGCAGAATGGCCCGGACATCTACGGCCAAGCGCATTCAAGTGCTTCTTGACCACATGGCGTCTACAGTCATGGTGACCCCACTGGCCAGGCTCCAATTCCATCCCCTTCAACTATGGTTTCTTGACCACTTCAATCCAGCTCGAGACCACAACTCAAAAATCCTGTTGGTACTGAGGTCGGTACGGAAGTATCTTCGATGGTGGATGTCTCGACAGCATGTCTACGTGGGGAGCCCCTTTCACACCACATGCCCATCGATCACCCTGACGACAGATGCATCAATGTTTGCCTGAGGGTGCCATATAGGAGAACTCTCTGTCCAAGACCAGTGGTTGCTACAGGAGAGGTCTCATCATGTCAACTACATGGAGTTGCTGGCCATCTTCAAGTATCTGAGGGTGTTCGCACCCTTGGTCACCAACAAGTCTGTACAGATCCTCACGGACAACATGGTGGCCATGTACTATGTGAACAAGCAGGGCGGCAAACATTCCAGAAAGTTGCTGGTGCTCTCCCTGGCTCTTTGGGATTGGTGCGTTGTTCATTCGATGTCAATCTCGGCACTGCACCTCCCAGGTTCCCTGAATATCTAGACCGACTTCCTCAGCCGAACCCGATCATCCTCCCACAAATGGATGATCCATCCAGACGAACTCTCAAAGCTGTTCGCCGACTAGTGTTGACCGGATGTCGACCTCTTTGCCTTGCCGATGAATGCCCAGCTTTCTCAGTATGGAGCTCGTCTTCCCCCAGATGCAGCATTGTGCTTCCTTGGAGATGCCCTACTCTTGGACTGGTTAGAGGAATTCCTCTACCTCTTCCCTCCATTTCCTTTCATCCTCAGGGTGGTCGAGAGGATCCAGATGTTCCGGGCCAATTGCATCTTGGTGGCCCCTGCATGGCCAAGACAAGTGTGGTATCCTGTACTCCTGCTGATGTCCAATGGTCAGTACCGACCGTTTCCTCTGCACCACGATCTTCTCACGAGGGAACAAGGTCTCCTTCTCCATCCCGACCTCCCCTCCCTTCACCTGACGGCTTGGAGGATCCAGTTCTGACATCATTGCAGCTGGCTGTGTGGTCCATCCTGTCAGCTGCCCACAAGCCGGCGATGGTTAAAGCCTATTCCTCGTGCTTTCCGCGGTTCCAGAAGTTTCTTCGGGACCGAGGTGACCAAAAATTTCCACCTTCGATACCGACAGTCCTCGATTTCCTGCTTTCCCTGTCTGAGCACAACCTGTCCATGTTGTCGCTAAAGTCATATCTGGCGGCCATCTCATGGCACATTCAGCAGCGTGGAGGGACCAAGGTGAAGACATTCCTGAAGGGATACACCAATCTGCACCCTCTAGTCCACCCTCTGACCCCTGATTGGATCCTCGACCTCGTCCTCTCCCGGCTGGTGGCACCGCCCTTTGAGACGTTGGCAGCAGTCGACCTTCGCCTCCTCTTGTGGAAGGTGGTCTTTTTCGTGGCAATCACCTGTCAGGAACTTCAATGCTTTCCAGTAAAGACGCTACAGAACTGCTGCTTCTTCCAGTGGTAGTTTATTGAAGACACAAAACCTATAAAGCTGAAGCACTCGCTTCCCATCACCACAATCCTTATATACTAATCCCTCCCCCATGCAATGCCTGGAGAGGGTTGCATCCTGACTCAGCAATCCCAGTGAGTCTTTGCATTACCCAGAGTTCCCTGGGTATTACATCATACCCCAGAGTCTTATCTAGACCAAAGGTCATAGCCCCAGTATATTCAACTGCAAAGAAATAGAGCAAAGTTCATGGTTGAGTCATCTCTCTCTGACTCAGCAACTCAGGTGGAAGTAGTAGGCTCATGGCAGGCTGGGATCTGTCTCTGGCCCCAGGCATAGAGATTCTCGTGGTGTTGCGGGTTGACACTCGTGGTGTTGCGGGTTGATGCTTTTTCTTAAGGGCACCCCCCTGGATTCTATCTGCAAGGCAGCTATTTGGTCCAATCCTTTGACTTTTGTTTCTCATTATAGATTGGACACCAGGAACAGGAGAGACACAGTTTTTGGCCATTCTGTTCTTTCCTCTTGCCCTCCGTGAACATTATTCCCTGTGGGGAGTGGTTTTTTTAACATTTCAGAAGAACCAGGGTCATCGTTGCATTTGCTGTACCTTCCCTGATTACCCTTGTTGATGGGGTCATTTTACTTCTGTTGTGGGTTTCTCTATGTCCCATGCCCAGACCCCCTTATTCTCGTAACGGTGCATAGGGAGGGTGCTCTATACCTGAGGGTACCTTCTATTGTTCTGTAACGTTTCTCATTGCAACTACCCAATGTTTGTTCATAAATAACATTGTGATTCCATGCCTTATGAGTGGGTATGCTTCTTGGTATCGTGTCTGAACTGATTGCCCTCTTTGGCCTAGGGGTGCTTCGCCCCATAAACACTTGGACGGTATGTCCTGTTCTTTATTGCAATAAATCAGGTTTTAGTCCTTCAAAAATGGTTGCTTTGTTCTTCCCGCCTCCGGAATCTTAGCTTGCTAGTCTCCACATGTGTGCATTCACAGAGACCACGAAGAAAAATGGTAGGTTACATACCTGTGACCACCTTTCTTCGAGTGATACTCTGTGAATTCACACAAACCCGCCCAACCTTCCCTCTTACAAACCTCCTCCTTTCTCGCTGCCTTGCGGCGTAGGAACCACGGAGTGCTTGTGTGGTGCGCCTTTTTTGCCCTGCCGGGGACTGGGCGGGGTTACCGCCAAAACTTGTTTTAACTGGGGAAACGGGGAAGTTTCCGTTGGGGCCTGCGCAGGCACAGTCACTCCACGTGTGAATTCATAGAATACCACTCGAAGAAAGGTGGTTACAGGTATGTAACCTATCATTATATACCGCTCTGAGGGGACTCAGAGCAGTTTCCAAGTAACAGCATCAATACATACAGAGTTAACAACATAAACAAGAATTAACAAAACAATATAAGCATTAAAAATCACAATAGCACACATATATTTAAAATAATCCTGCCTTTTCTAGGCCATTTAAAAAGGCTAGGCCGAGGCTAGTGCAAGCTCAAAATTTCTAGAGGGTCCGGGAACTTAGATGCAGTGCTATAGCAGGCAAGACAATAATAGGTACAGTCTATGGCTGCTCATTTCCGGGGTGGAAGGAGGAAGTGACCTGGGCAATTGGTAGAAAAAGATATGGCCATGTTCAACAGTATCTGGGGCTGAGCTAGAGCTAAAAGTAGATGAGAACAGTGGACTATAAAATGATTCAATATTATTAGTTTTTGTATGTCTTTATTTTCCAAATTACCGTGGTCCATATCAACCTCATTAATTATGGAGAGCCTTTCTTTCTTTGTCTCACATTCTCTCTCTTAAATTCATGTTTTCAGCATAAGAGAGAACATTTATTTATTTTATTTATTTATTACTTCGATTTATACACTGCCATCCCCAAAGGCTTGGGGCGGTTTATATAAAAGATACAACAACCATTCAACAGTAAACAAGGTTAAAAACGTTTCCATTAACAGTTAGCAGAGTTTGAAAGCCTATTGAAAAAGATGGGTTTTACAGGCCTTACGGAAGGCCCTCAGATCTTGTAGTGCCCGAACCTCAGGGGGAAGGGCATTCCACAATGTGGGGGCAATGATTGGAAAAGCCCATTGTCTGGTTGCCGTCAGGCTAGGTTCTTCAGGTTCTTCAGGCTAGGAATTTCCCAGAGGTTTTGCTCCTCGGAACGCAGTGATCTCTTGGGTTTATATGGGAAAAGGCGATTCCTTAGGTTGTCAGGCCTCAGCCAGAGCAGTTAAATAAACAGCTTGGCTTTGGCGGCCATGGCAACAAGGAGGCAGCAGAGTGGGATGGGCCTAAGTGTGCAAATTCCCCCTCAGTGCAAAAGAGCCTAGAAGAAAGTTCGGCTGGGCTGCCCCAAATGGGAACTTTGATCGTGTGGGGAGCAATCCTTGTAGATTGGATGTCTGGCGAGGTGGGAAGAGAATCTGGGTCTGCAGAAATGACGCCTCAGCCAGAAGCAGTAACTGAAACAGAGGAGGCAGGCCCGAGGGACGACCTGCAGTGCGCAGAGAGCCCGGGGGGGGCTGCAGGTTATGGCGGAGGCTGCAGAGGAGACTACAGCACTGCAAGAGAGTGCAGGCCAGACCATGCCAGGTGGTATCTTAACAAAGTCGCTGCCCGAGGCCAAGGAAGAAATCTGGCAGTCAATCCTGGAGGGAGAGAGAGGCCCCTCAGAGGCCCAAGTTCCAAAGAGAAACCAGGAGCCTGGAGAGCGTGAAGTGGAGGCTGCTGACGGTTCCTGGGAAGAAGATGCCCCATGGAGTGCCATGATGGTTTGGGCGATAGTTCTTTTCGAGTGGAACCAGCACAGGGCGGGGGCTGGGAATGTGCGGCCCCAGCTAGTCGTGGTTGCTCAGGAGGAGAACGACGCGGAGGTCGCAGAGCCCAGCAGCGAACCACCCAGACAGATGGTGACGATGGCGGAGGCTGAGAGAGAGGCGCCGCCACGGATAGAGGTCGCGCAGGAAGAAATTCTCTTGGAGTCCAATTGGGGTGGCCGGGAGAATCTTCAGGGGGATGCAGCCAAGCCCTTTTCGGAAAAGAGTTCGGGTGAGCCATGGGCCATGGGGCCTGCACAGTTGGGGCCTGCAGTACCAATTGCAGGGTTTTGGCTTGGAGCCATTTGGGTGTGGGGGGTCCCTGTTCAACAAAAAGCTCAGCTGAGCGAAGGGGGTCCTCCCGTGTTTTGGGGGGATCTTCCGCCTGCATCTACAGCGACCGAACTCTGTGTGAATCCTGGGAGAGAGCTGAAGGATAGATATAGGCCAGCAGCAAAGTTTGGGCTAGTGGAGACATTGGGTGAGCTGGAGACCTTACAGAGAAGTCTTACTGTAGAGGCTTCCCGGCCTGCTCTTCCGAACAGTGACTCTGTGCAATGCCTACTAATTCCACTGAGTGAAGTGGGACTTGTAAGAGTGTTGGGGAATTGTAGTTTTGAATGGTTGGGAGAGGGTTGCCTGGGGGCCTGCGCTCCGTTTGGGGCAAGGAAGTGGATAAGCAGACTGCTCTTTGAGAGAGCCTCTCGAGGGGTTGGTATAACTTGAGGAAGGAGTGTGTTAATTTGGGACGGATAGTGAGGGAAACCGAATTTAGGAAATGAAATGTTTGGCACTGGATTTTGGATAAGGACTAATATAATTCCATTTATGGGAAGTAGAGATTTGTTGAATACTTGGGTTACATTATAATATGAATCTGCCTTTTATGTCATTCAAGCATATGGCTGTTACTACAATTTGTGATTATATAGAATAGATTTACGGCTAAAAATGTTTCGATTGCTTTTATAGAATGTCCAGGTGTTGAGGACTCTCCGCCTGGTCATGTAACCAATTATAAGTGTGATGTTGGGAGTCAGTTAGTTTTAATAGTTCTGTGAAGTTCTCTTCTCTCCCTTTCGTTCTTCTCTCCCTGCGGGGCAGGTGTTCCGGGGGCGTAATGTCAGGACTCAGCCAGAGCAGTTAAATAAACAGCTTGGCTTTGGCTGCCATGGCAACAAGGAGGCAGCAGAGGGGGATGGGCCTAAGTCTGGGAGGAGGGAGGGAGTTTACCAGAAGGGTTTTTCACTGAGCGTTTTGGCGGGAAACCTCAGATTCCTCTTTGCTCTGCCTGGAGTGTGGATCTAAATAAACCGTGTCCTGAGGAAAAATCCTTGGTGAGCGTGCTTTATTTAACAGTCCTATCCAGGACCTGACATAGGTAGACTGGCCCCAGACCACATAAGGCCTTGAAAGTAAGAACTAGCACTTCTTACTGAGGTGAAGAAGACGTAGGGTAGGCTAAAGGCCTATTCACATAACACAAAGTCATATTTTGGCATTGCCTCAAATCCATTCAGTGTGTCTAAGTGAGATTATAGTTAAATCTACAGGATCTATTGTTCAGTGGCAAAAATATGCTCTGACAAAGAATTGACATTCCTTGTGAGTGAGTGGTGGGGGAAACAATGACAGGTAGATTATCTCTTTTAATACACAAAGTAGAGCTCTAGCAAAATGTTTTTTCTTTCCCAAATTAATAGGCTTTTAGATAGGATTTAGAAAGAGGAGCTATTGGTTGAGGTAGTCGTTCCTGATATAAATTTTTTTAATTTTAGCTTGAATAAACAAAATATCAAATATTCATCACTTAACCAGAGGACCAAGACAGCTCTTGTATGTTCTGATAATGAAAGAACTTGTTAACATGTGTCCATTAGTGAAATAATTAGATTCCCCTAATGAAAATCTGTTATGTGGAAGTGTCAATGATAAAAATTCAAGATAGTTCTACTGAATTCTGTGCATACATGTCAAGTAAAGTGCTTGCCATTTGAGATTTAGGCAGTAGCTAAGCCTAACGGTATTCTGTGATTTCTGCAAGAGCACAGGAAGGGTACCAAGTATATCATTGGGTGCAGAATTTCAGGTTTCATCACCCGCAACAATCACAAGTAGTTCTAGTCCTATTGATTGCAACAATACATTTTAAAGTGTATTTGGAAAGCTTGATGAAATCTAACCAGGAGAGGCAGCTGAAAAGGATTTCTGATGGCTTGGGTGGAAGCTTAATTTTCCAGAATAATTCTTTGCTCCTTCTTTTTTATGACCAGTAAAACCAGAATAAATTCAACTTTCCTAGTTTGCATAATTCTGCATAACTTGACAAAAATCCAATTTTCCTTGGAACAGAATTTGGATTGCTGGGGACAGAGAATAGTAAAAATCTTATCTGTAGAAGTCCTCATTTTGGTATTTCAGGATTGAAATCAAGTTTTTCATTAGCAAGGGATGATTAGAGCCTGACTAATTTTGACAGAGTTTGGGTTGGTTGGAAGTCAAATACTTAGAATATGTGACTGCACTGACAAGTGTATCCATTAACATTTACCTAATTTTACTGACTGGTAACTAAAACTAAAAAGTGATGCATTACATTGCATTCCTCTTTCTATAAATCACTAATGAACCACTTTTGCTGTCGTGTAGTCTTTATATTTTTACAATAATATTTTTGGTCTATCAATATGTTATAATTTGAAAAGTGACTATATTCTTAGACCCTTCCACACAGTCCTTATATTCCAGAATCAGATTCCAGGTTATTTGTTTTGAAATGGATTATATGAGTCCGCACTAACTGGAAAACTTGGGATATTCTGATACTCTGGAATCAGAACCTGGGATATAGGGACTGTGTGGAAGGGCCCTTAGATAAAGCTTTAAATAACGGTGAGCATGCATCCTTGCCAAAGTGCATACTGTATACAAATGCCTTGCTGGATTAGTGACAGCTCTGCTTGATATAGTATTACTGAAAAGTGATTCAGTAGCCAACCAGAAGACTGTGGTCTACCTTTTGTCAATCTGCTCTACCCAAAGCAGTAGTGTTGAGGATTACATCCTACTTTGATTCTAACCCAAATAGTCTTGTCTGTATTTATTGTTGTGAGTCTTGCTTGTCATTCTTAAATCTCAGTAATTAATTTAAAGCATTCATTATATTTTGGCAGTATTTTAATCCCCTTTTTTATTTTGCAGGAGAGATCACCACCGCTGTAACACTATTGAAATAAAATATGGAATGGATTTCAATTGTGACTGAACCCAGCCAAACAAACAGTATTGACAGTAGCTTGAAAATCACCAGTTAGCAGTTTCTTCACGCTCCAGCACTACACAGCACTTTCCAGAGAGAACTCACTGTGTGCAAGAAATCTGCTTTACAAATCTCTCACTGTAACCTCAATTTTGCCTAATTAAATATTTACAAAGGGGAAACATCTACAAGAGCACCCAGAAAGATGGCGTTGGAAGAATATCTTTGGATGGTTATTGTCGGTTTTATTATTGCTTTTATCTTGGCATTCTCAGTGGGCGCAAATGATGTTGCCAACTCTTTTGGTACGGCTGTGGGCTCTGGTGTAGTGACCTTGCGCCAGGCCTGTATTCTTGCTTCCATATTTGAAACTACTGGTTCAGTGTTGCTAGGAGCAAAAGTAGGCGAAACTATTCGTAAAGGTATAATAGATGTGAATTTGTACAACAGCACTGTGGATCTACTGATGGCAGGAGAAGTTAGTGCGATGGTTGGTAAGTAGTTTTGTTTTAAAATCTACTTGCTGTCCTTACCTTTTCAAACATTTGCATAGTTTTTCTATCCTCTTAGTCATATCACCTAATGAAGAACCAAATAATGGAACATCCTCTTCCACAGTCATTCATATTCTTGTATGTGCACATTAGCTATTTCAGAATGCTATTGTGAGCCCTTATTTGTAAGAGTTCAGTAGTGATAAAATGTGGCTCAATTTTTTTCTCTTTGTCCTTGTCAGCATTTGTTCTCCCTTTTTATTGGTACTGACATTAATGAAAGTTGAAGTATGCAGGCTCCTCATGATCAGAATTTAAATCTGGTAAACATTTAACTACAATGAAAAACAATGTTTTTGTAATGTTTAATTAGAACTTTGGTTGAGGAATGTCATCTTCAATGCCTTATCTTGATTAAATGCTGGGAATGCCCCCCCCCCCCAATAACTAAAAACTGTAACACTGTAAAACTGTTTTACAAAAACATTAAACAACAACTGAAATGGTAATTTAGATCAGTTAAATGAAATAAAACAACACTTATTAAAACATCATGACAATTAAAAGCTAAAGACTTATTTAAAGAATCAGATCTTTGCCACCTGGAGAATGGAGAGAAGAGAGGGACCAATCGAGCCTCCCTGAGAAAAGAGTTTGAGCAGCCACCGAGAAGACTCTTCTTCAAGTTCTTATTGGAAGTACCTGAGAGTGGTGGGACTGAAAAAAAGCCCTCACTTTAAGAGCTTAGAACTCAGACAAATACATCTTTTAAAGCTTTATATGGCAAATCAGCACTTTGAATGTTAGCCAGTGAGGCTGTTTGAGTAAGGGAATTATACGTTCACTATAGCCAGCCTTGTCAGCTGTCTTGCTACAGTATTTTGCACCTATTGAAGTTTCTAGATGGTTACAGAAAACAACCCTACGTGGAGTCCAAATGAGAGTTAACTAATGTACATGTTATCATAATCAGATCTGACATTTCCAGGAACTGGTGTAGCTGGTGTAATTGTTTTAATGGGACAAATGCACTCCTTCCCAGTGCTGAAACCTCATGGTAGAGTCCAAGAGTGTACCCAACCCATGAACCTGAGATTTCAGAGACAATGGAATCCAATTTTCCCAGATCTGCCTTTTGACTGACCAGGTGCATCTCTGAATAAAGTTTTAATTATTTCTCATCCCATTAGCTATAGAGAATAAAGATTGGTATTGTATCAAGTATGCTCTTTAATATTTTCCTAAAATTCAGCCATTAAGATCCAAATGGAATAATTATATTTTGAACAAAAACTTTTAAAATAAATAAATCTTTATAGTTAAATTGTGTTAGAACATTAGAGAACATTAGCATAGCAGCATTGTCCATAGTGAATAGGATATGGACCAGATATAATTTAAAGCTTTAAACACACACCATCCCTCTAAAGGAAAATTGGGCTATATCGGCATTGAAAAAATTGTGTTTTTATTGGAATTTATTTGCTTTTTTTGTTTTGTTTAAATTACTTGTCCTTCTATTTATTAGTTTTACAGCTATAGTAAGATATTACCTGATGATATGTTCTTTAAGTACAGACAAGAAAATGTCCTGCCCCAGGGATCACTTTTTCCTGCACATTGGAGACCAGAAGCCTGATTCATCAAGTATATGCATTAGGGTCATAGTTTCTTACTGGTCTTCATATGTGGTCTGTCCTACCAAAAAGTGTCTTATTAATCATAATCTTTTTTCCATCGTAGTAGGAAAATCATAGCTACCATGCTGTGAGATTGGTTATTCTAAGTTGCCCTGAAGCTGGTAACCATAGTATTCTGATTCAGACAGAGCAGGATGTAATTATTAATTTACCGTTTTCTGATTTAATTGGTAATTGCACTAAAGAGGAATGAAGGGGCCGTATGTATGAAGAAATATCTCGTGCCAATCTCCCATATGTTCTGAGTTTGTAAAAGAATAGAAGCCTGTATGTCTTTGATGTAACAAAATTTGGAAAAAAAAATCTGCTTCTGGTTTGAAAATGTTATTCCTGTTTAATTGTGCAGTACTTACTTTGAAATTATTTGTTATACCTCAGAAACTTTGTTTTTTGGCTGCCACAAACTATGTTGAATGGTTGAGACTCCATGAGATGTTCATTGAAAAACTATATGAAAATGTGCTGCTGGATGTTCTGCAAAAACAAAGTATTTGCAGTTTTATAAACTTTTTCCATGTATTTATGATAGAACCAATTAGGAAATGACATTTATAACCCAGGAAGAAAAACGTGTTACATAGTGTTATTGGAATGTTTGGCCATCCTTCCTGCTTCCAATCACTTGTTTTTTTCTTCGTGGTGCCTGGGAATACACACTTATAGATTGACTGAGCCTGCGCAGGCCTCAACGGAAACTTTCCCAGTTTAAAATTTTTCCAAGTTTTGGCGGTAACCCCGGCCAGCTTCCCAGAGGGCATATAAGCCGGCCCTTGTGCGCCCTCTCCATTTCTTTGTTTTCCGCCGAAAGGTTAACATGGGAACTTTTCCTAGGGGTTTTCGTTGGCTACGTCCACATCTCATTTCAAGCACTGCGTTACTTGTGCTCAGAAGATTCCGGACTGCGACAAACACTCTGAGTGTCTCTGGTGCCTCAACGAGGCCCATGTTGTGTCCTCCTGTTGACATTGTCAGGCACTGACAGCGTAGTCGAGCCCAATGTCTTAGAGCTCTCTTGTACGAGGAGGCCCTCGCTCCTGCACCGATGGTGATGACCGTCCCATCGACATTGGCGAGGAAGGCCGCAGCGGAGGCTCTGGTCCCATCCACCTCCACCGCTTTGGACCCGAGGATGCGCTCTTCCGGCTGGGAAGAGGCCTCCTTCGAAACCACGGTCCACGGTGTAGATGGTGTCGAAAACCTCCACGAGGGCAAAACTGATGGAACAGCCCTGTACAGTGACGACGGAGGCTGTGCAGACGGCTCAGACTCATCGATGAGTTCCGTGCCCTCCGTTCGCTCGGAGAGGTCCACGAGATCGACCGTAGCAGCTCCCTCCTCTACGGCGGTGAAAATCACTTTTAAACGGTCGCATGAAGAGGCCCGTCGAGCTACGGCGCCACCATCTACGGTGCTGCCGACTCCGGGTAAATCTCTGGAGGCCACTGTCTCGAGATCGTCGAGAACTTGGTCGAAAAGATGGAAAATGGTGCTTCCGTCATCCTCATCCACGTCGTCGAGAGTGGTCACCACTGCATCATCGGCTGAGTCTTCAGTGAGGTCCTTGCCGATCTCTCCTGCCCAGCAGTTGCCTACGCGTAGGCAGGCTCTGGCACGTCTTGAGGAGGAGCACATGCAGGACCCTCTCCCATCGCCAGAGGCTTCAGTGGAAACTGTGTTACCAGCCCCTCCATCCCAAGCGTCAGTACGTCTGTTGTTTTCTACTTCCACACCGGAGAAGGGACGACAGACGGCAAGGCTAGCCCAAGCGGTGCAGGCCTCAGCCTCCAAACAACCGCCGCGAGCTGCATCTCCTCCATCGCAGCTTCAGCAGGCCGCACAAGCGCTCTCTACTGACTTGGAGGGCGAGTGCGAGGATTATGAGGTCCCACGGTCGGTGTTATCGGAGTCGGTCATCTCCCTCGGGTTTGAGAGGACACCGACCCATGACGCCTGTGACATCGACCCGACTTCCTGACAATGTAAGGGCGTTTGCGGACCAGATGACGAGGGTGGCGGAGACTCTCGGACTGCAAATGATTCAGGTTTCCATGGCAATGTCTTGTCCAGTGTTCAAGAGAATTCAACCATAAAATCCGCCAGAGGCACACCTGCTCTTGCTGTCTTCTCTCCTTGAGGTCGTCCAAGCCTCTTGGAAGACACCCTTGTCCATCCCACCAACCATTAAAAGGATCGAGGCTTGGTACAGGACAGACAAAGCCCGGGTGTGACTGCAGCATCATCCAGCCCCGAATTCTATGGTGGTGGAGGCGAGCAAATATCTGGTTGGTTGGAGTATGTATTTCTTCTTCTCTCTCACTCACAGCCTTGGACATAGATGGTAGTTCTTGCCGAAGGGCAGTGATCTTCTCTATGAAGAATTGCTGGAATTTCTCTGCTGAGACGGCTAGAGTGTCCATGGTTCTTGGTTGTGGGTTTGTACTGACCAGGCTTTTAATGGTTGCGGATATGATCATGACCTCCCCCCTAGCCAAGGACCTTATCCACTCCATGGATATCTTAGGGCTCTCACTGATGGAAACCGGCCCCACGCATCGGGCCAGACATACATTAGACCTAGTTTTCGGTACCGGGATACAAATAACACCGCAAGTAGTAACAGAGGTCCCTTGGTCTGACCATTTCACCTTGAAAGTTGGTATCAAGACCCCACTGCCACTGAGGGTAGACCCATAACCTATTCTAGCGTGTCAAAAGAGGCTCATGGACCCCGCCAGATTTGCGTCGGCTGTTGAGTCCCCAGGAATCCCTGGAGGTACTCTCAACGAACAGGTAGAAAGGTGGAATACAGCCCTGTCCACGGCTCTTGACCGGATAGCCCCAAAACGTCTCTTCCGGCCATGCAGATTCCGCTCGCCATGGTTCACCGAAGAACTGCGGCTGTTGAAGCGCAAGCGAAAACAGCTGGAAGGCGTCTGGCGACAGAAGCCCAGCCAGACATCGAGACTAGCTTTCAGAAACATCCATAAGACATACGAATTAGCCACAAAAGAGGCCAAGAAAGCCTACAACACCTCCCAAATAACAGCTGCGAGATCGCGCCCAGCCCAGATCTCCAGAATTGTCCGAAGCCTGGTCAGTACAAACCCACAACCAAGAACCATGGATACTCTAGCCGTCTCAGCAGAGAAATCCCAGCAATTCTTCATAGAGAAGATCACTGCCCTTCGGCAAGAACTACCATCTATGTCCGAGGCTGTGAGTGAGAGAAAAGAAGAAATACATACTCCAACCAACCAGATATTTGCTCGTTTTGAACTGTTGGATCTGGAGGCAGTTAACAAAATCCTCTCTGCAGCACGACCAACTACCTGCTCCACAGATCCTTGCCCCTCTTGGCTGGTTAAGGACTGCTCAGAGGAGTTTCTGATTCCTCTGATGCACATAATAAACAACTCCCTGGAGCAGGGAGTCTTCCCGGACGCTTTAAAAGAAGCCATGGTTCGCCCCCTCCTAAAAAAACCCAGCCTGGACCCTGCGACGCCAGCTAACTACCGCCCGGTCTCAAACCTCCCGTTCCTCAGCAAGCTGATTGAAGGTGCGGCAGCGGCCCAGCTTCAAAAATTCCTTGAGGACTCAGATGGCCTGGGCCCTTTTCAATCAGGCTTCCGCCCCGGGCACGGGACCGAGACTGTCCTGGTGGCCATCTCGGACGACATCCGCCGTCAACTAGACAAGGGAGGCTCAGTAGTTCTGGTGCTGCTAGATCTCACCGCCGCATTTGATACGGTAGACCACGATCTGCTGATACAACAACTAGCCGCCGTAGGGATCCAAGGATCGGCCTTAACCTGGTTCAACTCGTTCCTGCAAGGGCGTAGCCAGCGAGTAGAATGGCTAGGCCAAACATCTGGGAAAGCTTTCCTTGAGTGTGGAGTACCCCAAGGTGCCATACTGTCGCCAATGCTGTTCAATATCTATGTCCGGCCTCTCGCTGGTCTATCTCGGAGCTTTGGGCTGGGATGTTACCAGTATGCCGACGACACTCAGCTCCTCCTAAAGCTGGAACCTGGAGTAACCTCGGTGCCGGAAAACTTCACCCAGTGCCTAGGAGCAGTGACGAAATGGCTCCGGGCCCATAAGCTGAAAATAAACCCAGCAAAGACTGAGATCTTATGGCCGGGCCGTCCGTCAGAGCTAGTCAACCACTGACCCCATCCCCCTCTGTGAGGAGCCTCGGTGTCATCCTGGACTCTAAGATGACGATGGAGGCCCTACAAGCAAAAGGGCCTTCTTCCACCTACGCCAAGCGAGGCAACTGGCGCCCTACCTACCAACGGAGGCGCTAGCTACAGTAATCCACGCCACAGTTACATCAAGGCTGGATTACTGCAATGCCTTATATGTGGGCCTTCCTCGGTCATTAACCCATAAGATCCAGATTGTGTAGAATGCTGCCGCCAGGCTCCTCACAAAAACACCAATGAGATGTCATATCACACCATCCTTGCAGCGTCTGCACTGACTGCCAGTCGAACACAGAGTCCTTTATAAGACTCTGACCCTGACATTCAAGGCCCTGCGGGGCCAGGGTCCCTCATACTTAAAAGACCGCTTGACCCTACCCACCCACCCAAGAGCACCACGGCCAGCAAACGAGAACCTCCTCTGTATCCCGGGTCCGAGAGAGGCTCATCTGGAGTCCACGAGACAGAGATCTTTCTCTGTTGCGGCCCCCGTCCTGTGGAACTCTCTACCGCCAGACCAAAGAGCCAGTCCTGACCTGCCCCAATTCTTGGCAGCACTTAAGACATGGCTATTTAGGAAAGCCTATGCATAATACGACAACCAGCGACCCGGAACCTTCCGAGTCCGATATTTTTAGCCATTTTAATATTTTAATGTTTTAATACTCTAGTACTGCATTGCTAGCTGTGTAAGTCGCCCGGAGCACACTTGTGGAGGGCGACTCATGAATAATAAAGTTCAGTTCAGTTCAGTTCATAGTCCTCGGGCTGAGAGGCGTCGATGCCGTTCGACCGTGAAGGCAAGCGCTTCGATGCTGTAGGCAGGAAGCTCTACTCCGGCGGAATGCTGCTAACCAAAATGGCAAACTATGGTGCCTACATGGGGGCCTACCTGCACGTTTTGTGGGAGAAGGCTGCTCCCCTATTCCAGAGATTGCCTGACAAAGATAGGGCTGCAATGACGACGTTGGCGCAAGAGGCCACCTCCCTCACCTATCATCAAATTCTGATGGCGAGACATACCGGTGACATGGTGGGAAAAATGATCCCCCACGCCATTGCCATCCATCGCCATGCTTGGCTACGGTCATCCGGCCTGTTGTCCTCTTCCCGTCATGTGATCGAGGACCTCCCCTTCGATATGCTTGGGCTGTTCAACGCTGGGATGGATGAGAAGCTTAAAACTAACCAGGACTATAAGATTCTGGGGACCAAATGTGGGTTAGAGGTCCCTGCCTCTATTCAAAAGACTCAGTGGTACCACCATTTTCGGGGTCGGTACACCCACCAGAAGCAGTACCCATACCGTCAAACCTCACGCCCCCTTGCCACCCCTCCTCAGCAACAGCAGCATCAACAGTACCAGCAAAAACCCTGTCGCTCCCTTCAGCATCAACAGTCTCGTCCCCGTCATACATCAGGAAACGTACAGTCGCGACAGCGAATTTGACTGGTCACCGAACGATACCTTGTTGTTTGGGTTTTTTTTACCATATGATGTTGTGCTTTAATGTCAATACCATGTACTCTCGACACGGAGTCGATGTACTTGTTGATATATTGTTTCTTCCGCATTTCACCTCTCTATGAGAGCATGCTCTTGTTTCCAGTAACATGATTATGTACCGTGCCTGTGTTTCTAGGACACTGTGGTTGTATTGTTACTACCTCACTAAGCGCGCTTTCCTCCCCTTAGGGCAGTGGTTCTTAACCTTTTTTGAGGTACTGAACCCACCAGTTTCATATGCGCATTCACTGAACCCTTCTTTAGTGATAAAATATGATCTGCAGCAAGTGATGGCCAAGCAGGGCATGTCATTACGACTTTACACAAGTGTGTCTTTACCTCCGCGGCAGAGGTAAATCCCGCTGAACCGCTCAGACCGACTCGATCGAACCCAGGTTAAGAACCACTGGGGATGCAACCTCCATGTGCACTTGCTGCTCAATTAAGCAATGAGGTCTGCTTGGACGTTTGTCCTGTCATTTATTGTTTATTACACTTGTCGGATCGTTCTCCCATGTGATGTTCTTGGGCTTTGCCCGATTATTTATTGATTTGCTGTTGCATTGAAGGGACTCCTGTCCCAGCCACCTTGCGCTTGATTCATGCCCGAAGGCAGATCAGAGGCGCTGATTTGGGATCTCCTGTCCCGGCGGCCTCGCGCATGCTTCACACCCAAGGGAGGAGCAGAGGCGCCCTTCATAATGGTGGCCCGGAGAGTTGTTGCTACCCCTTCTAAGGCGTCTTCATGCCAGAATCATGAGTTCCGAGGAGGATGGCGGCCATCTTGGAGGCACTTCGTCTCAGTCTTTTTTCCGTTGGTGCCGCCATTTTGGTAGCCAACAGTAAACTGAGATGTGCGATGTGCGAGTCCCATTTTTTCAAATGGGTAAAACTCACTTAAATATATCCTTGTAGTACCTGGTGGTCTCCCATCCAAGTACTAGTCAGGGTTGACCCTGCTTAGTTTCCTAATGGAAATATGTGTCTATAAGATAAATATGCAAAGCCTAAGCCAGTGGTTCAAAAACAACGAGAGTCCATTCTGGCTCTAGGCAACCAGTGATAAGTAATAATAATTAAATAAATATAAATAACAAAATGAAATTAAATTTAATAAAATAACATAGTAAATTTTATGCTAGTCAAATTTTATGAGATAAGATTCCTAGCTGTCGCAACGCGGCGGAAAAAAGGATCTGAGGGTGGCAGCCCCTCCCACTGGCTATATATGCTCGAGGGGAGTGTGGGCGGGGCTACCATTTAAAGTGATAACTTTTTAAAGATTCCGAACTGTCTGCATAGACGCAGGAAATACCATAGGTGCTATTCACAGCTGATTCACTCGGGAAACTACGGTTACAGGTAAGCAACCCATATTTCATACTAATCCCCCCGGCCTCCCCCTGTTACAAACCTCCCCCTTCTCTCGTTGCCTTTGTGGCATAGGAATGGAGGGGGCACGTAGGGGGCGGCTTATACGCCCTCTGGGAAGCAGGCACAGTCACTCCATAAGTGTGAATTCACAGAGCACCACTCGAAGAAAGATGGTTAGAGCTATGTAACCTACCAATATCTGGAACTACGTATCAGGAAGGACAGTGGTGTGTAGTTTTTATGGGTGGATTACACCTTCTGTCTCTCAACTTGTAAGCCCAGTGTCCTGTACAAACTCCTTGTTTTATAGAAAAGCTGGGTTGTCAGCTCATTATTAACTGTATTGCTTGCCTTGTTTGACATTGCTTCTAATTGACACCACTGAATTTCACAAGGCTGAGACCACTCTGCATAGGCACAGGGAATTAAGGTTGCAACGACATTTTCAGCATTATATGTAATTCAGTATCATCTTTTCCTCTTTGGTAATGGACTTGCAACCAACACTAGCTCAAGTAAAGCATTTTATCTTTCACCCCAAGCTTGTGTCACAAGGGAGAATATCCTGCTATTTGATATCACTCACTCTGCCTAACTTCTCAATTAGGCTCCCCTCATTCGATGGTCGAGCCACTGCTGGCTAGACCTTTGGAGAGCTCACTGACCCATGCTGGTCATGAGCCCTGGTCTTTCCTCCCCTGTCTTAGATGTAGTACCTACCTCTTGTGTTGTATTGTTTTGTTCGTGCACTTTGTTCAAACTGTAAACCGCTCCGAGCCTTCGGGGAGTGGCGGTATAGGAAGTTTGAAGTTAATAATAATTAGATTCACATAAATTTAAAATGTTAGTTGAAAACACAATTTCTTGAGAAGATTGAGAAACCTTATTCCCCAGTTCTATCTCTGTCTTTCCAGGCCACTCTTTTCCACAAGCCTCATGCCTGCCTACCTGTATAAGCAAAGCAGATCTAGGCAGAGGCAATATCCAGAATCATGTTCTGCTTCTCTCACATTTTGATATCAATCATGATTTAATCTGGTGGTATGGAATACATTTTCCTATGCAAATTTTCTGTGTAATTAGGGCCACAACCATGGGAGCATCTGTAGATGTAGCTGTCTCAGTAATATTCCAACTACCTTCCTTGAGTGACCCTTAAGTGCTCAGGTTCTGTTAATAAATCACTTCAACCTGAGTCAATTTCAGGCATTATGTACAATTCTATTTCCCACATTTTAGTTTTTATTTTATTTCAGCACCTTTAGCTACTTTTTAGTTACACAATCAGCCATGGTTTGGAGGATTTATTGCGGATGCTTGTGGCCCAATTTCATCTGTTGCTACCAGAAATGAGTTAAATGAACTATGAAGTTCGCACTCATGGTTGGTTTCTTGGGGCATCTAGATGTAGTCTTCTGGTTTATCCCCAGATGAGTGAGAGAAATTAGCCAATTAACCATTAATTACTTTTTTTTACTTTAGGAGGAAAATATTACAATATACAAACAATTGATGGAAAGAAATCAGGGACTATAACCTACACAATGAATAGTTGTGGCATTATTATTTTTTGCAGGATTAGGGGAAAGAAGGGCAGCATATCTAGATTTGGAAAAGTTCTTCAAGAGTCTTGTTAGGAAATATTAATTCTACGTGTTGACTTTACAAAGGACTTGTATGTGGTGCTGATGGCTTCCTCTAAAGATGAGCAAGTTGGCTATTCAGGGAGTGGAATTTGACCATTGGTTTAGTGCTTTTCAAAGTAATAAATCGTTATACAGCCTTATCTTGCAATGTACAAATGCACTATTCTATCATGTAGATAATGAATTTGGCAGACTTCTGCAGAACTTCTTATAAAACTTGACATTGAAAAATTAGATGCTTTCCTGATAGATATTGGAATCCTGCATATTTACATTCTCTCTCTTACCATTCAATACAACTATCATCTGTTATATATAACCTCTTTTATATTATATAGAAAATAGAATATCTTTGATAAACCATTGTTGTCTTTTTTTAAAGAGCATGATACTGACACTAAAAAAAGTTGCAGTTTACATTCATTTCCTTTTAACAGGAGGTTAGTGAACCTTGCCCTTATAACATGGACAAAAAACCTGTGATCTTTGTGATCATCATAATAGTTTATTATTTGATTAGTTGCCCTCCACCAAGTTGCTCTGGGCGACTTACATAGTATAAAATAAGCAATGCAACAATAAAATCAAAAACTTATACAGAAACAAAGTCATCAGCTTAGTTACAGATTAAATGCTCTGCTGAAGAGCCATGTCTTGAGAGCTTGTGCAAAAGATCGTAGGTCACGCATAGCTCTCATATATGGTGTCAGCGAGTTCCACAACACTGGAGCTGAGACTGAAAAGGCACACCTTCTAGACACACCTCCTTAGGACCCGGTAGGTACAGAAGATGCCGTGGGACTCCAGCTTCCCTTGCTTTATTTATTAATCATTTATGATAGGTATTATACTAATTAAAACTGGGGGGGGGGGGCAGAGGTTCCCTATGACGGTTTTGTCAAAATGTTTGTTTATTTTTTGTGAGATGTATTTATTCATAGTCTGAAATATTGTGTTCTTTCAGTTAAATGTTAATTTGTTGCCAGAACAAAATTTATGAATTATTTAAAAGCTTTTGATTTAAAGGAGTGAATAGAAATTTTATGTTGAAATTGTTTATTGCATTTGGTAACCAGTTTTGCTAACTTCTCCTTTTTCAATTTTTTTTACTTATTCATGTTTTTACAAGAATTCTGGTAATCCAGATTGTTAGATTTTATTGCCTGTCTTATTGTGGGTCTTTAAAATTTGGAATGTTGTAAAAGTGATCAAGTTGCCTTAAAGTAAACCACCTTTATTTCATTTTAGTTTCATGTGAAAGTTACATTAAATCAGGCAGAAATACTGTGCAATTTACACAGTCTAGATCTCCTGGAATACATCTTGTAACACAAAGTGAACAAAATCTCTGTAGAACAAAGGTGATACTTGTGCTCTGTAATTCCTTGCAGAAATGTTCTGTGGCTGCTCATGAACACCCCCCACCAATGAACAGCTTAGTATAGGTTGGAAAGTATATGATTTCAACAAGTAATGCTGACAAGTTGCAAAAATGCTCGTTGTTTTTGATACTACTTTCTTGTCCCTCCTTTAAATTTTAGGATCTGCCGTTTGGCAACTGATAGCATCTTTCTTGAAACTCCCAATATCCGGAACACATTGCATTGTAGGTGCTACCATTGGATTCTCATTAGTTGCAATTGGTACAAAAGGAGTCCAGTGGATGGAACTTGTCAAGATTGGTAATTGACATTTCCTAGTTGTTTTTGGTAAGGGTTTGTGCATAATCATGCATTGACTAAAAAACAAATCGTAGAAATAGCATGTTAGATTTTACTATACTTTTGTTTTAGTGTTCTAGAGTATTATGTTACTTATATACAGCTACTTGAAGCTGATAGAATTAATTGAAATTAGGCTGAGTGAATTCACACTGTACTCAGCAGAATTCTTTAAGTTTAACAGGAATATGGGCCAAGAATGCTTTTTAAAAGCTGCAGGTAGAATGTTTCTAACTTCCTGGTTTACCCTTGGCCTTGAAAAAGAAACTACATTTTAACCTGGCTATTAAATTAATCCAATTTCCTCATGGACAAGAATTCCAACACTGGGTTGGATATGTGCATGTGTGTGTTTTAAAAAAATCAACATCTTGCTGATGTGGCCTCACTACTATCTTGTGGTTCAGCGTATGCTGAATTTGTCCAATTAAAATTAATAATTTTGTAGCCACTCTGATTCTGTAGAAGTGACTTAAGTGTGCACTTAGCACACTCATTAAAATCAATGGGACATAAACATTCTTACAATCTGCTAGGTCATGTCAATCCTCTTTTTTAAAAAAATCAACCACATTTCTGTCATAGCCAGGATTATACCATAAATGTGCATTGTCCAAAGATTATAGAGTTTGTTGTTGTTATTGCTTATTGAATAATTATGTCTATCTTTGTTTTTATTCAGTTGCTTCTTGGTTTATCTCCCCTCTTTTATCTGGGATGATGTCAGGTGTGCTCTTTGTGCTTATTAGATTCTGCATCTTAAATAAGGTTAGTGACTAAGTTTGTCCTCTCTATTCTAAATGTTGCTAGTAAGACTAAAATATGTGACAAATGCACTTTCTTATTATGTAGCTTCAGCAATTCCACACAGAGTCAAAATGTGTTTCAGAAACAACCTTCTAATTTTTGACATTTTATGGATGAACATAGTCCCCAAGCATTTGTAATCTGCAAGAGATGTATGTACTTTAATAGATCTGAAAAACTATTGAAGAATGACTAAATTGTCTAAGTTAAACTTGCATAATGTTCTAAATTATGCCTTCCAGACGTTGTTACTTTACAACTATTGGCAATCTTTACCATTCGGTATGTTGAGTAGGCCTACTTGACCATGTAATCCAATGACATGTACAACTGCATAATTGCTATCCAAATGCAAGTTTTTTACCTTTAGAGTTCTATTGCCATCTAATTATAAAGTGTGAAATGTGCTAGTAGCAGTCTTGACAGGTTTTTTAAAAAGCATTCACTAGGACACAGTTAATGTAAAAACAGCAGAGACATGGTCATTGCAGGCAAATTTACCCCAATCCCACATTTTATTTTTCCTCATATGTTTAATTCAATAATTAGAAAAAAATTAACAGGCTTCTTGTTAAGTCATCACTCTCATGAGAAACTGCCACAGTCAGAGTGTACACGCTAGGGCTTTCTATTGGCCTCATTACCATCACAGGTTCTCTTGGTGAGAAAAAGAAAAAGAGACTTCTTCCTCCCTCTGGGTTCCCTTCCATGGGAGGCTTTGTTCCAGCTCTTACTTTCACTGGTACTCCAACATCTGTTTGTTTAGGCAGATTTTTATATGTACTATATATGCTTATGCTAAGTCGACCCCATGGATAAATCAAGGGCAGGTGATGGAGCCCAAGTTTATGGATTTTGATATGACTTATGGGTAAAACATGCTTAATTGCTTCTATTCCACTGAAATGCAAAAATGCTATTTTTCTGCACAAGCATAGTGAAAAGCCACTGAAGAAAGTAAAGATCATTGGTGCTTCTGTTAAGATTTCCTTGGACAGATATCAAGGGGAGAGCTTAATCCAGGCATCCTCAAACTTTGTCCCTCCAGCTATTTGGGCCTTCAAACAGCTTACTTGGTGGTTAGGAATTCTGGGAGTTGGAGGACCAAACAGCCAAAGGGCTGCAGTTTGAGGATTTGAGGATGCCTGAATTAGTCCATCTGGGGAGAACCTTTAAAAAAGCCCCAGCCTTTTCAACTCTCCTTCCACTTTGGGGAAGCAGCAAAGCACTACAGCAGGGGCAGAGAGAACACAGTGGATAGGGGCTTGTTTCAGTTTTCCCCAACAGCATCTATCTAAGCTACCCGCCCCAATGAAGAACCACAAAAGAGCTGTCATTGAAAGCAGAGGAGCCTGGGTTTTCTTTCAGCTTCTTCCAGCCTCCTCCATACTTCCTGCCTCATTGGAGAATTGTGAAAAAGCTGCCATCACAAAGAATAGAGTACAGGGCAGAGAGAACAGTGGGCATCAAGGTTTCTTTCAGGTTCTCCTGTAACGGACTAAAGAGAGAGCCTAAAAGAGGCACTGACTCCTCTGCTGTCTCCGTTGTAATGGGAAAGCACCAAAGAGACACTGCTGCCACTTTTTCAGGTAGGCATTACTAAAAGCCAGAAGTGATACCTGAGCAGATAGAGTTATTACATTGATCTGTGGATAACTTGATCCAATTTTATTGGGTCAATTTTTGGCATGGCACTTTCAATTTATAACATAGTCAGCAATTGCAGTGAGGCTTGTTATTGGGTGTGTGTGTGTGTATATATATATATATATATAATTTATTTTTTTAAACCCTTTTTTGTGCTTTTAAAATAATTTTGTACTCGTATTGTTTTTAAATTTTATTCTTTGATTTTAATTTATTCCTTTTGTGAGTCCCACTTGAATCCTATTCTAGAGAAAAATGGATCTAAAATAAATAAAAATTATTGTGACAGGGTTCAGTTCTACAGAGTGTGATGTTTTCCTGTGCACAGATATATGCGTACACCAAGTGTATCTCTGCAGTTAAAGTCTACTTTCTAAACATCATTTGCCATTAAAACCAGTATTCTCTTTTTATGCATCTTTTATCTAAAAATAATAATTTTGGATGCTTGTCTCATTATTGTATTCATTTGGAATTATATATACTCCAGTGACAACAACTAAAAAGAGACCAGAATGAGTAGGTGCCAAATTGTAACTATATTTATGCCATGTGCTTAATAAATAGGTAAACATATGTATGATTCACTTCTTCTATCATATCATAAAGAAAAATTTTAAAAGGCCTTTCAGGGACACCCGCCAATGTTAAGGTTTCATTACCCTGCATTTAAGGACATCAGCATTCAAGTGGTAAATCCAGTGGTTCTAATTATGGAGTTTATAAGCATTCTGAATTTGCCTGAAAGCCAGGGGCATTTTAAAATCTGAGAGAGAGATGTCTAAACAGAGTTTGACAGTAGGGTGCATGTCTCTTTCTCCGTTAGACTAAACCTCTTCCCTGAAGCAAATGTTTCAGGGAGGGCTTGGAAAAATATTTTTGTCTTAATGTATTGTGAGCTAAAATATCTGATTCCCTCTTTTAATTCTCTTCAAAGTTACAGCAATAAAAAGCAACCAGGAATTTGGAATAACTCTCAAGCTTAGTTTTAAGTACAATGCTTTATGTTACAGCTTGTAGTTTTGCACGTCATATTGTGTTTGTTCTTTCTATTGACTAAGGCCCCTTATACATTGCCATATAAAATCTGGATTATCTGTTTTATTGATTTATATTTATTTACTGTATTTATATACTGCTTTTCTCACCCTTGTGGGGGGGACGGGGGTCAAAGTGGTTTACACAAAAATAACGGCAAAATTCAATGACATAAACGAAAACTCAATCAACAACATATAACTAGTATAAAATCAATAGGACAATTCATCATAAGATAAGATAAAATAACATTTAAAACATGGAATAAAATAATTAAAACACCTAATAAAAGCATAAAAAACATATCCAACTTGTAGACTGGCTCATTCTAAATGTCAACTGCACATATTCCATAGTTGCTTCTTGTATTGCATTACTAGTCAAAAGCTTGGTTCCATAACCATGTCTTTGTTCTTTTCCTAAAGGCCAGGAGGGAGGGCGTTATATAGCAGTGTAGGCTCAGATAATTCAGTTCAAAGCAGATAATCTGGATTATATGACAGTGTAAAAAAGGTCTTCTGTAGAATAAAAAACAATTCCCCCCTCTGAACTGCTGTTGATGTATTTATTTATTTATTTATTTATTATTTACTTCATTTATACCCTATCTTTCTGACCCAGCAGGGAACTCAAGGCAGCTTCCAAAATTCTGGCAAAAATTCAATGCCGCATATAAACACAGCAATAAAACATACCCCATCAAACTATAAAACAATTAAAACACATAAGGAAATAAAACACATGAAGAAATGATGTAAACATTCGTTACTAAGGGAAAATGTTTTGAATGTACAATTTTGTGTAGCACCACTTACAATAATTTTGAAAATAGAAAGGCAAAAATGCAAAAATAATAAAACACATGGAACAATAAAACAGATTTAAAACATATAAAATGCCAAGTCTTGATTCTATACTTAATCCATAGTTCTTATTCAGACTGTGTCAAAATCTGTAATGCCTTATTCTCCAAATGCCTGCATACAGAGCCAGGTCTTTAGTTTTTTTCCTGAAGATCAAAAGGGATGGGGCCTGCCTGATATCACTGGGGAGATCGTTCCACGGCCAAGGGGCCATCACTGATAAGGCCCTGTCTCTCATCCCCACCAGTTGCATTTGCAAAGAGGGTGGGAACGAGAGCAGGGCCTCCCCAGCAGATCTTAAAGCTTTAGTTGGCTGATAAGGGGAGATGCATTTGGACAAATTAAATGAGAAGGTCATAATTAGTCTTGGATGATGGAATCAAATGTAGGTATTTACTTGTACAATTGTTTTCTACAGAGCTAAAAATTCTCTCTTTGTATCCCCCCCCCAATATTTTTATTAAACATTTACTAGGGAAGTGTGGGGGGGGGGAAGGGAAGAAAAAAATGGGGATAATAGATTAATTATTGGTTAGTTGCATCTTTACAAATGTCGACTCTAGTAAGTCATGAGGAGAAAACAAAGAAGGTAAAGGATGTTGAGGTATAGTCCATTTTAAAGAATTTCCCTGATAGCTTCTGAAGGCCAGATACCTCAAATTTCTCTTTCTGAAGATTTTGTTCCCACTAACCTGTCTAGCCTTCTTTTATATCAATCTGTCTGTCTCTCACTCTCTGTATATAGATACATAGACATACACACACTCCTATACGTGTGTGTGTGTGTGTGTGTGTTTATTACTTCTATAATTTTAATATTGGTATTATGCATTCTCTCTCACCAGAGGTGACTTGCAGTTTCTGAAGTCGCTTCTGACATGATAAAAAAAATCTAATAATCCTAATGAAAAGTTTCTGGTTTGAAGTGTTATTTTGTTTTTTAATATAGTTTCAATTTCATTATTAATTTTTATCCAGAAATCTTTAATCTTTCGCCAGGTCTGCCACATGTGGTAAAAAGTTCCTTTTTTCTGTTTACATTTCCAACATAAGTCCGAACTTTTAAATATCTTCGCGAGTTTTTCTGGGGTTATGTAACATCTATACATCATTTTGTAAAAGTTATCTTTTATGGTATATCTCCTTGTAAATTGTAGTTTTTTCTTCCAGAGTTGCCCCATTCTTCTAGGTTTATTGCTCGTCCTATATTTTTGCCCAAGGAATCATGAGCTCCTTTACTTGTTTGTCAGTTGCATACTCTTTCAAAAGGAATTAATATATTTTTCCAATTTATTTATTTTTTGTCTTTTTGACTCATTAGCATACATGGGTTCTGCAGAGCTAATGCTTCTGCTTGTTGCAATATATTATAATGCCCTCTTTTTCCACTCCATGTATGCTGATTTAACGTAGGTACAAAGAGAGTTTAGACTTAAATCTTATTTTTAATTCCAACTAGGATGGACTCATTGAATAAGATTTATGTGTTTATTCACTGGGTCTCAGACCTTAAGTAAGTAGCAGCTGTGAGGAAGTCCACAACTACACAGTCTTCCCTGCTCTGTAACTACTGGTATGCCTTTTTACCCACTCCTTTTTGTTCCTTCTCCTGAAGTATTTTATTTACTAATTTAGCCTTCTTCCACTCAGCCATTACATTACCCAAATGACACTGATACCAGTATAAGAAGCATAAAATCTGATCTGTCATGACCTACAGCAGCTGAGCTAACTGGGCTGGAATCACTGTAAAAACTTCAAAATCACATTGACACTTAAGTAGTAAGACATAGGAGTGGGCTGATGCTATGAGCTAGATAGAACCCAACAGACCATAATGCCTCCTTTCCTTTCACTAAATAAATCCTGATCTGATAATATGTGATCCTGTACAGAGTTTGCCCTCCATAATCATGGGTCCTGTATCCATGGATTCAACCAACCATAGCTTGAAAATATTCAGGGAAGAAAACATCCAAAAAGCAAACATTGAGTTTGTTCCTGTTCTCTTCTATCAGTCCACCATTTCACAAATTATCAGTCTCCCTATGGCATTTATTTGAGTTGTTCACCATTTAATATAAGATATATTCTTTTATAATGCTACTGTATATAATGTGGCTTGTGCATCCACAGATGTAGCATCCACTGAGGTCCTGGAACAAAATTCCTGCTGAATAATGGGTCCACCATATATAGTCAGGGACAATAAGTTAGAGGTACCACAGGCATCATGATATCCTTTCTTTCAAAGGGATTCCTGTCTTCCCTTCAACCTTTATGAGGAAGATTTTTGGAGCTTTTGTGTCAACTTTTTATTAGCTGCCAATTATTCATGCTTGACAAATCATGATTAATCTTAACCATAGTATTATTTGGACCATAGATTATGAAGTCAGTATATTTCAAGAAGCCATGCATTTACCACATTTTGGGGTTTGGTTGGATGTAATGAAAACTGGAATTAGAACTGAAGTGAAAGTTTTCCTTGTGCCCATTCACGATAATAAAAGTGGAAAAAATACCAAGATGTATTTCGGTATCTGCTGGGCTCATAAGTGCTCTTCATATGATCTTGATGGCAAGATTCTTCCTTCTCCATAGCAAGAATTTTACTATGTAAAGTGTAAGAGATAAAGTATGAAATTACAAAAATAATTTTGTAATTGTTTGATTTCATAATAAAACACCAACAAAGCTTGTTGCTGGAAGTGTGAGTCATTGCGAAAGCATGTGAAAAAGGGGAAAGATGAGGTAAATTGTGTAGGGAATACTAGAATAGTTTGGGCACAATTTAAAAACTGTATCTCCTTTTACCTTTCCCTCGTTGCAGCAATAGCTGCATATGGAATAGCAAATACAGACTCTGCCGTTTCCATCTGCGGCAGGCAAGGCGCCTGCCGCCCTACCTCTCCGGTGACGACCTGGCTACGGTAATCCAGGCCACAGTTACCTCAAGACTGGACTACTGTAACGCCCTTTACATTGGCTTTCCTCTCTCGGTAATCCAGAAACTTAAGCTGGTGCAAAATGCTGCGGCTCGACTTCTGGTTGGAGTGACACTATCATACCACATCACGCCAGTCTTGCAGCATTTGCACTGGCTCCTGATTGAGTGCCAGATTGCCTTCAAAGTGATGGTGCTAACCTTTAAGGCCTTGCATGGTCTGGGGCCAGTGTACCTGAAGGACTGTATTTCCCCGCACATTCCCCAGAGGCCACTACGGTCCATGGATCGAAATCTATTGGAGGTTCCATCTCTCAAGGTCTGCTGCTTATCATCCATCAACACGGCAGCGCACTTTTTCTGTAGTAGCGCCTGTTCTCTGGAACGCCCTTCCTGAGGAGACCCGATCAATAACTGATCTGCAGGCCTTCAGAGGACCTGTAAGACCTACATTTTTCGACAGGCGTTTAATCTTTAATGCTGCATAGTCCACTCTGATCTAAAGCTGTTTTTATGTTTTAATCTTTTACTGTGATTGTGTTGGTTGTTGTTGTAAACCACCCTGAGCCTTCTTGGGAAGGGTGGTATATAAATTGAAATAATAAATAAATAATATTAAAAGTGTTGTGTTTGGCAGTCTGCCTCTTGGCCTGATCAAAAGACTAACTTGGGCATGAGATATGGAAGGAAAGAACTAGCCCATCTCCTGATGATTCTTTCATCCCCTGCCAGTTCTCTCTGGGAAGAGAGTTCCACACTTGGAGAACTTGTCCCTTATGCATTGGTTCCTTATATTTGGGGAATCACAGATCCCTTTGAGAATCTGATAAAAGCTATACCCTTCCTAGAAAATGCACTTGATCACAGTTATCAAAATAAAAGGAAGGATATTGAATTTAAAAGTTTCTCTTCTCACATCCAGCTCATGGATCCTGAGAGGTGCATTTGTAGGCACCAAGTTAAGAATTTATATTCTGTTGCCCTGTATCTTGTATCTGAGTATTCCTTAGGCTGTGTGGCTGAACTAATAAAAATATGTGGATAGCCTATGGCAGGGGTGCCCACACTTTTTCATCATGCGAGCTACTATATGAACAATCAAGTTGAAAAGATCACCTGTTGTGCATGTGAGCGCACACGTGCGCACGCTCCTACTGCAGCCTTCTGTCTGCGCGGGGCTTCTTTCTTGCCTGCCCACGAACTCGCCGCCACGCGCACCCGGGAAGGGGATCCTCCTTGCCTGCACGCGCGCTCTCTCTTAATGTCTTCATTGCCTTCCTCCTTCCTGCTGCGTGCTTTTGCGAAGCAGGAAGTCCCCATCCCGTCCTGCTTCTTGCGTGCACAGCAGGCCCCTCCCATGCACGCAGCAGGATGGTATTTATAAGCGCTCCTGCCAGCGCAGGAGAAGGAAGAGTGACAGATGCAGCAGGGGGGCGCCCTTCCTTCTTCTCTCCTTGGCTCTCTCTCTCACACACACACACACGCATTCCCTCCATCCCTCCCACAGCCTCGCATCCTATCCGTGCGCGTGCCTTCGCCTTGCTCCCCCCCCCTCGCAGCAACCAATGGGCGGTCATGTCACCACACCGTGCGTGGCAAGACGAGCGCCAGAGCCCGCCCACTAAAGCCTCATTTTGGCAAAAGAAGCCCTGTGAAGGCGGCGGCGGGAGCTCACGTGCGCGTGCATGGCAGGAGCGCGCCATTTAGCTGGTGAGGCCTAAAGATCACCTGGAAGAGGGCCGAAGATCACCTAGGTGCTCCCGATCACCATAATGAGCACCCCTGGCCTATGGGCTAGAAAACAAGGCAGCTTGCTTTTGAAGAATGCCGTGAGATTCTGCTGATCTAAGCAAAATGAGGCTTAATTCTCATGAGTTAATGCAAAGGTGGAATTGAAACATCCCTTCAGATATCATTGTGTTCCAACTATCAACATCCCCATCCATTGGTCTGTGCTGTTAGGACTCAAGAGTTGTAGGGCTATTTTATTTTCATCATGGAAATATGCTTGTGTTTGTGACCTATGAACTAGAAAACAAGACAATTTGTTTTTGGAGAATGCAAGTTTGACATTCAAATTCTGCCCATCTGCCCTTAAAGTGAGATTTATTTCCCTTGGTTTAGTGCAAGGGGAGTGGAAGTGAAGCAGTTGTTCAGATATCAGTGAGCTACAACTCCATACACCCTTGACCATTGGGATACTGAGAATTATAGGGCCATTTTATTCCCATCATGGGAACATGCTTGTTTTGTTTCAGCTACATCAGAATAGGACCTTCATCTAAAAAAAATAGCCATACAATTCTTATTGGATTATGCTGGTTTTTAAATTGTGACAAAATTTAAATATGCCATTTTTTTTATGCAGGAGGACCCTGTACCCAATGGTCTTCGTGCCCTTCCAGTGTTCTATGCTGCTACAATAACAATTAATGTATTCTCTATAATGTATACAGGTGCCCCAGGTGAGTATTATCTCACATATGAGGTCTACCATGAAAGCACTATTACAAATCTTGAAAACCTATCATTCTGTCATGGATGGGTTGGATCCAGAATCTGCCTTCCGTGAACGAAGGGCCTCATGATAGGTTATTCAACCTAGGTTCAAGGATAATCCCCTCTCCTTGGCCCAGAGCTTCTGTAGAGCCCCTTCCAATTCTCTGTGTGGCATTTTCTGGATGCTGGAGTGGCTGCGCAGGTAAGAAAGGATATGAGAAGTGTGCTCCCACCAACCCAGTTACAGCCACCTAAATCTGGATCTAACCTAATAATGGTTACAACAAAAAAGTTGTTCTAGAAATAAGCTTCAGCTCATTTTTCCTTCTGTTAAAAAGTCATATATATATATATATATATATATATATAGGTAGGGACTTCTTGAAATGTCTGACAAACTACTGTGTGTTCTCCTTAGCTTTCATAGTTCTCTTGGGCCATGTCACATGTTACATGGAAACAAACCCAGGATTGCCACCAAATGTACACTGAGCATAGAATTGCTTTTGCTCACAACTCAGCAAGTGTTAATGTGTACTGTATGTGTTCCCAAATGTGTGTTTATCACATGTGCGCTTCATCTTTGAAATGTCAGCGGCCAATATTATTCTTAATATTTTTTCCTGCCTAAGGGGAAATTTTTTTGCAGTTCAAAATAATCATATTCACAGCCTGAAATACTTCTTTTTGTTTTGCTGAATGCATAAGAGAACACCACCTGCATTATGTTAAACTTGTAAACTGACACAAATGAACATTGTATTAATTATACAGCTGATGGCATTCAGTAGTGGGAAATCATCTCATGATCCACAGGTGGTGAAGACACAGTGTTCTGCCTATGTTTATAATAGCACCAACATGTTGTGCAGAATGGTGGCTTTTTTATCCAGAAGTTGCAGAGCAGATTTCCTGATTTAAGGATGTTGTGCTTTATTTGTTAGTGTTCCTCATCCTCTTGTATTCCCTCCATCCCCAATCCCCCTTCAGTTCAGGGCAAGAGCATATTGCAGTAAATAGTAGCATATTCATGTTCAATTATATAATTTTATTCTCTCCCCTTTTCAGTCCTAGGAATCACTCTTCCTGTGTGGGCTATAGCACTAATATCAATTGGAGTATCACTAGTATTTGCTGCCTTAGTCTGGATATTTGTGTGTCCATGGATGAAAAGAAAAATAGCAAGTATGTCTCCTGAGGGGTGGGAGGGTGCGGGAAGGTAAAACGCTTTCAAAATCTTTTGAGTGGATTTCCATTGCAGTAATTTTTTCTCTGTATTTCAGTGGTTTCTTTGCCTTCTGCTGTAAATGTTTGGGTTTAGTTGCTTGTCTTGCCGCTGTTAGCTAAAGTGCTTGTTTATTTATATAAAACAAAGGTGAGGGAAGTGCAACCAGCAGGGGCCAATCCCTTTTTTGCAGGCTGCAAGCAGAATTAATTTGAGCATTTTGGCACCCATAGGGAAAACAATTAAAATTCAGGTTCAAAAACACCCCAGAAAACACATTTAGAGGCGATTTATTTAAACCTCATTCTCAAAAGCACTTGAAAATGTCAGAATACCAGAAATACGATATTGTATTTAGAAACTTTTTAAAAAGCATATTCTGTATACCGCTAACTTTAAAAAACAACAAAAAAGCAACAGACCTAGCCCGGACTGGAATCCTCAGTGCTTAAAACATAATGCATGTGTTTGCTATATGAACTCTAGCATATAAGACCAAAACTTCCTAAAGGCACCCAATCCTGTCTGTTTAAGTTAAGTCGGGTCAACATTCATTAATACTTGGATGGGAAATATGTATAATATTTAAGCTGCCCTACACTTCAGAAAAAGCAGCTCAGAAAAATATAGTGACTCAAGTAAGAAAGTTGAGTCAGTGGAAACCATTTTCCCCCTAATTTCTTGATTGTTATTTAAGAACATAAGAACATAAGAAGAGCCATGCTGAATCGGACCTCAGCCCATCTAGTCCAGCATTCTGTATCATACAGTGGCCCCCAGTTGTACACGGGGATCTTGAGCAGATGGGAGGGCAAAACCCTAACCTGCTCCCGACCCCCACAACCAGTACCCAGGGAAATCCTGCCTACCTCAACCAACTCCGAGGTGGCACTTGAATGTCCTTTTCAGTAACTACCGATACACTTGGTATCCATGAATCCATGAATCTGTCTAATCCTGCCTTGTTCAGGCTGACAGCTGTCACAACCTCTTCTTGGAAAGGCAAGGGCAGAAAAACCAACACTGGACAGTTTGTTTATTTAAATGACACCAGTAATTATTGCTGCAAATGGCTGTGGTTTAGATTACAAGATATCTTCCATGGTTCATAAGTTTGGATTTTCCTTAGGTCGGTTAAAGAAAGAAGGTGCATTGTCAAAAATATCTGACGAAAGCCTTGATAAAATTCAAGATGAAGATCTGCCTGTGTTTAAAGAACTTCCTGGTGCCAAAGCAACAGATGAAAGCACTATTCCTCTTACTGGCTCTGGAACTGAAGAGGCAGGGGTATCTGATAGTATAGCAAATGGTAGCCATCCACGTGTACCATATGGTAAGAAACCAAGAGCACTTAGTCGTCGTCCCCAAATTGTTTTCTTGTTTCCATTGCATGCTTGTTTCTGGTGGCTCTTTTCATGCGTGTAGTTGATACAAGACTGTAGATAGCTATCTCCTGCCACTGCTATGGAATATCGAGGGAATGCAAAGGAATGTGTGTATTTTCTTCATACTCTTTTCCAGGGTCCTCAAACATGGGCTTGTCCTCACTTCATTTTTGAAAGAATGTGCTATATATGTATATTACACTATATTTTCTACATTAGTTATGAAGTTAACCACAAGAGTTTTGTTGAATTATATTGTTATAGTTGCAGTCAAATCAGTTTGAGGATTTTGTTAATGAAGAACAGTATCATTTTAGTTGAATTTCTAGTGGTGTTTTAGAGATATTGAACAATGTTTCATCCATCTAAAAGCTTTGCGACTTGATATCTCCCTCTTCTTAGCTTTTGTCCTGTTCACCATGTAGCCCTCTTTCTCCATCAGACCTTCCCATTCCTGCACCCTCTTTTTACCTAGGCTTCACCTGCCATTATAAACACAAACTATGTCCCATGATCTCTCAACTAGTTTGTATAATATATGTCTCTTATTTCCTCCATCTTTGCTGGCCCCTTGATTTGAATATGGGTTTGTTTATTACTTTCATAGCTCTGTACCTAGTTCAACAAACAGAGAAACAGCATACATCAAAAGTTAGTAGGCCTTCCAGGTAGTGCTGTCTGCCAGTGCCTTTTGACAGTTACCTGTTCAGACAGCAAGGCTTTTTTTTAAAAGCTTTTGAGAACAGAAAGGCAAGTTACAGCTACAGCTGAAACACATGCACTTTTAATAAATAGAACAAGCTGATGCTTTATTTTCCTTAAAGATGGTGGTAAGACATTTTACTTTTGTAACTAAAGTAAAAGTATAGAAAATATGTATTTCTTCATTTATGACAGCTAAAATTGAGAGCCAGGATGATGTAGTGGTTTGAGCATTCAACTGTGATTCTGGAGACAAGAGTTTCGAATCCCTGCTTTGCTGTGGAAACTCACTGGGTGACTTTCTGCAAGTCACATTGTCTTTGACTCATAGGGGAAGGTAAAGGCCTCTGAACACAGGAAACCCTGTGGTAGGTTCGCCTTAAAATTTCTGTAAGCAGGAAATTACTTGAAGGCACACAAAAACAACAAAATTGGTAATTTAAAGTAATAAATATACTGTCTCAAATGTGGGATCTGAAAGTGGAGGAAAGGCGAAACAAAATCAGTCAAGGAAAGCTAGGAGCAAATAGCTGTCAAAACAGACCAATAGAAAGAGCTGTTAATTCAAGAAAGAGAATTAGCCATACTTCCCAATCAAAAGAGCCTTTCTCTCTTTCTGCTTCAATCCAAAGATGCAGAGTGATGGACTGCTTATGGAATATACATGCTAGTATAAACTATAGAAAATTGAGAAATAATACTTCTTGCTGTGCAAGTCTTCTGCTATCCATGGGTTTGAAAAACAAGATTTTTAATGTTATTTCAGGACGGGCCTTCTCAATGACACACAGTACGGTGAAATCTCCTGTTTCCAATGGCACGTTTAATTTTGATGGCCACATGAAGAGTGACATTCACGTATATCACACTGTGCACAAAGATTCGGGATTATACAAAGACTTACTGCACAAAATACATCTAGACAGAGGTAATGACGACAGACCTCTTCAAGAAAATAACTACAAGTTACTGCGTCGCAACAACAGTTACACCTGCTACACAGCTGCCATTTGTGGGATGCCAGTTCATTCATCCTTCAAGGCTGTTGATGTGCCGACTACAGAAGATAGTGAAAAGCTAGTGACAGACACAGTTTCTTATTCCAAAAAGAGAGTTCGGTATGACAGCTACTCCAGCTACTGTAATGCTGTTGCTGAAGCAGAAATTGAAGCAGAGGAAGGTGGTGTGGAGATGAAACTGGCCTCTGATTTAGTAGATCCCAACCATCCCCCAGAGGACCTTCCAGAAGAAGAGAGAGATGAAAGAGACTCCTCACAAGTCCACCTGCTCTTTCACTTTCTCCAGATCCTTACAGCTTGTTTTGGATCTTTTGCTCACGGAGGCAATGATGTTAGGTAAGTAAGAGGTACTTATTTGTGTGTGTATTTATAATAGCAATATAATGATCTATCATTTCTTTGTATCTATTGACTGAATTGCTAGAGTCTGCTGCAAAGTTCACATTTTAATCTAAATTGTTCTTGTTCTGTGTCAGGTTTTCCAGTCTTCATTACTTTTTTGGTTACTTACTTATCTGAGAAACAAATACAATTATAAAATCAAAGTTTCCAGATTGAGAACTTGAAGTCTGTTTTTATCAGAAATTAATTTTGTCAATACCTTTTAGATGATTCCTTCTTTCCTCTTGCAGCTCTACTACTTGTATCCAGATCAAATTTTGTAGAGTTTTTTGTTGACCAAATGTTTCCAGAGAGCTTATCAATATGCTAATGATAGAGGGGAAGTTATTTTGTTACTTGCATAAGATGTTTTGATTTCATTGATTCTCACTATGTATGTATGTATGTATGTATGTATGTATGTATGTGATGAATTAAATAATTTTCCTTTGAAAATAACTTGGCAGATTTATGTACATTTGGCTAGGAATCAAGTAGTTTTTTTCCCCGACTGAAGAGTAACAAAGCCAACAAGATAATGGTTAATAATGAGCAAAATTACTTTTCCTGACTAAGTTTGATTATATTGATGTCTCATTGATTTCAGTAATCATTGATGCAGTGAAATTGATTCACCACAAGTTTTGCATCTTTTAGGATTCACTATACATTTCAGCAGTGACTGAAGTGTCCAGCTATGTAAAACTGTTATTTAAATAAATATGAACACTCTTCTATATATAGCAGTAGCATTTAATTAAATAGTAAAATATTGTTGTTAGTTGCTAGATGCTAAGAAATACATACCATACTCCATTGTAATAGCAATTAAATATGAAAAAGGCAATTAAATAATAAGATAAAATACTACTACTAACCAAGAGATATATTAGCTTAACATTGTCACCAGAAAGGAACACCACTTGAATCTAGAAACAGTTGTTATCAGCGTCTTAAAATGGTAAATAGTTCAATAACCCAATCTAAACAAAAGCCTCAGAAATGTGGAGAAATAACTAGAACACTGGCTGACACCAATGTTGGATGCCTGATGTAACACTTATTGTATTTATTCTTGTTCCTATCCTATTGCAGTAAACTTTATATACTGTAAGTGTTTTATACTTAAGGTAACCCTTTTGTTTCTGTGTCCTCAATATACTGTTAGTTTTCACTGAAAGATAGGGAAAAAATCTCTTTTAAAGCTGCTTTGGCTGCTTGTCCATTTAAGGGATTAAAAATGTTTGGTGAGGTTTTGGATGGTGTATTGGTGGAAACCAAAGATAAAAAGAGAGGTTTGTCTTCTTTACCAAAATAACAGCATAGAAAAGGAAAGGGGGGAAAGGGGGAAAAAAGAAAAAGAAAACTTTCTGATCTGGAGCTCAGTCCTTTCATCCCTACAGATCTCACTTCAGGCAAAATGAGTTCAGATCTTTTTAGAACAAATTGAATCTCCTCCAAGCCACGGTCTAGACAGTGACTGTCTTTAGGTTCAGTAAGGCTGGTACTGCTTCCTCTAACAAACAAATAGAATGTCTAACTAGTCATTCTGTTTTGGAGCAGCTTCCAGTGGGAGCATGTCTCCAGAACATTGCCCATCACTAGTAAAACATCTTCATTTGCTTGGTCATGAAGGAATATGAGAGACCGGGACAAGACAGATTTTATCAGGAAGCCTTTGGATTTCTTTGTACAGTTCACAGTCCTAGGTCTCAGAAGAAATACCAACAAAGTCTTCAGGACACCAATCACCTTGTCTCAAAAAGATCTCGGCAAAGATTTTTGAAGTCCTACTTGGTACTCTTCTTGGTATCAAAGAAAAACAAATACTGGAGGGATATACCAAATCTTTACAAAATAAATTGTTTCATAGCCAGGTGGACATTCTCGTATATGAAGACCTTATAGTCAATTTTTGAAACTGCAAAAGAGGGATTATCTGGCCTTCTGTGCCCTCCAGGAAGCATACTTGTACATCTAGAAAAATCTGATGCACAAGAGAGTACATCAAGTTTATTTACCTCGGGGGTCATTAACAGTACAAGGTCTGCCATTTGGTCTTCTGGGGTTGATGATGGCATGTGTTGAATCTGTTCCTTGGACCAAGTTCCAAGGGATTGCGATAGTTTCATCCTCCTTTTCAGGACAAAAGTGCAGTGAGGCAATTTGTGATAATGCAACTTCCCTCAGCAGTAAAGTTTTCCACGCATCAGTAGCTTTTGGAGATTCTCAAGTTAAAAATGTCCTCCCAAGAGCCATGAAGAATCATCACCAAAGCCAGTTTGTGGGATGGGGAGCGCAACTGCGAGCAGAGTACTTGGCAATATTCAGTCTGCTATTGGAAGTTCAGGGCAATCATGTGTTGATCCATATTGAAAGCATTGATGTGTTGATCCATCAAGGCCACATAAGCATGTAGGGAGTCACTTGATTTTGGTCCTGATGCAAAATGCACATCTGTTGTAGTTTTGTTTTTTGTTTGGGGGGGATTCTTACCTTTTGTTGAGTGATGGGTACCTCAAGGGTCAGTTGGTTGAACACGGAGAGTTTGGGCCAAATGGAATGGGCTTTGAACTCACTAGTCTTCTACAGAGTAGTCCAAAGGTTGATCACCCTATAAGCAGATCACTTTGCATTCTTGCAGAGGCAAGTCTCTGAGTTCAGTGGATATTGAGTGTTGTTTTGGGATTGTGGTTATGTTTTCTCTGAGTATCTTAGATAACAGCTTATATGGAAAGTGTGTTACGTGATTTATTAGGGATTCCGTTGTTCTTAGATTAGATCCTTCATTCCTTCCTCCCCAAGGGGAACTCAGTATTTATCAACCTCAGGAGATTGTTTTGCTTTCTTCTTTCCCAGATCCTAAAGCAGCACAAGAAAAAAAGGCACAGATTGGTTACGTGTGAAGCTTTTCAGTTTTACTTGGAGAGGTCTAAAAGGTTGCAGAGACCAGATTATCTTTTATCTACTTTCAGAGTCTATGAAAGATGATTGAGGGTTCTGTTCTACCTTGTCTTAGTTGTTGAGGATTTTGATTGAACATATACAGTTCCATACTGGTTTCTGCAGGAATTTAGGCTCATTCAATGTGAAGTGCTGCCAGTTCTGCAGCACCGAGTACAATGGTGTCCCTGGTAGAGATTTGTAGGGTGGTCACTTGGGCCTCTAAGTCATGCTTTATTGGGCATTACAAAATTAACACTTACATCTTTTTGTCTGTGTATTCTACAACAGGTGGTAGCTGCATAGTTATGTAATACTTACCCAGTGAGTAAGGTGAACACTTGTGTAAGTCCCAGCTTAAGAAAAATGAAATGTTGGTATTTATTGTAAAGGTTTCTTTTCTGCAGTTATGGGGAGGGAATCCTTCCCAACCTAGCTGATGATGCTTATATACTTTTGAAACTTCTGGTTGCATGTATCTTTTTCTTGATTGTCTGAAGTGTTATCCCTTCACAGGGAATCATAGAACAATAGAGTTGGAAGAAACCACACGTGTGATGTAGTACCCCTGACAGATGGTCATCCAGCCTCTGTTTAAAAGCCAGTTTGTTACTTTTTTGTGTAAGGAGCAACTTGAGAAACTACAAGTTGCTTCTGGTGTGAGAGAATTGACCGTCTGCAAGGAAGGTACCCAGGGGACACCCAGATGTTTTGATGTTTTACCATTCTTGTGGAAGGCTTCTCTCATGCCCTCACATGGGGAGCCGGAGGTGACAGAGGGAGCTCAATCCACTCTCCCTGGATTCGAACCACTCACCTGTTGGTCAGTAATCCTACTGGCACAAGGGTTTAACTCATTGTGCCACTGGGGCTCTTATTTGTTCCCTGATGACTGCTATGGTTGCTCAGAAGATTTTGATTAGAGATTTTCAAGTACACAGCTTGTTGAGGATCACCCTGATCTAAATGCTTGCTGATACACTCAGAGAACTCTAAAAGGTTGGTAAAGTAGCACATTCCTGTTCAGAAATTATGGTGAAGTTTCATCTGTTCTTCATTAATCTAACCCGAAGTAGAAGTTGTCTAACCCGAATCACTAATAAAAGAGGACATTTACATATTAGCACTGTAATTCTTTTGGCTTTCTTCAGTTCCCCTTTCTTAAAAAATTGACACTTTCTTAAAAGAATATGAACAAATTCATATTTAAGTGCTTTGGCTGCATCCAAATTGGATGACTTTTTATGTTTTTTGATTAGAATATATCCAACAAGGTTTTCATCTTAGGTTGTAAAGATCAATACAAATAATAACTTTATGTTCATTTTGGTATTGTCATTCTCCAATGTCATACCAACATGCTGGATTTTTTTATTTGAGTGTCAGAAGAATTCCATTTTTAAAGCAGTTTGAGCCTTTTTGTTGGTGTATTAATTTAGTATCAATTTAGGCTTATCCTGGCTTACGCCTTGCTAAGAGTGTGGGCAGTCAGCTGTCTTAATTCCCATGTTAGGATTTTGTCAAAGTTGAAGATTGGTTGTATTAATATTTAAATATCTAATTCTTCCTATGTTAAATTATACCTCCAGAGAAATCCTAGGCCTAGAAATGAATTAGTTCCGTACTTACATTTCCTCTCTGCCCTAGATCTTGTTCTTGTGACATTTTATCTTTGGAGGCAAGCTTTGTGCATTACCTTGAGTTCACTGGAGAAAAAGAAAGATTTAAGGCCCCAAAGGTGAAGGATGATTACATGTATTCCTTCATTAGGATTAAATAAAAGTATCCCTCCCCTTTAATGTCTTAATGTACGTAAAAAGATCTAGACATAATATACGGTAGTTCTTAGCATTCTTACTGTTTTAAACTGAGTGCAAATTCAAACATTGGGAGATTTTCACTGAAATGCTGCAGTTGCTTTGAGCTTGTCTTCTTCATATGGCATAAGCAGTATCTATGATTCTGTTCGGATAGTAGTACAATGTGGTTTAAATATTTATCCGTTTTCTCCTACTTAACCCTCTAAAATGGCCAGAACACATCTTTATGTGAGCGCTACGGAGCTGGAACACTGGTGCCAATTGGATGTTATCTGGCAGGCTTGGAGAGCTAATTCATCCTGCTGGATGGCTGGAAAGCTGTAACCAGGGCAGCCCCACTTGATAATTACCTGAAATACTTTAGCCCCTTTGTTTCGTAATTAGAGAGGATGCTATGTTTCTTGAGGTGTTTTTGCTTGTGTGCATGCATGTGTATTTCATTCAGCATTTGCTTTCCTGCTTTTGAAACAGAAATGTAGTGTTTAATTCGTGTTCTTTTTGGATGCTTTTAAAGAGTTTTGCAAATGTAAGATTGATAATAGCAGCTGCAGCGTGTGAAAGATGGCTTTTCTGCTCTTGCAATACTGAGCAGCCCATGGGCATACAGTATGTTTTCTGTGGTGGTTGCTAGGCTCAGCAAACTCATTCAAGAGAGGCTTGAATGCCCCTCTTCCTGCAAAAAATCAGCATAGAGGTTTCTTCTTCAGTAAAAGCAGAAGGGAACATTTCTGTTTGGTATAGGTAAATGTTTCTCCTTGACATTAAGTCTAATCCTGTCCAACTCTGGGGGAATAGTGCTCATCTCCATTGCTAAACTGAAGAGCTGGCGTTGTCCATCGATACCTCAAAGGTCATGTGGCCAGCATAACTGCATGGGGCGCCTTTTGGTCAACAAGTTCAACAGCTCAATGGTTTAATGCACTGCGCCACCGGGGGCTCTCTGTTTGGTATGTTGTTGCTTATTCATTCAGTCGCTTCCGACTCTTCGTTACCTCATGGACCAGCCCATGCCAGAGCTCCCTGTCGGCATCACCATCCCCAGCTCCTTCAAGGTCAAGCCAGTCACTTCAAGGATACCATCCATCCATCTTGCCCTTAATCAGCCCCTCTTCCTTTTTCCTTCCCTTTCCCCCAGCATAATTGTCTTCTCTAAGCTTTCCTGTCTTCTCATTATGTGGCCAAAGTATTAATCTTTGCCTCTAATATCCTTCCCTCCAATGAGCAGTCCTCTGTTTGGTATTGATGTTGAGAATTCAGTTAGAAGCCTTGCCTGGTCACTGAATGGACTACAAACAAAAAGTCCCAAAGTTTTTAATGGCATGTGTGCATTAATGAGCTCTATCATTTGCACTTTCTATCAAAATATATTGTATGGGTATTTCATCTTTCTCTCTCCCAAATGAATTTCTTTTTTTTTCTGGTAAGAAAAACACAGTAGGGAAAATATGGGAGGACTGCTAGTTTAGATCTAGAATTCCTGTAATACTCCTTAAGAGGAAAGACAATTCCATAATGAAAACGTCATCTGGACACATAAACACATTCATCTGTTTAACTGGTAATTTATAGCAAACAGTTTTCCCCCCAAATCCAAATCAAGATCCATGTTTTAAAGAGTGAAGCTTTGGTTGGTGTCATAGTTGCCAGTCAGCTACCTCCTAAGTCTTTGACCTGGGATCTGCATTTTAACATTAATTACCTTGGCCAGAAGTAGCTGGCATGTAACAAACTAAAATGTCTCTAGTGTCGTATTATACATTTGAGTGGAGTTTCATGTTCTAGATAATATTACCCACGTAAAATTTGCAATCACCTACATAACAGCTTCTTTGGTTCCGTAGAATGTTTGAATTCAGTTACTGGACATTGTCAGAGAGAGATAGAAAGGGAAATGGGGCTATTGTTAGTAAAGTAAACTGTCACAAAAGTTAAATCAAAATAGGAGATAAGACATTAGATGTACAAGATGATGGATTCTGAGCCTCAGAAAATATTAACTTTTAGCCAATGCCCAACTCCCTCCCACAGTGTCAGACAGCACCATTGCCCTTTCTTCCAACTGCGTGTCTTGGCAAGGCTCTCAAACTAAATATAATCAATTCTAGTCTTTCAATCTAGCTATCCATTCCTGGGCTGTGCATTCTCTGGATTCCTTTCTCTATTGCCAATGCCCCAGAATGCATTAGCTTTTCAACATGGTCTATTACATTTTTAATGTCTTTCTTATTCCCGATAAAAGTAGAATAACATCACAATCCTTCACCATTATTTAAATATTGAAATACACAATGAATACATATCACATATTATTTTCATAATGATCTTATCAAACCCACCTTTATCTCGCCCTTGTGTGATTTTACACCCCTCACCTCCTCCCCCACCCTCAGGGAACAGTACTTATCTTAATTAAAATATTAATTTAATTGAACAATCATGAAAAGAGAATGGTTCAGCTCTTTATATCTTTTTTCTTCTTCAGTTTTTTCTATCAGTCTTTCCCATTTCTGAACCCAGGTCTTCTTAAATCGGCATGTTGTGTATTTGGCTCTTCTTTCATAGATATATTCCTGAAGCATATAATCTTCTAAATAATTGTACCATTTTTAGCTTCCTACTTTCTATGGTTTTTCCATCCCAAGGCTTGGGCGGCTACTATCATGTATTTTATAATTTCCCCCAAAGCTTTGATATTTTCTTTTTTGTCTAATTTCTGTGTGAAAAGTTCTTTTTGTTCAAAGCCAATTTATACCCTATTAATTCTTCCATTTCCTTCTTTACCTTATTATAAAAATCTTGTACTCTGTCACATTCCCACCACATGTGGGAATAGGAGCCGATTTTCCCACATCGTGCCAACATAGTTTTGTGGTAGTTTTTGTTTTGTGGGCTATTTTAATTGGGGTTCTGTACCATTTAGTCAGTATCTAATTCTATCAATCTTGTTAACTGACAGCCATCGAAATAATTTTGTAAATTAGGTGCACCCCATCCTCCGTTCTCTTCAGGGGAGTAAAATATTGATTTGGGAATTCTATTTTATGTATTCCTTCTATCCAAGTTTTTATTAAAATATCCCATTTTTAAATAATTTTGCTGGGAATATTACATGGGAGCGATTGAAATAAGAATAAGAATTTTGGGAGAATCATCATTTTGACAATTTTAATTTTACTTGACATATCCCAATTTCATTTTTTCAATTACGCATCTGATTGTTTACTTTTTTCCATAAATTATTATAGTTAGATTGAGTTATGTTATTTAGGTTTTTGGGAATGTAAACGCCTAGGTATTTTAGCTTCTTCTCCCCTAATTTTATCCTTGTGGTGGTCTGAATTTCTTTTAACTCTTTCGGAGTCAGATTTTTGTGCAATAGTTCTGATTTTTGTATATTAATAGCCAGCCCTTAGAAGTTCTCGAATTTCTGTATAGTATTGATTACTTCTTTTAAAGATTCCTCCGGTGACCCCAATAACACCATGGCGTCATCCGCAAATAAATTTATTTTCATTACCTCTGTCGCAATTTTTTTACCATTAATTTTGATGTTGTTTCTAATTACATTTGCCAAGTGCTTTATTGCCAGAGCAAAAAGGATGGGGGAAAGGGGGAAACCTTGCTTGGTCCCACTTTTAATCTTAATAGTTCTTGTTTTGGTTCCATTAATCAGTATTTGTGTTTGGTTGTCTTTGTAAAGTTCCTTAATTACTTCACAAAACTGTCTCCCCAAGTTAAAGTCTTCACAGACTTGATGTAGATATTGGTGGTTGACCATATCAAATGCTTTATAAACGCCTCAATTTTAGTAACAATGTTTTAATGGTTTTTAACTCTTTTTTCCTTGTGGCTTGGTTAATTACATTGAGTATATTTCTTAGGGTCTGACAAAGAGCATCAAAAGGCAGGATGGGCTCTCTAGCCTTTTGGCAACCATCTTAGGAGAAGGAAAACTCTAATTTCAAACCCGGGCAGATGGTGCTCGTTTAACCCTGTAAGGTCAGCCATCTAAGAGAAGGAAACTCGAACCAAACCTACGACCTGAGGACCTCGCTGCCACCGTCCTAAGCTTGCTAGGCCCTGGCAGACGAACCTTTGGTTTAAAAGTTGAGGCCAGTTCTGTGCACGCTGCGCTCCACCAGAAGAGTCCATTGCACAGGCTCGAAGGACACATCCAACCTCTGAATCATCAATGCGCTTGTAGAAAGCGTGGGATGAGTCCTTCCTGAATCTTTGTTCGCAAAGAAAAGCCAAGAGAAGATTTTTATAGGGTCTGCTAATCTTGTTTTTGATAAAGCTATATTGGTCTTATTATTCTTTATTATTATTTCGATTTGATAAACCACCCTTCCCGAGGCTCAGGGCGGTTTACAGCATATAAAAATACATAAAATTTAAAACACATAAAATTACATCTTAAAACAGATGACAAACCCAACCCCTTACAGTCGCATAAAATCATAACCAGACATAGCTGATTCATACAGAGTGGCAGTGGTACAGCAGGGTGGCAAGTTGTTAATCATGCGCCAGTCAGACATCAAACGCCTGCCTGAACAGCCAGGTCTTACAGGACCTGCGGAAAGCCATCAGGTCCCGCAGGGCTCACGTCTCCGGCAGCAGCGAGTTCCATAAGACCGGCGCAGCCACTGAAAACGCTCTCTGCCGCGTGGTAGAGAGCCTGCAGAGCTTCATACCCGGGACTTCAAGTGAGTTAAGCCCCTCTGAACGCAGTGATCTTCTGGGCGCATATGGGGTAAGCCGTTCCTTCAAGTACACTGGCCCCAAAACATGTAAGGCCTTAAAAGTCAAAACTAACACCTTATTAAATTTTGAATTATGCCTGCCAGCCTGTTTGCAAAAAGTTTTGTCAAGATTTTATAATCTACATTACACAATGTAATAGGCTTATATGAGTTTGGGTTAGTTTCATCTTTATTGGGTTTTTAAATTGTAATTATTTCAGATTTCTTCCATGTTTCCAGGAATGTTTTCTTTTTTAATATCTCATTGAATAAGATTTCTAATTGAGGGATGATTTCTGAATGAAATATTTTGTAAAAAATAGACGTGAAACCGCCAGGACCAGGAGACGAGTTTGGTTTAAGATTGTTAATAACTTCTTTAATTTCCTTACTGGTGAGGAAATTCTGCTTGTGTCAGGGGATCTAATTTTCTCTTAATGATTCCCTCAGATCTTCCAATTTCTTTATCTGTATACAATTTTTCATAACTAGCCATTATTTCTCTCAAGTCATCCTCGTTAGTTTTAATTTGTCCCTTCCCATCTTTTAATTTTGATATCATGTTTCTTCCTTTTCTTGATTTAACATAGCTTGCTAATCTCCTAGTGTTATTTATGGAGTTAACTTGAAAATAGTTTTTTACAAACAATTATTTTTGTTAATTCCATTTTCTCTAGCTCTTCTAATAGCTTCTTATTCTCTTTCCATTGTTCTTTATTTTGGTCTGTTGGGTTTTGGTTTTTTAAAAAAATTCTGAAATAGTATATCACCTTCCTGTTTTACCGCCTCTTTTCTCTGTTTTAATTTTTTAATACCCCTTTCCATTGTGATGCATTTTCTTCTAATCACAGCTTTAAAAGTGTCCCAAATTGTGTTCTCCTTTAAGTCGGGGGATCTATTGATTCTAAAATATTGCTTAATTTCCTCTTAATTCTTTTATGTCCTTAGATGTTACCAGTGGGTTAAATCTCCATCTATACTCCTTTCTCCTACTGCTACTTCCCAATTTAAGGTAGAGAGGAGCATGGTCTCCTGGCAACCTATTTTCCACTGATGCTTCTACGATGGGTAGAACATTATTATTACCAATAAGAAAATAGCCTAATGTGGAAAATGAAGTATGCTAGCAGAATAGTGTGTGGGGGTATCAATTATTTGTCCAATTCTTTCATTAACATCACAAATGTTCAATTTTTAAGGTTGATTTTACTTTCTCCCCCGATTTTCCCAATCTTCTTATTATTCCTTTTCTTATAAAGATCTAAATTGAGATCTCCACCTATAATTATATCTCCCTCTGCCTCCCGTTCTATTTTTTAAAAGATTTTATTAATGAATCTTTTTTGCCCCTTATTGGGCCCAGAAAGACTAATAATGGAGACTTTGCAATCATTCAATTTCCCACATACCATTATAAACCTCCCCTCCCTATCTGTAATTATTTTCCCTGTTTCAAAAGCAAGGTCATTTTTTATTATAATGGTAACTCCCCGAGAATTGCTTGTGCCTTGGATTCATATTGAGCATCCCAATTAGTTATATTTATCAGTTTTGATCTCTCTTCGTGATGAGTCTCTTGTAAGCATTCTATATTAAAACATGGACATGCATTCAAACTATCAACATAATAGTCTTCATATACTTACTGATATCTCATATTCATATTTATCATTTCAAATTTTCATAACACAATTACATTTTCATATTACATTCATATGGACCCTAATAATGCTGAAATGTATATTCCAACAATCAGAACACATAATAATCCAATCAGTACAACATAATTCATCAACAACCTTCAAAGAGATACAAAAACAATTCCAAAGTCCATCACCGAGATGCCAAAATACATAAAATTCTATAGACGCTTCATTGATGATATTTTTCTTTTATATCACAATTCAGTTAATATCACAAATTTCACAACCTGGATCAATACTTGACACAGAAATATTAAATTAACTTTAACATCTAGCAAAAATTCAGTTAACTTTCTAGGCGTGACCGTATTTACACAACAAAATCAATTAAAAGTAATGAATTACAAAAAACCAACAGATCGTAATACATTATTGCATTATATCAGCTTTCATTCCTTTTCACTTAAAAGAAGTCTCCCCTACACCCAATTTATAAGATTGAAAATAAATTCGTCGTTTGATGTACATTATCAAAAAGATGCTAATCGATTATCTGATGATTTGAAGGACAGAGGCTATCCGAAAGCCATTATCGATTCAGCAAGACAGAAAGCACATTTAACATCTAAGGAAACATTACTACAACCAAAGATTAAAAGACATGAACAAAGAGTAGTGTGGCCACTAACCCTTACAAAACACTCTAATAAAATATACAACATTATGAAACTATGGTCCATCATCTCTAAAATACCAGGTTTAGAAAGCCCACCAATGTAAGCACATAAAAGAACGGGGAGCATCAAGGAACTTAATCAATTCAAATCATCTGAAGCAAGCCACATTTACAAGTAACAGCCCAGGGACGAAAAAATGTGGACACTGTGGGATCTGTGCACAAATGAACACCTCTAAAACCATTCAGAATAGAACCAATGCCAGGATCTTAAAGTTACGCCACAAGATTACCTGCTGAACCTCCGCAGTGACATATTGTATAGAGTGTTTTTGTGGCTATCATTAGGTGGGGCAAACGTCACAAGAATTATGCACAAGAATATTTGAACACAAATCAAAAATTAGATGTAAATCTCAGGATTCAGTACTTTATTCACATTTCTTAAAAGCAAACCACTCAGCAGAGTCTTTCACTGTATATGGGCTTGAAAGAGTTAAGAGCAGCCCACACTGAGACCTCCGTAAGTCTTTGCTAAAAACAGAAGCAAAATGGGTATTGCTACTCTCCAGTGAAACCCCAAATGGGTTAAATGATGAGATCTCACTACAGAGTCTTTTAATTTTATTAATTAACCTAAATCAACGAGCTCCACCTTCCCAGCAACATATAATAAGCTCTCCTGTAGGAACATGAATGGCTGCATCCAGCCATATGGAACGCTATCTAGTGAAGCTATCAGATTGATCACTTGAGGTATGTGAAAAGGCTACCAAGATTTGGTACTTAGAAAGTATAGTTCGCCATGGTTTATATGCTTACTTTGTGGTTCGTGCATTTTTTTGAAATTATCCTCACACGGCATCACTGGTTGTCGCGATATTTCAACGCCATTACGGGAAAAACTAAACCATGCCCTGACGAAGCACCAGGGAGAGCGCGAAACGGCCCGAAAGATCGGCGCCTTGGAAACATAAGCTGTAGGCAGCAACCTCTAAGATTAGAGGACCTGCCTTTAAATTTATTTATTTATTTATTTATTTATTTACTACGCTTCTATACCGCCTCTCTCAGCCTGAAGGCGACTCAAGGCGGTGAACAAGCAGCAGCAAGTGCCCGCATACAAACACATCATTAAAAAGGAAAATACGGGAATTGAAGCGTATACAACCGCAGAGCCGTGAGTGAGATTTTGTGAAAACATTGGGACTATGGACTCCACTACTGGTTTATAAAAATATTTAGTGGAAAAGGAACACCAAATAACCCTGATTATAAGTGAAATGTAAGAGACACTCAATAATAGAGCACAAAGGACCAGAATGGACTTTGGAATTGTTTTTGTATCTCTTTGAAGGTTGTTGATGAATTATGTTGTACTGATTGGATTATTATGCATTCTGATTGTTAAAATATACATATCAGCATTATTGGGTCCATACGTTCGTTCCCCCAAGATCACTACGTTCAGAAGAGCAAAATATGCTACTGGTTCCATCAATCCGCTCCTGCCATCTATCCACAACTAGGCAGAGGGCCTTCTCTGTGGCGGCCCCAGTATGGTGGAACTGCCTGCCTGACGCTACCTGAGCGATCACAGAGCTCAGTCCTTTTCGAAGGGCCTGCAAAACTGCGCTCTTCAAACTGGCCTTTGACTAATTGATCTGCCCTGAGGGGCTCATGCCTGGAGTTTTTAAAGATTGAATTTTATGGTTTTATGTACACTGGTTATGTTTTATGTTATGTATGGCTGCAGGTGTATGCGCAGCACGTTTTTAATGTATGTTGTAATCCGCCCCGAGCCTGCAGGGAGGAGCGGAATATAAGATCGAATAATAAATAAATAAATAAATAAATAAATAAATATGAATGTAATATAAAAATGTAATTGTGTTATGAAAATTTGAAATGATAAATATGAATATGAGATATCAGTAAGTATATGAAGACTATTATGTTGATAGTTTGAATGCATGTCCATGTTTAATATAGTGTTGAGCAGTAAACAGCCCCCCTCTTTTGCGTTTTGGTCTCTTGTAAACATGCCACCGTTATCTGGTTTTCTGTTAGTAGTTTACGTAGTCTATCTTTCTTAAATTCCGATTTGAGACCGTTAATGTTCACTGTCATAAACTGAATTGAAGCCATCTACATTTAATTAATTCACTTTATAAATCTTTGTGCTTTCCATTCCCCTTGTATTGTAATTTTGAGCAACTGTTCCCTCTCTTCCCCATCCTTCCTCCCCCCCCCCCCCTAGAATTAAATTCCTCCCTACTGGGAGGAATGGCAAAGAAAGAGTTACTTCTTGCCATTTTCCAGACGGCTTGATCAGTGCTGGAGTCATCCCAACCCCCCTCTCCACTAGGCAAAAGTTAGGGAGCTCTTATCTCAGGCTCAAGGGCACTGTCTTCCCAATAATATACTTCCTCCTGTCTCTAAGACTGTCTCTTTCCCCTTGGACATTTATAAAGTCAGTACATAGCTTAGAGACAGGAACTAAGCTAGTAATATCTAGCTAATAATCAATATGCCTAGTACAACTTACTACAAAGAGCTAAATCGAGAGGCATGGAAAATAAAATAATAATGATAATGACAAAGAAATAATACTATGAAAACTGACCCAGCCACCCCCCTAGTAGTAAATCCTTGTAATTAATTAATCACATTAATCACATCTTTTAGTTAAACCCCCATTACTATAAGGCATAGTTCATTTGCCCTGTTAAACTTGAAAATAAGTTATGACACATTGGCTGTGCTCCTAATTCCAATGGGTTGTTGTTGGTGATCGATCTTCCCAGTTTTATATTTTCTTTTGTTCGCTGGCTGTTCTCCTCCTCCTCTTTCCTCCCTTGAGCTGTCCTTCGGATCCTCTCATTGATCTTTTGGACCTCTGCCAAATGTCTTTTCACCTCCACTGTCTTGGTAAAGATCAAGCTCTTTAAGGAGTTCAATGCCCTCTGCCAAAGTTTTGATTGTATGATTTTTCCCATCCTTGTTAAATAGTATTGAGGCGGGGTAGATCTACTTGAAATGGATTCCAGCCTTGTTAAGACATCTGGTTATCGGTCATAAAGCCTCGCGGTCTTTCCTTGTTTCCTTTGCCAAGTCCGGGTAGATAAATATTTTGTACTCCTTATAGTTTAAGTTCCAAATAGTCCTTAACTTTTTTGTCCTCTCTGCCAAAAGCAACAGTAACGACCCGGGGAGATGAAACCCGAGAATTCTTAAAGGAGGGGGATCTATGGGCTCTCTCGATATCATTTTCAGTAAGGTTTATGCCATAATTAGCACACAGTTCTATCACAAATTGGCATAAGTCCTTGATATGTTCCGGCACTCCAAATAGAAGAATATTCCTCCTCTGAAGATGGTTTTCAGAATCAACCAATTTGGATCGTAAAGCAAATGTCTCTCTTTCTAACTGCTCAATTCTCACTTCATTGTTGTCTGCATGTTTATTATCTGAGAGAGTTGCTTTAATCTCAACAAATTCTGATGCTAAAGTTGTGATAGAGGAGTTCGTCTCATTCAAAAGTGTCATTAACTAGTCTAATTTGTCATCTGTTGACATTACCTTTTTCTGCGCATCAGGATTGGAAACAAGCTTTTCTATGTTGATTAATTATAGCTTTCAGTCCTTGATGTCAGGAGCAGGGAGTCAGGAATACGCCTGGCTGATTTATGCCTGTCTCGCTCTAAGTGCAGGATAGAAATTTTCCCAGTCTCCTGCACTGAGCTTCCGAAGGGCTCGTAGATATTTCATAGCCAGTTATAAGATACATTTCTGGGGTTAAAAAGTTATTTTCGGCAGAGAGATGAGCTTTGTGTCTAACTCCGTTGGTTTCCCATGCTCCTCCCCAAACATGGTCTATTACATTGAACATTTTGTGGTCTTGTTCAAATAATCAACTTGATAGTTGCTTTTTTTCGTTTCGCTTATCCAACATTCTGCTGACCCATTTATATTAGAGAAGCGAGACTCTACTGTATTACATTATTTTTTTAGTTACTTACTTACTACTATACTGCAATATTATTAGTAATCTTACAAGCAGTATAAATATATATAATTATTATATTATGATATTGTATGATTATTAATATTATATTGTATTTCAATATAATCAATAATACATTTGTAGGTAGGCTACATGCTTTAACTCCTCATACTGTTCGAAGAACTGGTAAAATTAAAGGTTGGACAGAACATGCATAAAGACATATATACACATTGTGTGACCATCAAAGAGGGAGAGAAACAAATCAGCTGTCTTCTCTCCTCCCTTAAAAATTACTGCGAATACTAAATTGTTCACAGGAAATCTATAGTGTAAAACACATTGTTAGAGTGTTGAGGGGACAAAGATAGTAGACTTTTTACAAAAATGCTAAGAGTAGTGAAAGGAGAGGACTGTGAACTTACCTTTTTTTAGTTTAGTATCTTAACCATTATTCACAAGCCCAAGGTAACTGTGTTTGAAATCCAATTCCACAAATCATCTATTTATCCTGTGACATACAGTATTGGGAAATTTTGAAATGCAAACATTCACCATAACTGTCTCCATAACCAGACTTCCAAGGAGAATCCAAAACCATGAGTAGCTGTTAATACATTTTTTTTAATTAGCTTAATCACTTTTTATCATTACTTGGAGCTTTTGTAGAGGTTATGGGTTTTAATTAACAATTCAAAACCAAGACACCAGAGTTTACATCATAACGTGTATAGTTCACAATAATGCATTGTTGGGTATGCAAACTCAAATGAACTTGCTACTCTTAGAATTATCGTTTAGCTCAAATGAATCGGAGGTGTGGCAGTGGATGTGGCAGATGATGTCATCATCCTTATTAATTCAGAAGCCGCAGTGCTCTCTGTTCCCATGGATCCTGGCTCTGCTTCACCACTCTACATACCAACCCTAGGAAACAAATATTTTCCTTTAAATGTGGGAATGGCACAGAATAGTAATGTCTAGGACAGAATTTCATAAAGATCTGGGACCTTCTGTGGCACTTTCGCATCTCAAATTAATATTTATTTGTTTAGAATATTTTTGACCCGCATTTCTCCGCATATGAACTCAAGGCAGCTTATAACTTAAAACATAGAAATTCCAATAGTAAAAATTTGTAAACAACAATAAAAACATGGTACATCAAACAATAAAATTATAATCTGTCACTATATCCATGTGAAATGCCTTGACCCCTTTCCTAAAGCTAAGTAGGGATGGTTCCACTCTTAATTCTTCTAGGAGGGCATTCTAGAGAGCAGGTTGTCCATTTCCTGCATTTTAATTTTAAAATCCAGGCCACCTCTATGCATAGATGTATTCTCGCAGAAGCTAGCCAAGAACACTATAAAATCCCCCATTAAAATATTGCAATTTTCCCATCATTCTGATATAAGTAAGTGAAACTGATGCAATATGTATATAAAACCATGCCCAAACCATGCTTGCGCGCTGGTTGTGGCAATTTTAGTGTGTTTTGCTTTACCTTGATTTTACTTGTTTTTACGACTCACAATGTGAGTCGCCCTGAGCCTACGGGAAAGGGCGACTAATAAGTCGAAGAAATAAATAAATAAATAATCCAAAAATATTTTAATGATATAAATCTACATTATTCCAGGTAAGTGGTTTTTGTAAAAGTGTCATTCAGTTTTAGTTTAGCACATCTGAACAGCCCGTGTGTTGTATGCCAAAAAGAGAGGTAAATGGGAATGAAGTCAGGCAATATAGGAGATAGCATGCGGCTACTGTTTGTGAATAACGCAATTTTCTTAAGGATTCTTACACCTTGGATCACTATTGATCAGTATGGAATTCAGTGAAGGATATAGGAGTTGATCATTGAGCTCCAGTTTTATGTTTTCCTTTCTTTCCAGCAATGCTATTGGTCCTTTGGTAGCCCTCTGGCTTATATATGACAAAGGCGGGGTACTGCAAGAAGCTCCTACTCCTGTGTGGCTACTACTGTATGGAGGCATTGGCATCTGTGTAGGCCTTTGGGTCTGGGGGCGAAGAGTAATCCAAACAATGGGAAAAGACCTCACTCCCATCACCCCATCAAGGTAAAGGCATGCTTACTTGTTTTGGTTGTCCCAACGTCTAATGCTGTGAGTTCTCATAAAATTCCATGTAAGCATTTGTGTGCCTAATGATTTCTGCTTTTGATTTGAGTAGTGATGTGCATGACCTCATTTTAAACTAATGTGATGCATTTAAATTGTTGAGGTCTAATTGTGCAGAATAGTCTGTTAATGGCTTGAAAGCATAGAGAAATAAATTAGAAAATAGCAAAAACCACAATGAGCTATCAAATATTGTCAGTCTTCCATATTTGCTGGGGTTAGGGGCAGAGGACCCCTGTGAAAGTGCAAATAAAGAAATCGCTGTTTTATTACATAAGGGGTCTCCTCTCTAGGAATTTCTAGGTCTTCCAGCATGGCTTTATGCTCTATAGCTGACTATAGAATCTTATCAGATGACCTCCAGATTCCTAGAGAAGTGTTATTCTGAGAAGTTGCTAGATCAGACCTCTTCAACTTGTTGCCCTTCAGGTGTTTGGGCATCCCAAGCTTGTTCAATGGTCAAGAATTTTGGAAGCTGAAGTCCAAAACACCTGGAGAGCCGTAGGTTGAAGAGGTCTGCTCTAGATCCTCCTCCATGACAAGTTGACCATAATCAAATCCATTAATATGAAAACAGCAAATGTGGAAGGACAGCTGTAAATTATTTTTAAAACAATGGTTCTCTGGATTGTCTTTGCTCTTAATGCATACTAGACCTGTGCTGCTAACCTAATTACTAATTAAGCATAATTTATTGCAATGTAGAATAGATTGCCAGTAGTATTGAGTGGATCAGCTACTATAATGTGGATGTGTGAACAGTTTTTCATTATTCAGCAGCAACTTGTTCTCTTAATATAATGCAATGACCAAATATCAGTCGGAGGACAGGCGTTGGTGGCAACACTGGTAAGACTTAGGCATGTTGCATGGTGCCCACACTGATAGATTTTTTTTTTTAAAAAAAAGAGTGACTGTGAAGTGTTTTCTTATGCTTCCTGCAGTGGATTCACTATTGAGTTGGCTTCGGCGTTCACAGTTGTGGTAGCTTCCAATGTTGGACTTCCTGTCAGTACTACACACTGCAAGGTATGCCTTTGCCATGTGACTGCAGCCAGGCTGGTCTGGACTGCACATTTTTAAAAACTCTGCTGCTCAGATCAGTTTATAGTGGCATGATACCATAATGAGGAACTATACCATAAGTGTGGGTAGGGCAGGAATATCTTCACATCCAGTTGTAAAATGCACAAAGATCTTCAGTTCCCTCCTCAAACATCTTGGTTTTTTTTCATATTCTATATCCATGAAAGATAATTTAGCATCGACTGCTCATCCACATTACTTTTTGGTTTGTTATATATTGCCTATAAAAGGCAGTCAGTCAGTCAGTCAATCTACCCTTTGGCTTTTGTTAATTTTAATTAGTGTTCCACAGAAGAAGCAAAGATTAGTGAGTTTTGTATAAAAGTAATGTGTACTGTTTTCTATTTAACTATAAACTTTTCATAAAGTTGCACAGGACAGTGCTGAATAAGATTGGCACTGACCCAACCCTTCCCTCACATTTTACTCATTTTAAAGTAACAGACGGCTTTTTAGCATTTTGTACATGGGTGGGGGGATTAAATGGCCCTTCTCCTTTGGGAATTAATCTGAACTATGCATTACAAGTTGCCTCTAAATGCTGGTAGGTTAGCCCTTCATAGCAATGGGTTTTTTTCCTCAGATCATGCCACATAAAGTTTGACCTGATGCACCCCCTTCTTTGCCCAGAGGTTCTGACACTTTCACCTTTCATCCTTCCACTTTCCTGATGGATGCATGGCATGGGATTTCCTGTGTGTCACTCTTTTACACTACAAAATCTCCCATTTGTCTTTTTGTTTCTTCACAGTGGATTTTGCATTGAAGTAATGTGTGCGCTAACCGTACTTGTAGCCTCAAATGTGGGTATTCCAATAAGCTCCACTCATTGCAAGGTATTGGAGTTTGCAGTGGTCACACCAGTTAAACATCCAGTCAAGCTTTTACAAACAGTTGGAAAATATATAGTAAAGGCTTGTTTTCCATTTTGCCTTCATAACATAATGCATTAAGCAGTTGGTTTTTTAAAAAAACAAAAACAAAATAAAACACCATAATCAAAGTATTACCAAAATTGGACATACAAATTTCTGCAAATATTAGGATCCTGATTTGTTTTCTGAAATATTATAGAATGGAAAGAATATAGGTAGCTTATTATTCTTAATGCTACTTATTAGCCACATTGTAGAATTCACCCAATAGTCTATTAACAAGTGTCAATCATCTTAACTTTTAGTATTCTTGCCTCTATGCATTAGACTTCTTAGGGTTAACATTGCACTAACATTTTTATACTTTAAATTCTCCCTCCAATCATATACACATTTTTATATGGAATACAAGGGAATTTTGATATGGCTAATTGTAAGGGGCACTTCATGTACACATCAATAAGAGTCACCAGCATTCTTGATTCTGCATTGAAGCATCTGAAGGCAAATGGCATTTAGTTTCAAGCCAGTCCAAAAGACAGCTGACATTTGACAACAAATTATCTCTTTTGAACAATGACTCTGCTTTTCTAACCTATATTCTCATCAAAACTTAGATAATGCTTAGAAATTGATTTACCAATGCCAGCACCACTGATGCCCTTTTAAACTTTGTGTGTGTTTGGGGGTGCAAATATATTACTGAAATTATGATACCCATGTTCTAAGCTGAATATATCAATAAAATTGTGGTGCCTTTTATACTTCTTTTAGAAAAGTATTATTCATCCTTTTCAGACCTCAAACTTACCTTTAATTTACAACATTATTTTTTTCCATTTTGTCTGTTCCTTTGTCATAGTTCCCAATTTCTCCTAAGTCTGTTCCTGTCGATTAAAATAAATGAACACTAGAAAGAAAATGGTGAAAGTACTGCTGATGTGCTCCACCCCTTGGCCCAGAAGTCTAAAAGCTTGTTATGAATGTTCCCTTTGGAAATGATGGCAAAATGTAGAAGGCTAGTACTGGGAAGAAGGCAACAAGGATAAATAGCCAAACAACCTAATTCACCAATTATCAAGCACTGTTTTTAAAAGAATGACCAGAAACAACTGCCCCACCTCAAAAGGGGCTGGGGCTCACTGTGTAAGGAATCACAGATTGGATATCGTGATTCATCCTGCAAACAGGAGGAAAGATTTTGAAATTATTTGGAAAGCTCAGTAAACAGGGACACTAGGACTGAGACACGACTACAGCTAGGGGCAGCAGGTGTTAGTAGTATCCATGAAACCTTGCAAAGAGAATTTGTTTTTAAAATCTGTTTTGTTTCAAGAAATAGTGCATTAGTTCTTCATATTAGTTCCCCAGCGAGGAGTCTGTCCCTGCTGTTCGAGACTGTGGCGGAGTGGGCATTGAGGTTCCCTAGACTTGTGGTGCTGGGGGACTTCAATGTCCACGCCGACACAGCCCCCTCGCCATCTGCAGCAGGGGACCTAGTGTCGACCATGGCGGCACTGGGCCTCTCCCTCTGTAAGTCAGGCCCCACACATCGGGCTGGTCACACTCTCGATCTGATCTTCTATGCAGGTGTCCAAGTGTCCGTCACCTCCGTAATAGAGGTGCCATGGTCGGATCACTGTGCTCTAAGAGTCCGGGTCGAGCAGCCACGTCCCCCTGGCAAAGGTGCCGAACCAATTTGGGTTTGCCCGAAGGGACTTATGGAACCAACTAGGTTCCTGAATGCCTTGAGGGATTTGGACCCTGCCAGCGACTTGCTCGGTGAGCTGGTTACCACCTGGAACCGCAAGTTGTCCGCTGCTCTCGACGAGATCGCCCCTAAACGCCCTCTCAAATCCCGCAAATGTTGTTCTCCATGGTATACGGAGGATCTTAGATCCATGAAGCGGGAGAAGAGACGGCTAGAGCGCATGTGGAGGAAGCTCCGTGACGGACCTTCGGAATCAGCTTATAAGCTCTTTATGGAGGCTTATGAGCATGCTGCCAAGGAGGCGAAAAAAGTTCACTATGCCCTTTCGATAGCGTCTGCAGATTCACGCCCGGCTCAACTGTTCAGGATAATTCGGCAACTGACGAATTATCCCTACCATCCCAAACAATGATAATCGGGCCCTTTCCGCCGAGGCTTTCCAGAATCACTTTGCAGACAAGATTGCGTTGCTCCGCCGGGACCTCCCTGCTATGGTTGATACAGTACAGGAGCTTGAGACTCCGTGGCCCTCCGCCGGATCCACCTTCGACCGGTTTCGGCCACTGGACGCCTCTGTTGAATATAGTCAACTGCTCCCTTGAGCAAGGAGCTTTTCCAGAGGAGTTAAAAGAGGCGGTGGTCAGTCCATTGCTGAAGAAGCCCGGGTTAGATCCCGCGGCTCCCTCCAACTACCGCCCAGTGTCCAATCTTCCGTACCTGGGCAAGGTAATTGAGAGGGCCGCAATGACCAGCTGCAGGCATTCTTGGATGATGCAACCTGGCAGGACCCCTTCCAGTCCGGCTTCCATTCGGGCCATGGGACAGAGACTGTCCTGGTCTCCATCACAGACCTACTCCGCTGCCATTTGGACCGAGGCGGATCGGCGCTGCTCGTGTTATTGGACCTTGCGGCAGCATTTGATACTGTCATACCAACTTTTGACACACCGCCTGGCGGTGGCGGGGTGAGGGGACAGCCCTCAACTGGCTGTCCTCCTTCCTCCAAAACCGCCTGCAGCGAGTGAAGTGGGGAGGGTGGTCTCCGAGGGCTCCCTTTACTTTGTGGAGTCCCTCAGGGGGCCATTCTCTCCCCGCTGTTATTTAACATCTACATGCGACCACTCGCCCAATTGGTGCGGAGTTTTGGGCTGGAGTGTCATCAGTACACTGATGATACCCAGCTCATTCTGAGGATGGACCCCGGGGTGGTCTCTGTACCCTATAATTTCCATCTCTGCCTAGAAGCCGTTACTGGATGGCTGCGAGCCAGTAAGTTGAAGGTGAACCCGGCGAAGACGGAGATCTTGTGGCTGGGCCGCCCGGAGGGGGTAGAGGCCCAGTTGCCGACGTTCGCAACCGTCTGTCAAAAGTTTGGGGGTCCAGCTGGACGCCCAGCTGTCTATGGAGGCACAGATTGGCTGCGCCTGCAAGACAGCCTTCTTCCATCTGCGTCTGGCAAAACGTCTGGCTCCTTACCTCTCCCGCTGCGACCTGGCCACGGTGATCCAAGCCACGGTCATCTCGAGGCCCGATTACTGTAATGCGCTGTACATTGGCCTACCCTTGTCGGCGATCCAGAAACTTAAGCTGGTGCAGAACGCTGCAGCACGCCTGCTCTCAGGAGCCTTAAGATCTGATCACGTGACCCCACTCTTGCACGAGCTGCACTGGCTTCCAATTGAATTCCGGGTCATCTTCAAGGTGTTAGTTTTAACTTTCAAGGCCTTATATGGTTTGGGGCCAGTGTACCTGAAGGAGCCACTTACCCCTTATGTGCCCAGGAGATCACTGCGCTCAGAGGGGCTCAATCTATTGGAGGTGCCCAGTATTAGGGTCTGTAGACTGGCTACCACACGCTGGAGGGCGTTCACCGTAGTCGCACCAACTCTGTGGAACAGCCTTCCTGAAGAGATACGGGCCTCCCGGGTCCTTTTGCCGTTCCGCAGAGCAGTAAAAACATGGCTATTCAGAAAGGCATTCAGCCCATAGCCAATTGCTGCTCTATTGTACCTGCTGTCCTGCTGCTAGCATGCCACTGTATTGCAGCTTGGCCTGCAATTTGTTTTATTCGGGGGTCTTAAACTGTTTTTAATGTATTTTATATGTTTTATGTTTTTACTCTGCCATTCTTGTAAACCGCTCTGGGCGCCAGAGAGAGCGGTATATTAAGTCGAACTTAATAAATAAATAATAAATAAAATAAATATGTATTGGGATCCAAAGAGGCTCATATGCAAAATGATTCTCTGTTCCTTTGTGGAAGAGAATTGCCCTTCCAGCATCTCCTACCTCATGGCATGCCAGTCTGGATGGCCATATGATCTTTGAATGGTAGTGTTTCTGGTGGCATAGAAGCTGCCATGGGAAGGGGTTGAATAGCTCCTGCGCATGCTGAAGTACAGTTCTAATTAAAGAGAAGCAAACTTACCACATAGATAGAAAATTTATTTCAGTCAGTTGTTCCCCTCGCATTTGAAGACTCAGGGTCTGAGGAATTGGACTGATCAAACATAGTCTCGTGACAGGCTCTTGGCTACTAAGTTATATTAAGTGGGTTATGCCATCAGTGCTAATTGGATTGAATCAATCCTCTGGGACCTTGCATCTCAGTAATCTACCTGACTCGATCTGTAAATTGCAAGAAAGTCTAAACAAAGGGCACTATGTCTTTTAATATTCACATGTACCCTTCTACGGCGAGAGCAATTCTTGCAATTTTCTATACCTTCCTAGTTGTAGAACATTACACAAATCTAGTGTTAGAATCCAATTGTGAGAGTATGGACTTTTCCTCTCTGGGGAGTCTAATAGGGAATCTCAGTTTATTGGCCACTAAAAGGGATTTGAGGTTTTATAAGTTACGAGACCTCATTCTCTGTCGGAAACTTGAATCTTGACAAGGTTTGATGGACCAGTATCTAACTCTTTGAACGGCAGAGAACTCAATGCAAGATCGCAAAGTAACGTGGATAGGGAAGAACTAAAACAGTAGTATTATCTCAGATAGTTCTGGGACTCAGAATATGTAGTACAGTATTTTTGATCAATAGATCAAAGTTCCAGCAAACTAAAAAATGCTGGAATAGAAATTAGAAGCCTTCATATTCAGTGTCATCTATTTCGTTTTATGCATGGAAAGGCTCTTACCTACCTGCTACTCAACCAAAGGGAGACGGAAAGCTTCTGAATGGTGATCACTGGAGCCCCGGTGACTCGATGAGTTAAACCCTTGTGCTGGCAAGACTGAAGACTGACAGGGTAGAGGTTCAAATCCATGGAGAACGTGCATGAGCTCTCTCTGTCAGCTCCAGCTCCGTACAGGGGGACATGAGAGAAGCCTACCACATGGATGGTAAGACATCAAAAACATCTGGGCATCCCCATGGCAGCTTCCTTACAGATAGCCAGTTTTCTCACACCAGAAGCAACTTGCAGTTTCTCAAGTCACTCCTGACACATGAACAAAAAAGCTGTCAGGATACAGGAAAGGCTGCATCAACCTTCACTTGGTGGTATGAGAAAGCAAACAGCAGACACCATGGCACTTAGGAAGGAAATTGGATTAAGGAACTAGACAAAATGACAGTTTCTCATGGAAGATAAATGTCACTCCTTTGTTGAGTTGAACAGTTAGAACAGGGAAACATAATACTACTTCGAACAAATATGTGATGTTGGAGATCTAATCTTCCTGCCTCCGGAGATCAGCTTCAGGCAAGCCCTAAAATGGCAATGATCACAACAGGAAATGCACCCCTTTTACATCATGCCCAAAAAAGAATTATTGCTCTTGCTAATGTAAGAATCGAATTTGAGTACTTAAATAAATATTCTGTCAAATTGCAAGGCTTAGCAAGTTATCTTTTTCTCTTCATGGAATCTTGCTTTGTCACTTTTATACTATTTTCTGTTCCAGGGACAAAGGTTGCGATTGTCACCTTTATTTGAAAGAGGAGCCCTTCACCAAAAAGACTCAGGGATTCATATGACAAATATACAATCCCAGTTTGTTTTTTTTAAAAAAAGAGACAGATGGGAATCAAAGCTAAAAAAATGCATGGCATGAAATCTAAATTGTGCAAGGCACTTCCTAAAAACCAAATAGATACAGTCCCTTGACCCATCTCAACTAGTGTTTAGCTTCTGTGGCAGCTTTACACAAAACTCCATCCCTGTGTTAAGATGATACATGGGTTCAGATTTCATCAGTGAGCACTTTCAGTTGCTTTATAATTCTGGGCATCAGCTGACTGGCATTGGGTTTTTTGCAGGGGTCCAGAAATGTGGATGCTTGGTCGCCAGCAGCAGTCACAAACCCTTCAGGCCACGGGCAGGCCTCAATGCTCAAAGTGCCAGGCTTATGTTTCAGAGAAAATTGGGGAGTGAGGCATGACATGTCTCATTTTATGCATGGCACACTGAACATACTGAAAAGATCTGTTTTGCTTCGTGCTGGGCTATGGAGACATTTGGTACACCATTTGCTAACTCTAAAAGCCTCCATAATCTGGCACGAAGAGCAACCCAGGCTTTTCCCTAAGTTATCTCTGTAAGCCAGGGGATTCGTTTGAACATGAGGTGATGGAAACCGCAAATAATGCTGGCTACTAAAGGCAAACACATATGGCCACCCTGGTGATAAGCCTCTGTTAGCGATGTTAAGTGCATTTAATTCTGATTTTGTTCTCAAACCTCCAAGGTCGGCTCTGTGGTGGCAGTTGGCTGGATACGCTCCAAGAAGGCTGTTGACTGGCATCTCTTCCGCAATATCTTTCTAGCTTGGTTTGTGACGGTTCCTGTCGCCGGCTTATTCAGTGCTGGCATCATGGCAATTCTAATGTATGGTATCCTGCCCTATGTCTGATTTTATTGTTGTTTCTAGGAAATAAAAGAAGGCAAGATCTCTCCTTCAAGGGTTCTGAGCTCCCTATTCAAACCATATGCTACAGTTAGTCAACAAGGATGTATTCTCAGTATCTTTAACATCTGCTGTACATATCATCTGTGTCATTGGTTGACATAACACGTGGTGCCGTTTTCTTATATATTAAAGATATATATATATATGCTTCTAGTAGGTAAAATTACCTTAAATTATAAGTGAGGTGAAAATAATTGCCTAGAATTTAATCTTTAGTAAAAAAAAGTGTACATAATGTATCATTTGGTGGCAATTTTAAAAATATTTTAGAAGATCTGGGATATTTGTCACTTTGATATATGATAAAGCAAGGTGCAAAATGGGTGCAGTTTTTAAAAAATGCTGTTTAATGATACTGGAGCAAAATCATGCAGAAATACATTGGTTAAAAATGTGGTTCATATCATTGTTGTGTATAATACTGTATGAATATTGGTTTTATAAATATTTTTAAAAAGTAGCTTTTTAATGGTGCATTTCCCTGATATATTTTGGATAAGAAAGTTTAGAAAGTACCAAAGAAGGGGAATAGCTTGTCAGTATTACATGTCTGTCCGTGTATGTGCTGTTTATCTTCCCTCCATGTAAGTTTCGAATTGAAATTATTTTCTGCCATCAACCATCAGCAAAGCTGGGATGATAGCACTCCTGTTTACTGTAACTAGCAAAGTGTCGTAATGTTACAGTCTATATAGCAAATATCCACATGGGATTTAGTAAAAGTCCAGCTTTATGTGCTAAACCCCAAATTCTCTTCAAACATCTATTCGTCATCCCTTGTATGTTAATTCAGTTCTGCTCCCATTTATCGGCAAATTCGGGGGGCAAAAGATAAAGATTGAGTCCATTCTGTTTGCTTCTCCTTTTGCCTCCAGTAAGTCTTAACTATGTAGTGCCAACTGGAGAATGATGATACCACGCACAATTGTAGTGATATATGCCCAGCATCTAAACAAGTGGGGAACAAATTGGGCTCATTTGAGGTGTTATCCAATATCAATCTCCCATGTTAGAAGTGGCTATTAAAATGGTTATCATGCAGAGGATTTAAACAGTCTTTTGTAACAAAGGAACAAATATAAGATCTAATTCAGATGCTAACCTTGAGCAGAGTAAAATCTGCTGCAGCATAACTCTTCCTGCCTCCCAATAATATCAGATCTCTGAGGCCCCCATGGAAGAGTCTACACTGCAGCTTCTTATGCCAGTGTTCCTCCACTGCAGTAGTGCCATAGGAAGAAGCTGCACTATGGAGTATCTGGTGTCACTAGGAACTTGAAGTGCTTTCAAACATAATGTATTACTATTGATAATGCAGACAGGAGTCCAAAAAAACCTCTTTTTGAAAAGGCATCATAGTTTGCTAGTCCTATGAACAATATTTAATAATTACACTACTGAAGAGACCTAGAAGGGTCTCTGCCCTACAACTGCAACATGTTGCAATTCCTTAGATATGCCTTGGATGAAGTCTTTTTCCAGTAACATAACGGGATAGTATTGCCCAACAGACAGCTGGTGGAATCTAGTTCCTTCATTTGCTATGGAGTCTTTCAGTTTCTTGAATATATCTGGTTTTTCATGCAGCTCTCATTGGTTTCCATGGGCTTATGAAACAATTCTTTCGAGAAAACTGTGCTCCATGGCATCTAAAGTCATACTATTGTGATAGTGTTCATGTTGGGTTTACTGGATCAGGTTTAAGGAAAGCGTGTTTGGAGGAGAATGGGAACCTAGACTTTTGAAATGCTGCTAAAATTTTGATACATGAGCTTTCTTGGTACACCATTGTGATGTTTTTTCATTGGTCATTCATTCTAAATTTCTAATAAAATAATGCCCGAAAACTGCTTCTGTGTTGAGTTTCTTTTTCAGGTGTAGTCCTTGAATCTTCCTAGTTTTTACCATCAGTTTTGTTGCAGACACTTTCTGAACACAAGCATTCCTTGCTATTTTGCATGTGCTTTTAAATTTATTCTCCCTCTGTGTGGGCTCTTGTTTAGACTTTTATAACAATGGGCGGGTTGCGCACACACATGCACCCACACTTCCATTCTCCAAGTGCAAATAAAGCCGAGCTCTGTATAAAGCAAACAAAACCTTCCATTTATTTCTCTTGGGACTATTTGTCCCAGGATGTAGCCCTCTTTCGGTGCTAATCCTATAAGAAGAACAGCTCATACAAAAAGATGCAAATGAATGTGTTACTATGACACTGAAGAATTAGATGCTCAGAAACATACTTGGACAAGGCAGGGCCAAGGAAAAATCCTTCCCACAAAGTTTTTATTTAAGACACAGTTATAGTGGTTTTCCAACTTTTAAAAATAATTGTTCATTAAAGGTAAGACAAACCACAGGCTGCATGAAACCAATACAGCAAGAAAGACAGAGAACACTTCGTTTGCCAGCATATTTCTGACTGATTACAGTATTTGACAATTTGTGTGTAAATCTTTACATAAATTACTGTGTGAAGTTGGTGGGCAATATTGTTTGCTCTTCATAGAATCATAGAGTTGGAAGAGACCACATGGGCCATCCAGTCCAACCCCTGCCATGCAGGAAAAGCCCAATCACAGCATCCCTGAATGATGGCCATGCCAAAGAAGGAGCCGCCACCACACGCCGAGATCTGCTGTTGAACAGTTCTTACAGTCAGGAAGTTCTTTCCAATGTTCTGGAGGAATCTCCTCTCCAGTAATTTGAATCTGTTGGTCCAAATAACTGATATATGGAGTAAGTATTAGGTAGAATAATGTATGTAGTTGGTCCTTATTTTTTCTTCATGCACGGACATGGTTGATTTGAATTTTCAGACAGAGTGATACAATGTCTACCTAAGACATACCCTACATATTACTGGTGATTGAGCACTGAGGCCTTCTAATGACAGAACCTGCATGTAATATAAGATCTTGGTGAAATATAGCAACCAAATTCTGTTTTGCTTACACACAAGGAGGATATGATCCTGACGCAAATGATTTCTTTACAACATGGGTTGCAGAGTTAAAAGTTTAGAGAAAGAAACAGTTGTTTGAAGTTCTTGCAGAGGCCCTTTCAAGAGAGTAAATGCAGCCTGAGCAAAGGAGGAAGTCAAAATGTATGTTTTGTATGTTTGAACAAGGAATGCATTTTAAGTTGTGATTCTCAGCAAGACTGGGTGATGCTACAGAGGATATGATTCTCAACAAAAAGCTGTTAACGCCACATGCATACCAGTCTGGTGATGGAATATGAGAACATTGTTCCTTGTTTAAAAGATGCTTTTAAAACTGATTCCTGAACAAACAAGTTGACTCATTTCATCTACTATAAATTAATCCTCACTTCATTCTCTTCTGTCATTACCCAAGCATCTCTGTAACTATGAAAGTTCCCAATGATCTTAAGAAAGAGCGAGCTCAGGTTTCAGGATGCCAGATCTGAGCATTTAATAACTACAGAATGAAGTTCTGGAGAGTACAAAAGTGTGCCTTTTGAAGGCAACAGGAACATGCTTGAGGGGGCTACTTGTCCATTCCTGCCGTAGAATGTAGTGAGAGTAATGGTTTACCTTCCCATTGTGTACCCCTTCCAACTTGGTCTCTTGCCCTGCCCTCTATAACATCTCAACTCAGCCTGTTTCCTCAATGCCTCACTTCCTTCATGGCTGCTGGCCCAGTAGCTTTTCTCATCTTATGGCCTGCCCCTATGCTGGTGTTATTACGTTGGCATAGTGCCTCAAGAGAATACCTTCCATCCCAAGCATGTTGGCTACGCCTTGACCAAGATTTGGCGGGAGGTGTTACGTGGGAGGGCAGAGAGAAAGTCTAGTATAGTGATGGACATGTTGGAGAGACGAGTTTGAATTCCTGCCCAGCCATGGAAACCTACTAGGTGGCCTTAGGCAAGTCACTCCCAGCCTCAGAGAAGGGCAAAGGCAACTCTCCTGAAAAAGTCTTGCAAAAAACAAAATTATGCTAGGGTTGCTATAAACTGGAAGCACACACTAACAAGGCACACACCAGCAAGATAGGTGGCCTAGTCCTTTGCTGTTTGATTTTCTTCAAGTTAATCCGGAATGAAACATTGGGTCAACTTTCTATTTATCTGCAAAAACAACGGAATGATTATAGGTTAAATATAGACTCATGGTATGGCTTTTCTTAATTTCATGGCTGGGTGTCGTTGCAAAGCTAAGGTCTTAAGGCATCTGCACAGGCTGAACTAGAAACCTCTGGATTTGAAGGCACAAATCTTCCCTGAGCTACAGGAACAGCTGCCTGGTTTAAAATAAGCAGATGGTGTGTAATTGGAGATTCTGGAAAAAATAGCATAAGGATTGATGTTTCTAAACAATGCAGTAACTCCTAGAGTTACAATCCTCACTAATATGCAACAATGAGTAGCCCTGTCATGGGACACTTTGGGGAACCATTTTAGTACATAACAAAATTAAGAACAAAGCTCTTGGCTTACCCAGAGCTTAACTCTGGCAGATGCTACTGCTAAAAATAAGATGCTGCATCATGATCCTCAATAATATGATATTACCGGCATGTGTGCACATTATGCCTCCATGGGATTGTGGGGTCACTGGTTTTTCCAGATTTAGATGCTCCTAGGGCTTATACATGTGTGAACATCTTATGTTACCTCAATTTGGACTCATATAAAGAGCAAACGTTTATGCAAAGAGATGGAGTAGGGTTCAGCCATTCTATTAAGTATGTAGTTGAGCAGAAATTGTCATATAAAGCCAAGGTTGCCACTGCTATACAGGGAGCTAATACTGGTATAACTTGTTGAGGTTCTGTGTAGCAATAACTGTGCAGTGTTTGATACAGTCTATTACGATCTTTTGACTCACCGTCTTGCCGGGGTGAGGGGGGCGGCTCTGAACTGGCTGTCCTTCCTCCAAAACCGGACACAGCGAGTGAGGAGGGGCGAGGTGGTCTCTGAGGGTTCCCCCCTGATTTGTGGGGTTCCCCAGGGGGCCATTCTTTCCCCTCTATTATTTAACATCTCTATGCGACCACTTGCCCAGCTGGCATGCAGCTTTGGGCTTGAGTGTCATCAGTACGCCGATGACACTCAGCTCATTCTGAGGATGGAAGGCCGTCCCGACTCTGTACCTGATAATTTCCATCTCTGCCTCGAAGCCGTTACTGGATGGCTGCGAGCCAGTAGGTTGAAGGTGAATCCAGCGAAGACGGAGATCCTTTGGCTGGGTCGCCCGGGCAGTGGGGAACTCCAACTTCCAACCCTGGACGGCGTGGCTCTTTGCCCGTCGACAACAGTAAAAAGCCTTGGAGTCCATTTGGACACCCGGCTTTCCATGGAGACTCACGTCTCCATGGTTAGCCGGGTTGCGTTTTTCCACCTCCACCAGGGTCAGAAGTTGGCCCCCTACTTGTCTCAACGCGACCTAGCCTCGGTGATCCAAGCTACGGTCATCTCAAGGTTAGACTACTGTAACGCTCTTTACATTGGCCTACCTTTGTTGGTGATCTGGAAACTTAAGCTGGTGCAGAACGCTGTAGCCCGGGTGCTCACAGGCACCCCTATGAGCCATCACATCATGCCTATTCTGCAGGAACTGCACTGGCTGCCTGTTGAATTCCAGATCACTTTCAAAGTGTTAGTCTTGACTTTCAAGGCCTTGTATGGTCTGAGGCCAGTGTACCTGAGGGACTGCCTTACCCCATATTGTCCAATGAGATCACTGAGATCAGATCAAGATCTCCTCATCCCGAGTGCCAAAGTCTACCATCTCACCTCAACGAGGAGGAGGGCATTTTCCATCATTGCCCGTACATTATGGAACTCTTTGCCACCAGAGATCAGGTCGCTTCACGACCTTTTGGCTTTCCGGAAAGCCTGTAAGACATGGCTCTTCCGGCAGGCCTTTACACTCTAAACTGGTTCTAACCAAGCTTGGTAATCCCTAGTCGAGTACTGTATTAATGTCTTGTTGTCCTAATGCGTAATGTTTTAATGCTTTTAATGTTTTACTGTATTATCTATTGTTTGAATTGTGAGCTGCTCCGAGCCACCTGAGAGTGGCGGCCAAGAAATCGAACAAATTAAATAAATAACTACACCACTTTAATAAATGTAGATATAGAAGAGTGGCAACATGGCAACAGCAGACACTCCCACAGTATTCCTCACCATCCCATCCCCACCAAGTCATTCATAGACAGTGCTCTTGTGTTGCCTGTGCACAGAAGACACTAGTAACATTAAGTGATGGGAGAGATACTACAGTAAGAGTCTCACAATAATCCTTCTGTATAAAATGACTCAAGAAATATATGAGTATGTGTATGGATTCAACATACATATATGGATATATATCTCCCATTTTATTGTTAATGTTTATGTATGTGTACGTTATGTCCAAGTCCCTCACCAATAAAAATTAGTTGCAAAAAAAATAATAATTGTGGCATGAGATTGCAAATAGAACTCACCTGGTCAAGATTGACAGTATCCAAAGCCAGCCAAATTACTGGGTATTTTGATACAGAACGTGGAAGTAGAAAATACCTGCAGTATTTCATTCCATCTTTAACAGTGAAAATATAGTAAAAGTAAAGTTTTCCCCTTGACATTAAGTTTACTCGTGTCCAACTCTGGTGGTACTCATCTCAATTTCTAAGCCAAAGAGCCGGTGTTGTCCATAGATGCCTCCTAGATCATGCGGTTGGCATGACTGCATGGAGCGCCGTTACTTTCCCGCTGGAGCAGTACCTATTGATCTATCCATATTTGCATGCTTTCAAACTGCTAGGTTGGCAGAAGCTGGAGCTAACAGCGGGAGCCCATCCCACTCGCTGTTTAACTAGCTGTGCCACTGAGGGATTCAAAGATACTAATTTGCTGCTTTTTAATTGTAGCCCAAATTTGCCATCACATCTCCAATAGACAGACAGACTTGAATGTTTGACAGTAATGTTTGCCACACCCAAAAGAGAATATGCCGCTTAAAGGAACGTACACTGTAACTGGAAGTCCTGACTGATGGCTTAATGCAGGGGTCCCCAAACTTAAGACCCACGGGCCAGATGCAGCCCTCCAAGATCATTTACCTGGCCCCTACCCTAAACTTTAGATTTACCTCATCAGCCAAAAGCAGGTTTATACTTCCCATTGAAATACTGTTGGTTAAAATTATTCTTAATTTTAAATATTGTATTGTATTGTTCTTTCATATTTGCACTACAAACAAGATATGTGCAGTATGCATAGGAAATCATTCATGCAAGGGCGTCGAACAGATTTTTGTTCGCCCAAAGAGACTCATGGAACCCGAGAGGTTCCTGAATGCTCTGAGGGACCTGGAGTCTACCAGCGTCTCAGTCGATGAGCTGGTTCAGGTTTGGAACACATCACTAGCTAGAGCTCTCGATGAGATTGCCCCTAGGCGTCCTCTCCGACCCCGCAATCATCGGTCCCCCTGGTATACTGGGGACCTCAGGGCTATGAAGCGGGAGAGGAGACGGCTAGAGCGCGGGTGGCGGAAACTCCGTGACGGAGCCTCAATATCAGCCTATAAGTTAATTAAAGAAACTTATGAGCATGCTGTCAAGGCAGCCAAAAATGAATACTATTCTGCCTTGATAGCGTCTGCTAGCTCACGCCCGGCCCAACTGTTTAAGATAATTCGATCTCTGACGACGGTCCCTACCGTCCCAAAGAATAGTGATCAGGCCCTTACCGCCGGTGCTTTTCAGAGCTTTTTCGCAGACAAGATACTGAGTCTCCGCCGGACCTTCCGGCCACAGTTGATACAGTAAAAGAGCTCGAGACTCCGTGGCCCTCCGCCGGGCCACCCTCGACCGGTTTCGACCACTGGACGCAGATGCTGTTGATAAGATAGTGACTGCAGCTCGCCCGACCACCTGCTCCCTCGACCCGTGCCCCTCCTGGCTTGTTAGACCTTGCCTGGAGGGGTTACGTGGGCCTCTGTTGAATGTCATAAATAGCTCCCTTGAGCAAGGAGTCTTTCCAGAGTGCTTAAAAGAGGCGGTGGTGGCTCCATTACTGAAGAAACCATCATTGGACCCCGCGGTTCCCTCCAACTACCGCCCAGTGTCGAATCTTCCGTACCTGGGCAAGGTGGTTGAGAGGGCAGTAATGGAGCAGCTGCAGTCCTTCTTAGATGACACAACATGGTTAGACCCCTTCCAGTCCGGCTTCCGTTCGGGGCATGGGACGGAGACGGTCCTGGTCTCCATCACAGACCAACTCCGCTGCCAGCTCGACCAAGGCGGGTCTGCGCTGCTCGTGTTATTGGACCTCACGGCAGCGTTTGACACGGTCGACCACAATCTTTTGATCCACCGCCTGGCCATGGCTGGAGTGAGGGGGACTGCCCTTAAATGGCTGACCTCCTTCCTCCACCAGCGGTCTCAGCGTGTGAGGAGGGGCGGGGTGGTCTCCGAAAGCTTCCCACTAGCGTGTGGAGTTCCTCAGGGGCCATTCTCTCCCCTCTGTTATTTAACATCTACATGCAGCCACTTGCACAGCTGGTTGCGGAGTTATGGGCTGGTCTGCCATCAGTACGCCGATGACACCCAGCTCATTCTGAGGATGGAGGGCAGGCCGGAATCCGTCCCGATAATTTCCAACTTTGCCTCGAAGCCGTCACTGGATGGCTGCGAGCCAGTAGGTTGGGGGTGAATCCGGCGAAGACGGAGATCTTGTGGCTGGGCGGCCCGGGCGGGTGGCTGCCCGGCTTCCGACCCTGGGCGGTTCGGCGCTGCACCCAGCGCCGTCCGTGAAGAGCCTGGGTGTCCAACTGGACTCCCAGCTGACCATGGAGGCCCAGGTCTCCATGGCCAGCAAGGCTGCCTTCTTCCACCTCCGCCAGGCAAGGAGGCTGGCCCCCACTTCTCCCGGAGCGACTTAGCCACGGTGAACCAAGCCACGGTCATCTCAAGGCTAGATTACTGTAACGCGCTCTACGTTGGCCTGCCTATGTCGTCGATCCGAAGCTCAAGCTGGGGCCGAACACTGCCGCCCGGCTCCTGTCTGGGGCTCCAGCAGGTTGCCGCATAACACCAATCTTGCAGGATCTGCACTGGCTGCCAATTGAGCACCGGGTCGCCTTCAAAGTGCTGGTTCTTACCTTTAAGGCCATATACGGCCTGGGGCCAGCGTATCTAAGGGACCGTCTCACCCCATATTGCCCAGCGAGATCACTTCGGTCTGAAGAGGCCAACCTTCTGGTAGTACCTTCGGTAAAATCGGCACACTTAACATCCACCCGCCGGAGGGCGTTCTCCGTTATAGCTCCCACGCTATGGAACGCCCTGAAAGACCTACTTCCATTTAGACGGGCCTGCAAAACTCATTTGTTTAGGCAGGCCTTCGGGGAGTAGGTTGTGCCCGCACCTTCCGGGGCTGCGATAGAGCTGTTGTTCTTGGATCATATTGTATTTTACTGTTTTAAATGTGTCTTTTAACTGTTTGTTTTAACCCTGTGGCGCTGTGCCACTGGCTCTGTGAGCCGCCGCGAGCCCTTGGGAGTCGCCGGTGAAGAAGCCTCAATAAATAAATAAATAAATAAATAAATGTTATTTTCAAGCTATAGTCCAGCCCTCCCAACAGTTTGAGGGACCGTGAACTGGCCATCTGCTTAAAAAGTTCTAGGACCCCTGGCTTAATAGGACAAACAAAGCAACCAGAAAGAAATGGTTGAGGGGTGGGGTTGAACTATATATGTCTTTTTGAAGAATGTATATCTTCCTAAGATGCCCAGTCTAGCAGTAATTTCTGATGGAAAGTAGAACAGGAACAATTTTACCCAGCAACATTGCCATAGCAGTAAATAATGGGATGTATCCAAATTTAATCATATGTGCAGGATGCCCATTGAAATTTTAATGGCACTTCAGTCACGAATATAGCTTCTTGAGCTATTAATACTACTATTCCCAATAAAGAGATGTATAATTTTGGGCCTGTGACACACAGTTTTCTCTCTGCTTTGCAGTCCTTTGTAGTGTAGGAGATATCTACTAGTGGAGGTGTTACAATTACACATCTTTTTGAGACTTAAGAGTTCTATAGGGATAAAAAGGAAAGAACCCTACAATATTTCATTTTCAAAACTTGCAATTAAATCAAAAGTGGCTTTGAGGGAACTATTTTCATACAGCTTTTCCTTGCATAATAGGTCTGACATCTTCCTCTGTTGTAAAGGATGCAGGTGCTAGGAAAAGCTCCCCTTAATATATAGTAGATAGTCACTAAATTACTTGGTGTAATGTTGGAAGGAAGCTCTCGGGTCTAATGATCCAGCCCCCTGCTAATACAAGGAATCCACCACTAACTATCCCTAATAGATGGCCATTCTGCTCACTAATGGTTCCACTTCATCCTGGAAAGAAATGACCAGTAGAGTGCTGCAGGGTTCAATCCTGGGCCCAGTACTGTTCAATGTCTTTATTAATGACTTGGATTAAGGTTTAGAGGGCATGTTTATCAGATTTGCAGATGACCCCCGAACAGCGGTTCCAGACAGGAGAAAAATCAGATGTGACTCAGGTTTACAATACCCAGGTCAGGCTGGACTTTTGTCCTTACACCAGGACAAAAAAACCCAGCACTTTCCTGGACTGAGGGGATGTATCCAGATGCCCTGTCAGGTTTTTCGGCAGGGCAGCCGGTCACAAAACCAAACCCCCAGAAAAGCCTTAAAAAGAGAAAATAATCTACCCGGCTGCTATTAGGCCTCACAGCATACTTTCTGAAATGTACCAATTATATGTGAGGAGGCCAGGGAGAGGCAGGAGCAATCCCCCCCCCCCCCCCAAACCGCACATAATTGGTACATTCCAGGAAGTGTGCTGCAAGGCCTAATAGCAGCCGGGTAGAATACTTGTTCATTGTTGGCAGAAATGTATCCAATTGTCGTGGTTATATGGAAAAGTGAATAGTGGTAGTTAAAGGATTATTTCTACATTTGATTTATTAAAATATTTCCATCCAAATCCAAGTAACGAAGGTGGAGGCCTTACTTTTCATTCAACCCTCGTAACCTTGCAGACTTGTGTGTATAAGACAGGAATTTCAGTGTCCTGCTGCTTTTGTACACTTAAATTATTCAGGTAAGCAAGTGTTGCCTGCAGGGCTGTACTGCCAATCTAAGTACAGTGGCTTTATCGTTTAATTTAGCTGGGAATGTACCAGAACACCATGGAATGCACACCACCCTCTAGCTGCCCAGCAGGATCCCTCTTTGTTTTCCCCCACACTCTGCCTTAGGTAACCCTTCGCTAATAACTTAACATTCTTCCCAGCTTCTTTGGCAGCAATCCACTAATACCCAGCTTTATGTTCGCCTTGATGGTGCTTTTTTATTTCCCCAAATACTTCCTCCCCTTCTTTCCTGGAGGTGTCTCCTGCCATTCCTTCCACACCTGGAGTCACAGCTTGTTCCCAAAGGACAGCTTATCTTCTGAAAACAAATATGCCGCTAATTTGCAAACTTCTAAAATATCAAATTGATTTCTATACTAAGCTAAACTCAAAGGGGAACACATGTTTCTTCTAATCTGTTTTCTCTTCTGCATCAAGGGTTTGTGAAAGATATGTGCCTGGCAATCAGATTTGCAAATGGAATCCATGTTTACTTTCCAATGACCCATCACAAAACAATGCAATCCAGTCAAAATACACAGTGAAGAGAAATAATGTGCAATCACAAACAACTTTTACTTTTAGAGGAAGCAACTCATCAAAATATATGTTAAAATAACCGTCCCCTGACACCCGTTGCTGTGGCCCAGTCTGTGTATATGTGTTTTGTGTGAGTGTGTGCGTGTGCGTGCATGTGTGTGTATATATATATGCTTGTCAGTGCCGGCCCTTAACGCCCAAGAAAACAGCACACGGGTCACTGGAGTCTGCTACAAAGGTTTATTAAGAGGTACAATAACTTGTGATGTCTGCGATGCCAATCCTGGCATGCCACATTCCTTATATAGTAAATGCCCAACCAGCTCCTGTCAGTCAGAATGCAAGTCCCACCCCCCTAGTGTTTGGGCGCGAAAACTACACCAACTCTGCGTTCCCAGGCTAGAAGCAGTTCCCAAGCCCAATGTCTGTTCCCAGGCCGGCCACCTGGGGCCTTATCTTAAAGGGCAGGACAAGCTGATCAGAGCAATCGCAGCTCGGATTCTGTTGACCCTGACATATGTGGGTGTGTGTATTTGTTTATATGTGTATATATATTTGCGTGTATATGTATATGTGTGTGTCTGTGGTTTTGCACACGCGTTGTAATGTATTTTTTATTTTTCGGCTTTTAAAGTCCCTTCTGCTGTGTTTTTGTGTTTTATGAGTGATGGTCACTCATTGGCCAGATAGGTGTATTGTGTCCAAATTTGGTGTCAATTTGTCCAGTGGTTTTTTTTGGTTATGTTAATCCCACAAACAAACATTACATTTTTATTTATATAGATATGTTGTCTAGTTCACTGCTTCTTACTACGTTATCACACCAGCCCCACATATCTGCTGCTTGCAGAATTCTGGGAAATGTAGTTTGGAAAGGCGAGGACCTCTATAGCTGAGAATTCAAAAGGCCCAGCGCTAAATTACATTTCCCAGAATTCTGGGGGAGTCCATTTATACATCAGGTAGTGTCTGTACAAACCTAAATCTGGGCTTGACTACAGACATAACTTCTCATGGAATGGGGCTAAAGAGGAAGCCTCTTACTACACCAAGTTGTCAAATGAAATAAATAAATCAAAGCTTTCGTTAGTACTGTGCTTCAAATAATAGTTTCCTATATAATTCCAGACTTTTGAGGACAATTGCTCAAAAACATGGATTTCCTTACAGCTGATTAGACTAGACTTGGTCCTTTGCACACCTGTATATGAATTATACACTTTGGACTTCATTCATACCACATATCAGTTCATTTATCTGTACTGACCTAAATTCATCAAAGTGGAATATGAAAATTGGACCCATATAGAAACACTAAACACATCTGCCTGTTTTTCTTTAAAACTAAAATTATTAAATGTTGAGGTGATGTGAGTTGATATAAATACTAGTTGCAATATCTGGTGGCCCAAGATGCATGCAAACCATAACTTACAGCATGTTGCTGCCATCAAGTGATGAAGGTGAATATGTGAATAAACCCTGACTCTCTCTTACTCTCTGTCTCATATGTGAGTATATATTATAGAACATCTCCCATGAGATGTTAGGAAATTTCAGCTCCATCACAAGGAGACTATTGACTTCATAATATGTAGTAAAACCAGTGTTTCTTCACATTTAAGAAATGACAACCCATGGTGCCCTTCATATGACACAAGCTTCAACTGTAGGGTTGAGATATTTTGCTGTTAAGTGTTGGTTTCTCCAAAAATTCCTAAACTGGTAGGCAATCAACTTTCTCCAGGCCTTTTTAGGTTCTCCGATGCAATTCTATGGTATGCTTCCACTGAAAGTCAATCATTTCAATAAAGTTTCATGTTTCCACAGTAAGTCCAGGAACACATCCCTGGTAAATATTGTAGTAATTCCTTGTCTTTTGACATCCACTAATATATTTAGTATTCCCCAACACAAAAGTCCAGATTTCATTGTACACTTGAGCCTGACATCAAGACAGAAAAAAAATTAACTGATTTTTGATTATTTATTTTTTTATTTTGGGATTTATTAATCACCCATCCCAGATGGCTCTACTGGGTTGATGTCAAATGGGCATCCTTAGGGCCTGGGACCTGTAGTAGATTCTGATGGTCTGATCGAGACGATCTCAAGGGTCGACACGGAGAGAGGCGTTCCCGTAGGTATGCCAGCCCATGACCATACAAGGCCTTAAAGGTTAGAACTAGCACCTTGTGAGTAATACAGAACTCGACCGGAAGCCAGTGCAGTCGGTAAAGAACAGGTGTTATATGGTTCCTCACGGGGGTTCCCGTGAGTACTCTGGCCGCCGCATTCTGTACTAGTTGAAGTCTCTGGGTCACCGACAAGGGAAGGCCAACATAAAGGGCATTGCAATAATCAAGTCTTGAGGTTACTGTGGCATGAACCACTGTGGCCAGGTCATCCCTGGACAGGTAGGGCGCCAGCTGCCTAGCCTGCCAAAGATGGAAAAGGCAGACTTACTGATGGCGGAGACCTGGGCCTCCATTGTCAATAATGGGTCAAAAATGGCACCAAGGCTTTTGATGGTGATAGCTGGAGAGAGAGGTTCACCGTCTATGGTGGGCAACCTAACCTCATCTAATCTAGGACGATCCAAACAGCCCCTTTATTGTGGTAACTCCTACAATAAAGAAGGGGTTGTCCACATGATGTTCTGGACAATCCTGAATTAATTTGCCACAAACCAGGAAAATCCTGGTTTGCAATTAATTAATTGCATAGCGGGTTTATTCCATGCCTTCTTAGAAGGCACAGGATAAACCCACTATTTCTGGTTCTGGACTACAGTCCAGTTCAGAATACAGCAGCCCAGACAGTATTCTCTACCTCCTTCACAGCCCCCTAACCCCTTTGAAAAGCAAGGAAAAATATAGGTTGCTTACCTGTAAATTTTATTTATTTATTTATTTATTTATTCGTTCGACTTAATACACCGCTCTCTCTGGAGCCCAGAGCGGTTTACAGAGTTAAAAACAGATGACCACATAAAATGCAATAAAACCAGATAAAACCCCCAGTTAAAATCAAATTCCAGCAGAACTGCAATGGCAGTAGGAATATGCTGACAGCGACACAACAGGATGCTGATAACACAGCATTGGTTATGGACCAAATGCCTGTCTGAATAGCCAGGTCTTTACGGCTCTACGGAACGGCATTAAGTCCCGGATGGCTCGCAGCTCTTCGGGGAGGGTGTTCCACAGGGTTGGCGCAGCTACGGCAAACGCCCTCTGCCGCGTGCTAGCAAGTCTATGGACCTTAATGCCCGGCACATCCAATAGATTGAGCCCCTCTGAGCGCAGTGATCTCCTGGGCACATAAGGGGTAAGCCGCTCCCTCAGGTACACTGGCCCCAAACTATATAAGGCCTTGAAAGTTAAAATGAACACCTTGAAGGTGACCCGGAATTCAATTGGAAGCCAGTGCAGCTCGTGCAAGAGTGGAGTCACGTGGGCAGATCTTGATGCTCCTGAGAGCAGACGTGCTGCAGCGTTCTGCACCAGCTTGAGTTTCCGGATTGCCGACAAAGGTAGGCCAATGTACAGCGCATTACAGTAATCGAGCCTCGAGATGACCGTGGCTTGGATCACCGTGGCCAGGTCGCAGCGGGAGAGGTAAGGAGCCAGACGTTTTGCCTGTCGTAGGTGGTAGAAAGCTATCTTGCAGGTGCAGGCAATCTGAATTGCTATATGTAAGTCGCCCGGAGCACTAACGTGGAGGGCGACTCAGAAATAATAAAGTCAGTCAGTCAGTCAGTCAGTCATAGACAGCTGGGCGTCCAGCCGGACTGCTAGGCTCTTTACTGACGGTTGCGGGCGAAGAGCCACGCCGTCGAACGTCGGCAACTGGGTCTCTACCCCTCCCGGGCGGCCCAGCCACAAGATCTCCGTCTTCGCCAGGTTCACTTTCAACTTACTGGCTCGCAGCCATCCAGTTACGGCTTCTAGGCAGAGATGGAAATTATCGGGTACAGAGACCACCCCGGGGTCCATCCTCAGAATAATAATAATAATAATAATACTGTTTATTTCTATTCCGCTCTTCTCACCCCGAAGGGGACTCAGTGCGGATTACAATACATATACGACAGACAATCCCTGTCGGAAACGTACAGTTTTACACATAGACAGTACAGGTTACACATAGACAGTACAGTTTATAGAAGGGTTCTTTCTTGGCTGCGTCACAGGGTAACGGGACATGCAGGTGTGCGTCATACAGGGTCATCCAGGATGTCACTGCTCCAATTACGTCATTGTTGTTGTTATGAGTCTTTGCATCACCAGGGGGTGCTGTTTTTCCATCCTCATGACGGGAGCCTTCTGGTTTTTCCCTTCTTCCGCAATCACCTCGCCGGCCAGCAGAAACTTTCAGACTGTTGTAGGTCTGTAAAAAGCCCTTCCCCATTATTTTTTATATAATGGTCCCCAATGGTGTTTGAACTGCTTGGGTGGGCAGTGGACTAGGCTCATATATTGTTATTAAAGCTGGTCATCCAGGCCAGCTCGGGGATTGAACCAGCAACCTTCCGATTGCAGCACAGTTTGTTTTACCACTGTGCTATCTCCCCTGGGTATCATCAGCGTACTGATAACATTCCAGCCCAAAACTCCGCACCAATTGGGCGAGTGGTCGCATGTAGATGTTAAATAACAGCGGGGAGAGGATGGCCCCCTGAGGCACTCCAAAATGTAAGGGGGAGCCCTCGGAGACCACCCCTCGCCACTTCACTCGCTGCAGGCGGTTTTGGAGGAAGGAGCACAGCCAGTTGAGGGCTGTCCCCCTCACCCCCGCCACCGCCAGGCAGTGTGTCAAAAGTTGGTAATCGACAGTATCAAACGCTGCCGTGAGGTCCAATAACACGAGCAGCGCTGATCCGCCTCGGTCCAAATGGCAATGGAGTAGGTCTGTGATGGAGACCAGGACAGTCTCTGTCCCATGGCCCGAACGGAAGCCGGACTGGAAGGGGTCTAGCCAGGTTGCATCATCCAAGAATGCCTGCAGCTGGTCCATTGCTGCCCTCTCAATTACCTTGCCCAGGTACGATAGATTGGACACTGGGCGGTAATTGGAGGGAGCCGCGGGGTCTGAACTGGGCTTCTTCAGCAATGGACTAACCACCGCCTCTTTTAACTCCTCTGGAAAAGCTCCTTGCTCAAGGGAGCAATTGACTATCTTCAACAGAGGGCCTCGTATACCCCTCCATGCAAGCTCGAATCAGCGCGGAGGGGCACGGGTCGAGGGAGCAGGTGGTAGGTCAAAGGGCTGCGACAATCTTGTCAACATCCTCTGCATCCAGTGGCCGAAACCGGTTGAAGGTGGATCCGGCGGAGGACCACGGAGTCTCAAGTTCCTGTACTGTATCAACCGTGGCAGGGAGGTCCCAGCGGAGCGTCGCAATCTTGTCTGCAAAGTGATTCTGGAAAGCCTCGGCGGAGAGGGCCCGATCATCGTTATTTGGGATGGTAGGGACCATCGTCAGCTGCCGAATTATCCTGAACAATTGAGCCGGGCGTGAATCTGCAGACGCTATCAAGGAAGCATAGTAGGAATTTTTCGCCTCCTTGATAGCATGCTCATAAGCCTCCATAAAAAGCCTATAAGCTGATTCCGAGGGTCCGTCACGGAGCTTCCTCCACATGCGCTCTAGCCGTCTCTTCTCCCGCTTCATGGATCTAAGAGCCTCCGTATACCATGGAGAACAACATTTGCGGGATTTGAGAGGGCATTTAGGGGCGATCTCGTCGGGAGCAGCAGACAACTTATAGTTCCAGGTGGTAACAAGCTCATCGAGCAAGTCGCTGGCAGGGTCCAAATCCCTCAAGGCATTCAGGAACCTAGTTGGTTCCATAAGTCCCTTCGGGCGAACCCAAATTGGTTCGGCACCCTTGCCAGGGGGGCATGGCTGCTCAACCCGGACTCTTAGAGCACAGTGATCCGACCATGGCACCTCTATTATGGAGGTGACGGACACTTGGACACCTGCAGAGAAGATCAGATCGAGAGTGTGACCAGCCCGATGTGTGGGGCCCGACTTAGAAAGGGAGAGGCCCAGTGCCGCCATGGTCAACACTAGGTCCCCTGGTGCAGATGGAGAGGAGGCTGTGTCTGCGTGGACATTGAAGTCCCCCAGCACCACAAGTCTAGGGAACCTCAATGCCCACTCCGCCACAGTCTCAAGCAACAGGGATAGGCTCCTCGCTGGTGCGCTAAATGTAGTTTCCCAAGTGGTCACCTGTGTATTCGCACACTTCCTGCCCATCCTCCTCACTCTTATGTAATGTCATGCCAGGCTGCTTAAGTGGCGGAAGAACTAGCAGTGTGCCTCTTCACAGGCTACTTATACTTGAAGGCGAGCCCCAGGAGACCCCCCCCCTGCATCTGAATTGGTTTGACCTGCAGCAGGGAGTTCCAACATTCCTGGATGCTCTATGTGGTCTGGTATCTTTAGCACAAGGGCTGGGACTAAGCTTTAAAAGACTTCCAGCCCTCTATCCTTTCATTTCCATGCCCCAGTTGACCTGAAACAATGTAGTGCCACTTTAATCCATAACACTTCACTTCGCAACATTTTTCCTTTCCGCATAGATACAAAGTGTCCCATATGGCTCATACTTTCTGCTCTTGCAAAAACAAACCTTTCCGTGCTGCAGAATCCTGCTGGCCTGCCTGGAATGCCTTCCTGACATCCCAGGGAAGTGGAAGCTGCACTTTTAAAAACCGCAGATACGGAATTTTCAAAATGATGCCCGTTTCCCTCGCTATCCGTGAGAACATCAACTCCACCGATTGTCTCCGTTCCAATTTCATATTTTTCTTTGGCTTATTCTAAGACGTTCTGCTGTTTTGATTTTCTTCCTCTAAGCTCCCCTGCCTCTCTGCAGCCTTTTGAATTTCAAAGAATATTTTTTCAAGGATCAGCTGACTGTCAAAACTTGCCAGTTTTTCAAACCCATTGGTTCCCCCCACTGCAAAGGGCTCCCATTAAGGTTCTAAAGCCATGGATTTTCCTTGTGCACATCCCAAGGAGTTGCATGTAGATAGGCCAGAGTTTGGGTACAGCAAAACACAAGGTGAAGTCACAAATGCAACCATTCAAAAATGCAATATACATACAGTACCCATGTGGGCAAGGTCAAGGCAATATACAATATCAAATATGAAGGGGAAATCCTCAAGGGTTCCCCACGCTACTGGGTCAGGCCCCAGCAAGCACAGAACCCCCCAGCCCCTGTGGCCGGGTGAAGCCCCGTGGGGCAAGAGCCGGAATGAGGTGAATCAAGGCTGCTGCCCAATATGCCCAACATATGAATATACTGTATATTCATATGTTGGGCATATTGGGCAGCAGCCTTGATTCACCTCATTCGGCTCTTGCCCCACGGGGCTTCACCCGGCCACAGGGGCTGGGGTTCTGTGCTTGCTGGGGCCTGACTCCAGTAGCGTGGGGAACCCTTGAGGATTTCCCCTTCATATTTGATATTGTATATTGCCTTGACCTTGCCCACATGGGTACTGTATGTATATTGCATTTTTGAATGGTTGCATTTGTGACTTCACCTTGTGTTTTGCTGTACTCTCCAGACTTACCCCTCCAGTGTGTTTTCCAGAGTTTGGGTAGCCTTGAGCAGGTTTGGGAAACAACTTTCATGTTTTTGAACTCTCCTCAAGGCTGGCAGCTAAAAGGAATTGCTCTTATAGTTTTCCAAGGACTGGGTTCAGATGGATTTTACCTCTTTTATCATGATTTTCCCAGAAACCTATGGATTGGTGTTTCATATTCCCTTTATGATCAAATGAACTACATTCTCCCTTTTTCTATGAAATAATGCTATAGATGTGATGAAATGGTGGTGGAAATGTTCCCTCATAATTCCCAAAAATATGTATTCCTTTTCCTGTATGTTTTCCTTCCCCCATGTACCTTTAAAAGTAATATATGAAAATGCCTTGTATGTCTACACAGCCAGCTGATGAGGGATGAGATCAGGACAGCCACATTCCAAAGGTCGCACCCTCTTAATCCTCTCATCAATAACGATTGCATGAAGAATAGGATTTTACTCTAGTTTGAAAGGGGGCCCTTTCCCCCCTTTCCATTGAAGACTCCTTTTTGCGTTGAAAACAATAGACCCTCAGAGTTTCGCCTCGTCTATTGTTTTATGAGCATTAGGCATATCTCTCCCATTTATCAAAGGAGCTGATATCTTTTGACTTCAAACCTCAAAAGTTTGGGGAAATCTGTGAAAAACTTTTTTATTTGTAATTCCTGAAACCTACATGAAAGACCTGCATCTGACCTTTTGTCAACAGGAAAAGGCAGAAATGGGTCAAGTTCCTCATTTCCCACCAAACAACAAAATACTTTTCTTTGACCCGAAAGGTCAGAAGCTTGGATTCATTTGCATATGGACTAATTTAATCAAGAGACTTCCAGTTGCTTTGTTTTCAACAAATTCCTACTGCTCGCTTCTCATTCGCCAGGATGGAAGCAGCGCTGGTGCGCTATTGGTCCCCGCTTCAGCTGGCTTCAACATTCCATCCAATCACCGTGAAGCCAGCCAGCGCACGGGGGCGGGAAATTTGAATCTGACAGCTCTGTAAAATGTATAAAATGGCATGTATTTTCAATGTAAGTTTCTGACTGCTTTGCGACAAGTATATTGCGGTTGTCATCCTCCTCAGCTGATGAGAATAAAAGACTTCGGTGGCACCTTCTTCCAGCCTTCTTTGGTGAGATCATTTGGGAAAGGGACTAGATTGCTTTTAAAACTCGCCAGAGATTTTTCTGAAATCCTCGTTTTAGGGGTACTTCTGGGCCTCTGCCCCCTATGGGCCAGGCTATCCTAAATTGTTCAACAACATACTGAGGGGGAGAGTGAGTGGGGCCAACTGTCAAATTGTGTCTCGAGACCTTCCGAGCTGCCTGCGTGAGCGCAGGAATTACCATATGTGCGAATCACAGCTGACCACGAGGGGAAACTTGCCTGGCTTCCAGTAGACTGTAGCCGATAGCACATTTCTCTCTCGGCACATAGAAATGATGCACCAGGAGAACCGGGGGGGGGGGGGTGCATCATTTCCTGGTGCATCATTTCAATGCTCCAGGAAAGCTCCAGCTACAGTCTACTGGAGGCCGGGTAAGTTTTCAAAGGGGTTTGAGGGCTGGGGGGAGGGGCACCTCCAGATGTTCTCGTGGGCCAGTCCTGCAAGAGCATGTGGACACCCACCTCAGAAAGTGCTTGCTTTCTGGGGTGGGTGTATACAGCCCCCAGGAACATCCACATTTTTAAAATGTGAATGATCCTGGGATAAAGGGCTATCTGGAACCACCCATGCCTTTTTAAAAGCAAAACTGAATTAGCCTTTTCCATCTCAGTGTTTTAAAAAGAACATATCCATGCACTCTTTTCAAGCAAAGTATTTTCCAGAACAAAGATAGCATTCTGAAATAAATGTTTTAAAAAACAGATCTTCAAAAGTGAAGGCAGGCCGACTGTTGGGAATCATCCGAACAAACAATTGGAATTAAAAAATGTCAAAATTAGCCAGAGCTCAGCTAGTGGTGAAGCCACCAGGAATTGCTCCTAACATAGATCTCCATGCCTGAGGCATAAATTAGCAGCTGGTGGCTAGATCCATGTGGAAAACAACATCAGGCCTTTCATCTATAAGGTAAGGGTATTGGCAGAGCTACAGTTTCATCAGCTGCCCAAGATAAATTAGAAAGTATTTCATTTATTTATGTTATTACAATATTTCTATCTAGCTCTTTTATCATAACATCTCAGGGCGGCAAACATGAAACAATTTAAACAAGTCTTTATTAACATAAATATATAATTTAAACAAGGGAAAGACATATTAAACAAGTTGAACAAGTTAAAATATCTTTGAAAAGTTAAATGACTTAAAACTACGTACGTGGTTGTCACGATCACGGACCTGGCGGGCCCCTTAAACACACACACAGAGACGTACTGAAGGCTAACTACTTTATTGAGTATAAAAACAGTTCCAAAGAGTAAATAGTCCAATAGTATGCAAGTGTTCCAAAGGTAATAAGCAAGTAGTCCAAAGTAACGTGGCAAATAAGCAGGAAGCGTGGCAAGGCTCCGCAATCCAATGCGAATCAAGAACCAGGACAAGTTTTCGCAATCCAATGCGTATCAGGAAACAGGGCCAGGTTCCGCAAACCGCTGCGGCTCAAGACACAAGGCAAATGCAAGGCAAGGCTTGATGACCACTGCTGGCTTGTGGTCTCTCTCCGCTTCGCGCCTATTCAGGGAAGACGTGGCCGGAGAACTGAGGATGCGTTCCCACGGCCCCTATACTTAATCCGTCGGCCGAGGTCCGCGACGCTCTAGGCTCCTTCGTCTCCAATCTCTGCTCACGGACCTCGGTCGATCTAGGACTCTCGACCAAGCCCTCCTGCTAGACTCAATGTCTCGTCTCCTATCGAAGGAGCGACCTTGCCTCTCGGCAGCTGTGTCGCTATCTTCCTGAGAACTTTCCTCCCTGGCACTTTCCCACTCGGATTCATCCATGTTTACATTCTCGGGCTCTTGGGAATTCCTCCCCCCGGGGTGCTCATAACTCCCTTCGCTGCTTCCCATCTCCACCTGGTGATCAGAATCTAAGATGGGCCCAAAACACATTTCGTCCCATGCCAAGCTCTCCGTGGGAGACTGCGGCCCATCCGAAGGGCCCTGTGCTTCCCCCCAGTCATCTAGCTCATCCTCCGAATCCACTTCTGCTGCTGCAGGCCCTAATGCTAATGGGACCCCAGGACCTATTCCTTGCCCTCCAGGCACGAACGAGAACTGCTGTGCTACACTATCCCCCCCAGGGCCCCTCCGAGGCCGCCCTCGAGGTTTGGGTTTGTCAGGGTACTTGCGGTGAAAACGAGCCACGAGATCCGGAGCATGGACATCCCGAGCCCGGGTCCATGAACGTTCTTCCGGTCCCAACCCCTTCCAGTCAAGCAAATACTCCAACTTCCGGTAGCGGATGCGAGCATCCAAGATGTCCTGGACCTCCAACTCCTCCTCGCCATCGCGCATCACAGGGGGAGGAGGCGGCTGCGTCACGTCAGGCCGCACCCCCTTCGCCGGGCGGAGCAACGAACGATGAAACACCGGGTGGAGCTTCATGTCCGCTGGGAGTTGTAGTTTGAAGGAAACAGGCCCCACCTTCTCCAAAACTTTGTAGGGACCCAAAAATCTCGCGTCCCAGCTTGTGGCTGGGTCGCTGCGTAGGCAAATTCTTGGTGGACAGCCAAACTTTATCCCCCACAAGGATGTCAGGACCCTCCTGGCGCCGCCGATCAGCCATCCGCTTGTAGTCAGCTTTCGCCTGGTCCAATTGAGTACGTAGCAAGTCTTGGAGTGCAGTGAGCTCTCGAAGCCAATCCTTAGCCTCGGAAACGTCTCCGGACGGGTCCACCGGCGGGTAGAACCGAGGGTGGTGTCCATAGTTAGCAAAGAAAGGAGTCTCTTTGATGGATTCCTGCGTCGCATTGTTGTAAGCAAACTCTGCCAGGGACAACAAGGACGCCCAATTGTTCTGCTGATAGTTGACATAGCAGCGCAGGTACTGCTCAAGGTGGCATTAACCCTTTCGGTCTGCCCATCGGTCTGCGGGTGATGAGCCGTGGACATCCGCACATCAATCCCCAGCAACTTCTGGACAGCCTTCCAGAACTGGGAAGTGAATTGGGTGCCCCGGTCAGTCACCAGGCTCTGTGGAAGTCCATGCAGCCGAAACACATGTTGCACAAACATATCAGCAGTCTCTTTGGCAGTGGGCACCCCCACACAGGGGATGAAGTGTCCCATCTTGGTGAAACAGTCCACCACGACCAATATCGTGGTGAAGCCCTTGGACTTGGGGAGGTCGGTGATGAAATCGGCCGAAATCATCTTCCAGGGTGCAGAGGGGGTTGGAAGCGGCTGGAGCAAACCGGCCGGCTTGCCCCCCTGGTTCTTAGCCCGGTGACACACAGGGCAGGATCCCACATAGTCCTCCACATCCCTCCGCACTTTAAGCCACCAAAAGTCCCGTAGGACCAGTTGCAAAGTCTTGAACAGTCCAAAATGGCCTGCGGCCCGGCTATCGTGGCAAAGCTTGAGAATGTCCGCCCGCTCGGGCCCAGGGGAAACATAGACAGAGTCCCGGTGGTAAAGCACCCCGTTCTTTACCTGGAAAGGGGCTTGAGGCCCCTTGGTCAGCTGCTCCTGCACCCACGGATCGGTCCGCTGGCGAGCCTGGACACGAACACTCAATGGTCTCTTGTCACCAGGGGCTGGCGGAGCCACTGGAGGGTTGACAGGAAGCGCCCGAGCAGCCGCAAAGTTCTCCGCTTTAAGCAACCGGGCCTCGGACGGCCCGTCGCCCTCACGAACGTACTCCGGCTTTCGGGACAGCGCATCAGCTTGCTTGGTCTGCTTGGGGTCACATAGTGAATGCGGAAATTGAATCGCTCAAAGAACAGGGACCATCTCTGTTGCCTCTGGTTCAATTTGCGCTGGGACTTCAGATGCTCCAAGTTCCGGTGGTCGGTGTGGACCTCCACCGGGAACTTGGCCCCTTCAAGCAGGTGTCTCCAGACCTCGAAAGCCACCTTGATGGCCAAGAGTTCCTTCTCCCAAATGGTGTAGTTCTTTTCCGGAGCTGTCAGCTGCCGGGAATAGTAGGCACAGGGCAACAAGTCCGTCCCCTGAGGCTGTAGCAGGATCGCTCCCACCGCCACATCCGAAGCATCGGCCTGGACGATGAAAGGGGTGCGGGGGTTGGGGTGCTGCAAAAGCGGCTGAGTGGTGAACAGCTGCTTCAACTTGCGGAACCCCACATCCGCCTCCGGAGTCCACCGGAACGGCACCTTTCCCCGCAAACACTGGGTGATCGGATCAGCCCACTTGGCAAAGTCAGGAATGAACTTTCTGTAGTAGTTGGCAAAGCCCAGGAATCTTTGAATGTCTTTTTTGCTAGCAGGGGGTGCCCAGTCGACCACGGCTTGCACCTTGGTGTCATCCATGGCAATGCCCGTAGGTGAGATACGGTAGCCCAGAAAGTCCACCTCACGCAAGTCAAAAGCACATTTCTCCAGCTTGGCATAGAGCCCGTGGGCCCTCAGTCTCTGGAGCACCTCCTTGACATGGCGATCATGGGTCGCCTGATCCGGAGAAAAAATCAGCAGGTCGTCTAAGTAGACTGCCAAATAGCGGTCCAAAAGGTCTCGGAAAATGTCATTCATGAAATGTTGAAAACAGGCTGGGGCGTTGCACAAACCGAATCCCATCACCAGGTATTCGAAACTGCCCCACTTGGTCTGGAAGGCCGTCTTCCATTCATCACCCTGGCGAATCCGGACAAGGTTGTAAGCCCCCCTCAGGTCCAGTTTAGTGAACACCTTGGCTCCCCGCATCCGCTCCAAGAGCTCGGGGATCAAAGGCAGGGGATAGCGATTCCGGATCGTGATCTTGTTGAGTTCCCTGTAGTCATTGCAAAGCCGCAACTCCCCCGATTTCTTCTTGACGAAAAGAATCGGAGCCCCGGCCGGGGATTGGGAGGGCCGAATGAACCCCTTCCGCAGATTCTCATCCAGGAAATCTCGGAGAGCCTGTTGCTCTGGTTCCGAGAGAGGATAGAGTCTCCCCCGCGGGATTGGGGCCCCCGGTTGCAGTTCAATGGCACAGTCATAGGGCCGGTGGGGAGGCAAGCGTTCCGCCTCCTTCTCACTGAAGACATCCCAAAATCCGGCATACTTCTTGGGCAGGGTGGCCACATTCTCCACTTCTTGGGCCAGGCACGCCCTAGCCGTCATGCAGTGGCCCTGGCAATGGTCTGAAGAAAAAATTAGCTGCCTCTTGGCCCAGGAAATCTGGGGGTCGTGGAGCGCGAGCCACACAATGCCCAGGACAATGGGGAAATCAGGGAGCTTGGTCACAAGAAAAGAAATGTCCTCTTTATGGGAGCTAGTCCACATCCTGGTAGGGGCTGTATATTGAGTCACAGCCCCGGTCTTCAAAACTCTCCCATCGATAGTCTGGACACCCTTGGGCTCTTGGAGATCAAGAAATTTTAATCCAGCGGACTGAGCGTAGTCTGCATCGATGAAGTTGTTGGTGGCCCCCGAATCAATCATGGCATGGACCATCATCGGCCCCTTTTCGGGCGACCACAGGCTGACCATTACAAGGAACAATTGTCCAGTCTTGGGTTCAGGGGGGAGGTTAGCGACGTCGGCCGAGTGAGCGAACCCTCTTACACCCGGCCGGCCCCTTCCCCCGTCGCCTGGATGGCTTCTTCGGCCTCTGGGGCCCCTCCGAGGGCGGCAGAAGCCCGAGGAGTCCTTCCCCGCGGTTTCTGGGGGCACTCCTTAGAAAAATGTCCAGCCCCCCCGCAGTACCAGCATAAGTTGAGGCGCTGACGCCGTGCCTTCTCCGCCTGGTCCACTTTGGGCCGAACTGTTCCCAACTGCATGGGTTCCGGATCATCCAGGCCGGCCGGCACTGGCAATTGCCGGGGTTGAAACTGTCCAGCCCCTTCCTTCCGTGCCACCGGTTTCTCCATCACGCCCTTGTCCCATCGCCTCCTGGTCTGCAGTCCTGCTTCCATACGAAGGCTCAAGGTGATGGCGGCCTCCAGATCCGCGGGCCGGGGGTGTTTTAACATCTCCTGTTGCAGTTCCGTAGACAGCCCCGCAATGTAGTGATACCGCAACGCCGGTAGACCCCACTGTGTCTGGGAAGCCAGGACTCGAAAACGGGAGATGTACTGGGACAGGGATAGATCCTTGCTCGTCAGCCGAGCCAAATCCCTCTCCGCGAGTTCTTCATTGACGGGGGCCCCCCAGGTCGCCCGGATCGCGTCTAGGAAAGCCCTCAGCGTGTTTGTATGGGGGGACTGCGCCCGGATCAACGCGGTGGCCCACGTTGCCGCTGTCCCTTCCATCAGGTTGAAAACAAAAACCACCTGGGCTCGATCGGTGGCGAACTCGTTGGGGCGTTGCTCCAAATAAAGTTCCACTTGGCAAACAAAAACCTCCACCTGAGCCGGATTACCACTAAAGCGGCCAGGTGGGCTCACCCCCGGGTGCCGTCCAGCCCGGGTCCGCAGCTCACCCACTTCTCGTTGCAGCTCTTGCACTTGGGCATCGGTCAAGTTAGCCATGGCGGCCACGGGCGTGGAGCGCTTCTTGCGGCGTCCCGAGCAGCGTCCCGTGGTGTGATAAGGGGTTCTTGAGTTCTCCGGCCAGCTGTCACGATCACGGACCTGGCGGGCCCTTAATCACACACACACAGAGACGTACTGAAGGCTAACTACTTTATTGAGTATAAAAACAGTTCCAAAGAGTAAATAGTCCAATAGTATGCAAGTGTTCCAAAGGTAATAAGCAAGTAGTCCAAAGTAACGTGGCAAATAAGCAGGAAGCGTGGCAAGGCTCCGCAATCCAATGCGAATCAAGAAACAGGACAAGATTTCGCAATCCAATGCGAATCAGGAAACAGGGCAAGGTTCCGCAAACCGCTGCGGCTCAAGAAACAAGGCAAATGCAAGGCAAGGCTTGATGACCACTGCTGGCTTGTGGTCTCTCTCGCTTCGCGCCTATTCAGGGAAGACGTGGCCAGAGAACTGAGGATGCGTTCCACGGCCCCTATACTTAATCCGTCGGCCGAGGTCCGCGACGCTCTAGGCTCCTTCGTCTCCAATCTCTGCTCACGGACCTCGGTCGATCTAGGACTCTCGACCAAGCCCTCCTGCTAGACTCAATGTCTCGTCTCCCTATCGAAGGAGCGACCTTGCCTCTCGGCAGCTGTGTCGCTATCTTCCTGAGAACTTTCCTCCCTGGCACTTTCCCACTCGGATTCATCCATGTTTACATTCTCGGGCTCTTGGGAATTCCTCCCCCCGGGGTGCTCATAACTCCCTTCGCTGCTTCCCATCTCCACCTGGTGATCAGAATCTAAGATGGGCCCAAAACACATTTCCTCCCATGCCAAGCTCTCCGTGGGAGACTGCGGCCCATCCGAAGGGCCCTGTGCTTCCCCCCAGTCATCTAGCTCATCCTCCGAATCCACTTCTGCTGCTGCAGGCCCTAATGCTAATGGGACCCCAGGACCTATTCCTTGCCCTCCAGGCACGAACGAGAACTGCTGTGCTACAGGTTAAAAGTAAATCAGGCCTCAAAGACTGTAACAAAAAACCCCGTCTTGACCAGTGATCAGAACCAAAGGAAAATGAGCTAATCATGAGGAAGGGTCAAAGAAGACCCAATTACAGTGTCGAGCAGTGCTGTCCAACTTCTACGGGCCCAAGGGCCGGAATTCCGGTCACTGATCACCTGGGGGGCGGAAGGGTCTGCCTCCGCCCCCGGCTCCACCCCCTCCCCCTGGCTCCGCCCCCACCCCGGCTCCAATTTACTTACAATTGACCTTGAGTTGTGGAGTTGTAGTTCACCTCCATCCAGAGAGCACTGTGGACTCAAATAATTATGGATCTGGACCAAACTTGGCATGAATACTCAATATACCCAAATGGGAACACTGGTGGATTTGGGGAAATGTTTCCTAATACCTTTGAGTTATTTGAGTCCACACTCAAAATTGGGACACACCAAAAAAACCAAACACCTCAATGCCGTCGCAGGGCTTGATGGGGCCTCCTTTCCCAGAGGGAGGAAACAAGCCACGGGCAGGGGCAAAGGAAGCCACGTTGCGCCCTGCACGCGGGGGAAGGCAGCACAACAAGGAGGAGGGGAAGAAAGCGTTGCCAAGGAAACCGCCGCTGAGGGACCCTTCCCCCCCCTCTCCCAACGTCCCACTGTTTTTAAATTGATTGATTCGAGCCAGGCCCTTCCTTACCCATACTGCGGGAACCCCACCACAGGGCCGAAGCACCAACGCCCGCGTCCCGAAGAGCCCCCGCTGGAGCCGAGGCCAAGCTCAGGCCGGGCGCGGCGGCTCTCCCATCCGCGGGCGGGAAGCGAGGGCCCTCCACAGGAAGAGGACGGAGCCAGGAGGGGCTTTCCCTTTCTCACTCCCCTCCTCCCTCTCTCTGAGGGAATGGGGCTGGCCTGGAAGCAGCCGCGAGGGAGGAGGAGGCGCGTGCCCAGGCCGCAAATCCCACGGGACCCGAGATTTCTGCAGCTATCGCGAGACTACACAGCCACCGACGGGATTTCGACCTCCCTCGAAATCCCGTCTGTGGCTGGCGTAGTCTCGCGATGCTTGCCTAAACCCGGAAGTAGGTTTTTTTTAAAATGTATTTTATTAAAACAAGTTAGGGGGCCGGAGGGAAGGGGCTCGGGGGCCATGTACGGCCCCGGAGCCGCCTGTTGGGCAGCCCTGGTGTAGAGAGAGAGAGCGAGCCTAGCAGGAAACTTCAGGCAGCGGAAATGAGCCTTTCCTGGCTGAAGCAGCAATGCCAGCCAGCCTGGCTGCAGTCAGGGAGAGCCCTTGGTGTCCAGAACTTTCCTCCTTCCCTCCTTTCTCTCTCCCTCCCTCCCTCTGTGCGCCAAGGGCTACCTGGCCCTTCTGCTTCCTGGGTGCTCTTCTGCCCTACTCCCCTTCGGCAGCAAGGAGGAGGAGAGGGAGGAGGAGTCCACGGGAGCTGCCCCTGTCTGACCCCACTCCCGGAGGATCGAGGTGAGTCTTTCTGCCCTCTAGCCCCTCCACGCCAGGGAAAGGGAGCAACCCCTCATCTCCTGGCCTCTCCTTGCTGGGCTCCAGGTTTGCTGCAGTGCAGAGCAGAGCAGAGGCCGGGATGCGCAGCTCCACAGCCCAGCTTGGTTCCTTCCCAAGGCGATAGCAGGGAAGCCGAAGGGACATGGGGAGGGGAGGCACTCCTGGGCGGGATGAACCCCTTTGGGAAGGAGAGTTGGGGTGGCGATGGCTGCGGGCCTCCGCCGCAGTTTGTTCTGAGGCTCGGAGCCACCCCATGTGCTCAATTCCTATTTGTCCTGCTCAGCTGAGCCTGCGTGTGCTTCGGCCACTCAGCGCAGCCCTCCCCCGCGGGACGATGACGGGCCTCCTGTGCATGGGCCTCCTGGGGAGGCGGGGGCGGGAGGGGGGTTTGGCGGAAGCAGTGGCGTCACAAGGGGGGGAGGGTGACCGTTTTGTTTGGTGGTGTGCCCCAGGATTTTGTAAATGTAAAAAATGTGCCACGGCTCAAAAAAGGTTGAAAATCACTGCACTAGAGAACCTAGTGATGCCAAGAGGTATCCTTTTTAGGTGTCCCTTGGGTTTTCCAGTGCAAGACTATGATATGCTTCCACTAGAAGCATATCATAGACTTGTCAATTCAATAAGTTTTGCTATCACTGTGATTTTGCATATCCACACAAAATCTTGGAATGTCTCCCTAAAATATATGAGGATCATCTGTATAAGTAAGTATAGTGTCACCAAGACAAAGAACATCATTAAAAAGGTATGTGTGTGTGTATGGTTGACTGATCAGGCCAGGAGTATCTCAGGCCAAAATTTCAAATAGATGATGCTATAAGAAGCAACTCTAATTATATCCTGAGCATTACAGACAACATTGTGTAGTGGTTTTAGTGTTGTACTATAACTCTGGAGTCTAAGGTTCAAGTTGAGCCTTAGGCCACCTCGAGCAAGTCACTCTCTCAGCCTTAGAGGAAAGGAATGACACACTGCCTCTAAAAAAAACTGACAAAGAAAACCCTATATATAGAAAACACTATACCAGATTCACCTTATAATCACCATAAGATGAAGTTTGAAGGCACACAACAACAATAAGCAGGGTTTGCTCAGGCCTTGTCATTTCAATAAAAAAGAAAAGAGGATCATTCTAACAATAACAATTTTAGAAATTCACCCACTGAAACTTTTCCCAGCTCTGTTTTTAACATATTCTAAGTGCTGGTTTTAGGAAATAAACAAACTTTTCCAATGAAAAAGAAAGATTTCCAAACTCTGGTTTTATAGGATGTTCTAATTATCCAATGTCACTCAATGGCTATTTTTTTAAAAATTCAGGTTGTTGACCGCACCAACCACCAATGCTGCTGCCACCACCTCCCTATGCAAACAACGAGAAAGTAACAACATCCAACATTTGTTACTCAAGCAGTGTGCTGCTATAGAACATCAGTCATGCTCAGTTTTTGTAATTTTGATAAGATATCCATCAATGTTTACATCACCATTTATTATTTTAAATTCTGGAAGACTGTCTGAATATTATGTTGTTTTCACCCACATCCTGATATAAATGAACCTAGCTCAAAAAGCTACATTTTCATTAACAGCAGTGAAAAAGCAAACTAAAATGATGCACAGTTTTTTAAAAAAAGTTTTTTAAAAAAATAACCCCGCTTTTTCTCTCTTCAAGGAGAATCAAAGCGACTTACATTAAAAACATTTCAATATAAGCAGATAATCTGGGTCCAGAAACTGGATTATATGGCAGTGTAGAAGGGGCCTTAGAAGGGAATGATAAAATTCTACACTCAAGTACAGGATTTCTAGTTCAGATAGAGGCCTGAAGCTCTCTGGCAGAACATTATAAGCACCTCATTGTTATTGCTCTGTGCCTTCAATGTCTTTCCAACTCATGACAACCTTTTAACAGAGTTTTCTAGACAATATTTGCTTGGTGGGGTGTTGTTTTTGCCTTTGACTGAGGCTAAGGGAGTATGACTTCTCCATTTTCACTGATTGGGCTTCCCTGGTTTCTTGAATTCTAATTCAGCAGTCAAAACACTATACCACAATGACTCTCACCCAACTATACTAGAACAAATTACAAATTCTGAAACTTCTGAGGATGGAGTCATAACAAGTAGAGTAGTATGAGAATGATTAACTGTAGTGCAAACATTAGTCTTCGTCATATCTCCTTCCTCACCCTCAATATGGCTGCCAGTCGAGCTCAGAGCCATCCACAAGATCTTGTCGCTTACCTTTAAGGCCCTCCATGGCGCCGGCCCAGCTTATTTAAAAGACGGCTTGTCCGAACCAGCTCATTTAAGGTCGCCGCGTTCAGGAAACAGGGACCTTCTCCGCATCCCAGGTGTGAGTGAGGCCCGCCTCGACACCACGAGACGGAGAGCCTTTTCCATCGCGGCCCCTGTTCTTTGGAACTTGATGCCAGCGGATCAGAGAGCTATCCGGGACATGCCCCAGTTCCTGACCGCACTGAAAGACCTGGCTCTTCCGAAGGCTTACGGCTAAGGACACCCTCCAGACTTAGCCTGAGTTACTGGAACTATTTTAATTAATCTTCCTATTCTTTTAGCTTTTAACTATTGAACTCTTTTATGTGTTTTATGTGTAAGTCGCCCGGAGCACTGACGTGGAGGGCGACTCATAAATAATAAAATCAATCAATCAATCATTCAAAATATGCACACAACGCGCCAACGGGGAGTCTACCTAAGCTGCTGGAGATGGTCTCGGAGTGGGCATTGAGGTTCCCTAAGCTCATTGTTTTGGGGGACTTCAATGTCCACGCCGATACCACCTACCCTTCAACAGCAGCCATGGACCTAGTGTCCACCATGGAGACACTAGGACTCTCACTCTGTAAGACCGGCCCCACGCATCAAGCCGGTCACACCCTGGATTTGATCTTCGCGGCCGGAATTCAAGTGATCCCAACCTCTGTAGTAAAGGTTCCATGGTCGGATCACAGTGTCCTGGAAGTCCGTCTTGAGATGGCCCCTCCTCCCAGTAAGGGTGCCGAACCCATTCTGGTTCGCCCGAAGAGACTTATGGAACCCACTAGGTTTCTGAATGCTCTAAGGGGGTTGGAACTCACCAGCGACTCGGTCGATAGGCAAGTGGAATGTTGGAACATCGGTCTTTCAACATTATAAGCACCTCATTGTTATTGCTCTGTGCCTTCAATGTCTTTCCAACTCATGACAACCTTTTAACAGAGTTTTCTAGACAATATTTGCTTGGTGGGGTGTTGTTTTTGCCTTCGACTGAGGCTAAGGGAGTATGACTTCTCCATTTTCACTGATTGGGCTTCCCTGGTTTCTTGAATTCTAATTCAGCAGTCAAAACACTATACCACAATGACTCTCACCCAACTATACTAGAACAAATTACAAATTCTGAAACTTCTGAGGATGGAGTCATAACAAGTAGAGTAGTATGAGAATGATTAACTGTAGTGCAAACATTAGTCTTCGTCATATCTCCTTCCTCACCCTCAATATAAAGTATTCCAGAGATGACTATGCCATATGGTACTTCCACGTGGTATATGCCTCCCCCCACAATAGTACAATCACATGTATTCCTGGGAACTGTAATTTGGCAAAAGTGTTTTGGTTCTGTGGCCTATTTTATTTATTAATTAATTTATTATTTATTATTTGGTTTTATATTCCGCCCCTCCCTGCAGGCTCGGGGCGGGTTACAACATATAAAACGGGCAGCATGCAACAGCCATGCAGCCCTACAATAAAACATTAAACATTAAAACATTTAAAATTACATGTCACAACGCAGTAAAGAGGAAGATACAGAAGTTGCCTTAGGTCCGGGACCCCAATAGGCAGGGCAGTTATGTCAGCATCAGCAGGCCGAGGGGCCTAATCAAAGGCTGATTTAAATAGGGCAGTTTTACAGGCCCTCCAAAAGGAAATCAGTTCTGAGATTTCCCAATGAGGCAACAGAAAACAGAGCAGGGAGGTGGCTCACATGACTTCAATTGTCTTTATGCTAGAAAAATCAAGCATTTAGGAGGAAAGCATCATGTTAGGCCAGATTTTATTTAACTTTTTAAAATTGAGGGACATTCTAGTATGCGACTCACAACTTGTAGTCAGATCTACTTTCCACGTGCGGGTTTACTCCTCAGTGAGAAGACAAACTGTAGTCTCCAGGTCTACATTTAGTTTTCTCTGTTAAACTAAATGTTATTGTATAGCTACCTACAACATGATATCTTTGCTAACATTGCATCTTATTCTCCTGTAGGTCTACAGCACAAACAGCTTTTCATTCCCTGAGATCTATGTTTACTTTCTAATGGAAAGTTGAGTATTACCCCCTGCTGACTGCTCAGAAACTTCCTTTCTGAACACATGTGCTTTTCCTTCCACTCAACACCAGAGGCCGCATCCGAGCTGCATAATTCTTTCTTGTCATTTTTTGCTAGATTCTCACAGCTGTCAAGTCATCTTGGTCTTTTTGTTGTATAACCTTATCATGGAAGGCAGGCACATGGCCTGTAATAAAACCTAGCTGGGAAATATATACCAGATCACTGCAAAAGGGTTCTGTACAAACTTTTAGAACTTTGACAGGATTAGCAGCCAAGGAGAGAGGAAAATTTTCAAGAGCCATTCGGATCCGTCCTAATTGTCCTTCTACTCTTGCTGAGGTTTTGAGTCCCAGGACTTAATTTTACATTGGGGGGGGGGGGGGGTTGGGGAAAATCATCTTCTTAGCATGGTGTTAATGTCACTTTGTCTCCAAAGGATCTGAAGAACTTACATACCCCCAGCACTCATGTTTTGCTTCTCCTATTTCTCATCTGTTTGCTTTGCCATCACACAGGAAAGTGGAAAGTGCAAGTTCCTCCCAGTTTCTCTCCCCTTGCGGTTTTTAAAAATATTTTTTAAATGGCAGATACAGGTAGAATAATATCACAATATACATATCAAATATTATTTTCTTAGTGTTCTTGTCCTTGCCTATTATACGTTTATCTCCCACTTGTGTCTATTGATTTTCTACCCCTCCCCCCACTCTCTGGGAACAGCACTTGCCTTCATTCGAATATTATTTTAATTGAACAATTGTAGAAAGAGTCTTTAAATTTTCTTTTCCTTTGACTTTTTCTATCAATCTTCCCCATTTCAGAACCCAGTTCTTCTTGATTTGGCGTGATGTATATTTGGCTCTTCTTTCAAGGATGTAACAGAACCATTTTTAACTTCCCACTTTCTATGGTCTTTCCACCCCAAGGCCACAGTTGCTTGGATGACAACTATCATATATTTTATAATTTCCCCCCAATCTTTGATGTTTTTGTTCTTGTCTAGTTTCTGGGTGAAAAAAAAACTTTTTTCTTTAAACTCAATTCATGCCCTATTAATTCTTCAATTTCTTTCTTTACCTTATTATTCCAGGGGTTTTTTAAAACTCCACTGTATGCCTGGTTTTTGTTTTGTGTATTTTGATACATATTTTATGGAGGTTTGTTCTAATATGTATATTTTACAGACTGTTTTAAAGTGATTATGTGTTTGTTTATGTTTTAGTACTGTTGTAACCTGCATCGAGCCATGAGGAGAGGCGGGCAAGAAATAAAAACTGCTATTATTAGTATTACTAAAACAATATTAAAAACCCATTCTTCCAGCACACCTAAGGCACTTCCAGACAGCACCATAATTGGCATGTTAAATAGGGGGTAAAAAAAATCCCAGGACCTGACTATAGGTCCCCACACAGACCTATGAGTCCTGGATTGGGAGCAAGATGGAAGACAGATGGCGGACATCTGGCAAAAGGTTTTTTTATATTACTCTGCTATGCACTGGATTGTATATGTGCACATGCGAATATCTTAATATAAATATAAGCAGATTTGCATGTGTGCATATGAGGTCCAGCACATAATATTGAGCGCCTAGCGCACTGGCAAGAAGCTTTTCCCACCTGCAGGATGTAGTATCGGAGTGGGCCTTGAGGTTCCCTAGGCTTATTGTCTTGGGTGATATCAACGTCCACGCTGATGTGTCATCTTTTTGGTAGCAACCAAGATGACACTAGGCCTCTTGCTGATTGAAACCAGCCGGACACACACTGGATTTAATCTTCGGGGCTGGATTAGAGATGGACATATCTGCCAATATCAACGTGCCATGGTACGACCACCATGCCTTGAGCTTTCGGGTGGGTGTCCCCACTCCCCCTTGTAGGGGTGCCAAGCCGATATGGGCTCGCCTGCGGAGACTTATGGAACCTGATAGGTTCCGGAATGCTCTGCGAGATGTGGAACCTATCAGCGCTTCCCTCGAAGTGCAGGTGGAGTCCTGGAATGCCAGGTTATCCGATGCAGTAGAGGAGATCTCCCCCAGGCGCCCACTCCATCCCTGCCGAATCCGGTCCCCTTGGTTTACTGAAGAGCTCCGGTTGAGGAAACGGGAAAGGAGACGGCTATAGGCAGCTTGACAGAGAACCCATGACGAAGCAGCAAAATCAGCTTATAAGGCAAGTGCAGATGCCTATGAGTATGCTATCAAGGAGGCAAAGAGAAATTATAATACCTCCATGATAGCGTCTGCAAATTCTCGCCCAGCCCAACTTTTCAGAATTATTTGATCCATGACAATCCCTATTGTCCTAAATTCCGTGGATTCAGATGTTACAGCTGAGGCTTTTAATAAGTTTTTTGCAGACAAGATTTTGCTGCTCTGCCAAGATCTCCCCGCCACCCTAGATACAGTGGCTGAGCTTGAAATTCCATGGCCACTCACCGGGCCTGCCCTCAGTCAGTTCATCATGCTAGATGCAGCGGCTGTTGACAAGAGTGAAGTCACCCACTTGCTCCCTTGATCTGTGCCCCTCCTGGTTGGTCAAGACCTGCTGTGAGGAGTTACGAGGCCCTCTGATGGACATTATCAAAGGCTCCCTTGAGCAAGGAGTTTTTCCAGATGGGCTGAAAGAGGCAGTGGTCCATCCGTTACTGAAAAAGCCGAGTATTACCTCCAATTACCGCCCGGTTTCGAATATTTCGTTCCTGAATAAGGTAATTGAGAGGGCGATAGCAGACCAGCTCCAGAAAATCTTAGATGACACAGCTTGGCTGGACCCCTACCAGTCCAGCTTCCGTTCAGGACATGGAACCGAGACTGTGCTGGTTGCCATCTCGGATCAACTCCAACGCCAACTTAATCAAGGTGGATCAGCACTGCTTGTATTTGTTAGACCTTACAGCTGCCTTTGGCATGGTTGATTATGATCTTTTGACCCACCACCTCGCCGCTTCAGGGGTCCAAGGGTCTGCCCTTAACTGGGTGGACTCCTTTCTCTGGAACCGTTGGCAATTAGTGGAATGGAATGGGATGGCCTCTGAAAAATCACCACTTATGTGTGGGATCCCTCAGGGGGCCATTTTATCTCCATTGTTATTTAACATCTATATGCGACAACTCACCAAGCTGGTTCGAAGTTACGGGCTGGAGTTTTACCAGTACGCTGATGACACCCAGCTCCTTCTACGGATGGACAGCCAGCCGGACTCGGTTCCCGATAATTTCACATCCTGCCTTGAGGCCGTAACTGGTTGGCTGCGTTCCAGTAGACTGAGGGTGAATCTGGCGAAGACGGAGATCTTGTGGCTGGGTCGCCCTGGGTTGGATGATTTCAAGTGCCCACCTTAGACGCTGAACTTCTTTCTCCAGCTATCACCACCAAAAGCCTTGGTGTCATTTTTGACTCGTTATTGACAATGGAGGCCCAGGTCTCCGCTGTTAGCAAGTTGGCCTTTTTCCATCTTCGGCAGGCTAGGCGGCTAGCGCCTTACCTGTCTGGGGATGACCTGGCCACAGTGGCTCATGCTTCAAGAATTGACTATTGTAATGCCCTTTATGTTGGCCTTCCCTTATTGGTGACTTCGACTGGTGCAGAATACGGCGGCCAGACTCCTCACGGGAACCCCGTGAGGAACGATATAACACCTGCTCTATACCAATTGCACTGGCTTCCGGTTGAGTTCCGTATTACTCACAAGGTGCTGGTATTAACCTTCAAGGCCTTGCATGGCCAGGGGCCAGCGTACCTATGGGAACACCTTTCTCCTTGTCAACCCTGGAGATCACCGTGCTCAGACCATCAGAATTTTTTTACAGATCCCTGGTCCTAAGGAAGCCCATCTGACCCGGCGTAGAGCTTTTTCGGTGATCCCTCCATCACTCTGGAATGCCCTCCTTCTCTACATCAGAGCTACCCGTGATTTAAAAGATATTAGCATGGCTTGTAAAATGTGGCTGTTTGAGAGGGCGTTCGGCTGAGAAACTGTTTTAGATTGTTTAAATTGTTTAGATGTTTTAGGTATTTAGTTGTGTGTTCTAATGTAAATCGCTGAGAGCCATCTGGGATGGGCAATTAATAAATCTCAAAATAAATAAATAAAATACATAAATAATAGAGGGATATTTTTTTGTAAAAAAAAAATTCTACCAGATCTCTCTTCCCCCAAGTGTTAATTCAAGTTATGTTTAATATTACAAAGTTTAAAATAAATAGTTTCAGAGAGTTCTAATTGCTTTCCACTTGTGCTTCCCTTGAGCCATTTGAGAGTCCAATCAGCTGATCAGCTATTTTGGGCTTTTTAAAAGCACGAGTTCACTGGAGCAGTCTACTCAGGAAGGAGGGATGGAAAATATGTGTTTTTAGGAGTGCATGGATATACAGTGATGAGAATATGCATATTTTCTGTCTGGAATCGAGATATAAGTGGACATTTGAACTTGTGTTTTTTCATTCATTGCTGTGAATCAGCGCAGATTTACTGCTAGCATCATTTAGCTACCCTCTTTTTAGGTCCGGTGTAGAAGGACCACCTAGTCAGATCATGTTTTTAAATTATGAATTTTAAAGATAATTTGATTTTTTAAAATGTGTTGTTTTTATACACTCTGACAACTGTGTTATGTGTTTAATTTATTGTTGTTTCCCACATTAATCCATTATTATTATGCTCTCACAAGTTTTGGGAGGCATGCCTTTATTGGCCTCCGATCTTAAGTAACTACTCACTTACATCAGGATTTATAGCATGGATGGTAATACAAGGACAAAATTTTGCCACAAACCCAGATGCCAACTTTAACCCCACATCCACTTTAACCCCACATCCACTGTGTCAATAACATCACAGCAATATCAAAAGTTCATTAATTCATTCTTCCTCCAATATGATATACATTATAGTATTTCAGCAATGCCCTTCTACATTCTGCATTGGTATCTATTAGGGTCTAGTTCCAGGACCCCCCTTAATCTCAAAATCTGTGGGTGTCAGAAGAACCCACTCTCTGCTCTTTCTTCAGGTTGCTCTGATTTAGCAGTGGGATTAAATAAAACAGGATTAGATAAAATCGTTATGTAGGAGATAATCTGGCCAGCTTGATTTTCACAAGAATTCAATGCTGCATGAGAGACATCCTGCAGTCACGTATTTCTCTACCCAGGAGAAGTACTTGTTGAATCTCCTGTGTCTCCCAACTCGCACAGGCTTAACATTTTGCCTCCCAAATATCTCCTCAGTCAACTCAGATATGAACGCTCCACCGTAATATGCATTTTAAATATGCTGTCTGTTTTGCCCCTCATACTGACCAAAACCCTGTTGAAACTTTGTGATGGCAAAACCAGCAATTGCTCATGCAGTTCGACTTTTTTAAAAAAAGTACTTCTCCCAATTCACACAACGGAAAGCACAGTCACAGCTCTGCCTTTCCCTCCATCCATCTGGACACCTCCGTTTCCTCTACTATCCACTCCCTCCATGTTTTACTCTGGGCTTTAGAAGAACTAGCTAAGATGCTAAACCTATTGGGGGATAAAATTAATCATCTTGCTGGGCTTGTTAAAATTAAAAGATAATTCAGAGCAGATTCATCACCCCTCTGAAATGGAAGAAATCAACCATTTCTGGTTGCACTTAGGGTGCATCTACAGTGTTAAATTTGTACAGTTTGACAGGAGTTTAATTGCCATAGTTCAATACTATGGAGTTTTGGAATTTCCACTTTTTGGCAGAGAGGGCTAAAGGCCTTGTAAAACCAAGTTTCCATGACTCCATAGCATTGAGCCATGACAATTAAAGTGGTGTCAAAGTGCATTATTTCTACAGGGTAGATGCACCCCTAGTTCCTCCTGAAATTAGATCTTGAATTCAATCAGGATTAATGTGGTTCAAAGGTTTCTCAGATAACACTAAATTTATATATGATGTGCCCTTGAAAACAAGATTCTTTCATAATCAGTGTATGAGAGCCCCCAATTTGGATTAGAACTACGTCATAGACAATCTGGGAATTCCTTGGGCAACACCATTGTGTTGGGGCATCAAAATCGTTCTGAAGCATTCAGGCTGATCTGATGTGCAGCAGGGAGTTCCACAGTTGCTCCGTGCCCATTTGGGCCCAAATAAGATGGAAAATGTGACAAACCGCGACTGCCTGACTGTTTCCACCTCCCTTAGTTTGCCTTCTCACTGACTCTAACAATGTAACCCATCCCCCAGGAGAAAAACCTGAAAATTGCAAAATTGTTCCTTCCATAGCAATACATAGTGTCCTTTTGCATGCTTCCTAACCACAAAACGTGAAATAAACCCTCCTGGGGACTGCAGAGCATCGCAGGCTCCTCCTGGGATGCACCTTAAGGCATCCCAGGTCTGCGGAAGCTAAGTCTGAAAAAACCGCGGATACAGAATCGCGAGATCTTGCGTATCCGCGAGATCACGGATCGCCTCCATTTTGGTCCCTGATTTTTCTATGCAAGAAAATAACACTACCTGCCATCTCGGAATCTTCTCTCATGCCTTTTCTCGCCAAGAGTAATCACTTTTGTTAAAAATAATATTTTCCAGCTCTTTTTTCACATGCTACAGTTGCAAACAAGCAATTGACCTGGTTTCTCATGGTCTAAATTGGATAATTGGAGTTTTCCCACGGCAGCGTTCGGTTCCCAGGCAATGGAACCTATGCCTTTCCAAGTCTTCTTCCTTCTCTCTCAAGTATGGGACTGGCAGGACAGCGGCCAATGGAGTCCTGAAGGATGTCTGCCGCCTGGGATGAGCAGTTCTCCAAGTACCATGCGATCTACAGTTTTCCAAGTACAAAAGGACCCTTTTATATAGCAAATCCAAGGATCTTTCTCCCTGCCTTCATGAACTATGCTTTTTGGACACTTTCCACCTGGAAATTTACCCACCAAAGCCTTTCCTTCCCCGTCCTCACTTCAAGAAGATGCCTGTATGGATCCCCAAACTTGGACCTTTCCCCCAATACTTTCCTGGACTTTCTTTATGAATTTACTGCATGAAATGAGCAAAATAAAATCATGAACAGAGTTGAAAATGATATCCTTCTCCCCCTAGAACTTCAATGTATTTCTCCCCGCATGCCACTCCTTTCTTTATGAAATGTACCTTTAAAAAAATAACAAACCCACAACTGCTGACCAAACTGTAAATTCAAAAACTGCCAGAACTCTTTCTATTTATTTATTTTATTTATTTATTTATTGGGGCTTCTTCGCCGCCGACTCCCGGGGGCTCGCGGCGGCTCACAGAATTTCCTACATGGAAATAGGTGATAATCCGTTCTTTCCTGATCTGTCTCAGTGCAAACAAACTGGTAATCACTGGCCTATTGGAGACCTGATTTCTGAGTTTCATCTATCAGGGGATCTATAGGTCACCTGGCAACTTTGTCACTTATGTTGCAATTGATCACCTTGGTTAGGGCTAATTAGCCTTGCAGCTTCAACGCTTGGTTGCTTCCTGCCTGGGGGAATCCTTTGTAGGGAGGTGGTTACCTGGCCCTGATTGTTTCTTATCTGGAGTTTCCCTGTTTTTAAGTGTTGTTCTGTCTTTACTGTCCTGATTTTAGAGTATTTTAATACTAGTAGCCAGATTTTGTTCATTTTCATGGTTTCCTCCTTTCTGTTGAAATTGTCCACATGCTTGTGGATTTCAGTGCAGTCACTATTGCCCATTTTTGGTCTAAAACTATTTTGCTGCTTATGCTCTTTTTATTTTATCAGTTTTATACTTATTTATTTATGCAATGCTTTTGACACAAAATAAATAAATATAATCCAGTTCAAAATAGAAAATCTGGGATCAGATTCTAGGATACAAGGCAGTGTAGATGTAGCCTATGTTTAAGTGGCAATACATCTACTAGACTTAAAGCAGCCACAGAAAACCACATTCTTCTTTTGCTACAAGAAAACACAGTATTATGGACCTCAGTGTGCAATTCTAGAGTTTGTTGTTTTGAAGAACGAAGAACATGATTGTTTCAATGCCTGGATTTCCCCTGTTTCCTGAGTGTTGTTCTTTCTTTACTGCCCTGATTTTAGAGTTTTTAAATAATAATAATAATAATAATAATAATAACTATATCATTTATTAGTCGCCCTCCACGGGAAGTGCTCCGGGCGACTTACAGGATCATGACAACTACAAACGACACGACACAAAAGGGAGGATAGGGGTGGGGAAGGAAAGGGGAGCAGGGTGAAGTCCAGGCAACGATGGCCAGCTAAGGCACCATCCGCCATCAAAAGAAGGCAGGCAAGGGGGCCTCAGCAGGATCGTTGACGTCCAGACGCACTAAGAAGGGGACGGGGCCGCGGGCTCCCATGTGGAAGCCCGCGTTCGCCGCTCCAGCCCGTCCGCCAAGAGTCCTTTATGGTAAATGGGCAAGACCCTTGGAGCTTCGACTGCCTGTGGCAGGCGCTCCAAAGAGTCCTGGTCGAAAACGTCCTCAGAGGCTGTGTCGACTTCTGCCTGGGCCGGCCTTCACCCGGTGGAGCCACAAGGTCCTTGGTCGGAAGGTCCGGGGGGCATCCTGGGCCAGCCAGCCTTGGTGCTGGGGGCCTCCTCCACTCCTCCGACCGATCCGGTGGGCAGACGGAGGACCGGGCCCAACGGGCGCCATCCTCTCGGTGGGGAGCTCCGCCCGCAGCCCGCTCGGCTCGGTGCTTCCTCCTCCGGCGGCGCCGCCTCCTCCGCTGGGTGGCATGCTGCTTCCGGTTCAGGACTGTGTTGTCGTTGGAGGCCTCAAGGCGGGACTTCCGTGTAGGGTTTACTTCCAGGGTTCGCAGAGGGTTGCTGTCCTCCCGGAGGCGGGACTTCCGGAAGGCGATCATCTCCGGTCCTGCTTCCTCCTCGGGGTCTGGCACATGGCGGAGTGGAGCGTCCTCAAGGCCGATCGCCATGTTGGGTCGCTCCATCTCCAGCTGACTCCCCAGCTCCTCGCGTAGCGCGCCATTGCCCGGGAGTTCCGGGGAACGCCAGGCCGGCCGAGATGTCGAGATCATCTAGCAGGTCCACTGCATGCGGCTGGTGGGTCTCAAGGGCGTCCGGTGCTTCCTCGATGTGAGCCGGGCCGATGGCGACTCATCCTGGCCGTCGGGGCTCGGGCTTAGCAATCGGAGTCGGCCTGGTCCCTGGGAGTTGGGCTCTGCGCTGCCACCAGCTCCCGGCCGGGTTAGTCCGCCAACGGGCTAGTGGGGAAGTCCCATGAGTGGTCCCAGGCGAAGTCTGGGTCACCGCGGAGGTCTGACTGAGGCTCATGGTGGGGTCGACCCGCTTGGGGGACCACCAGGCATATCTCCGGGACAGGGATCCGGGAAGTTGGGGGCAAGGCATGCCCGTCCGCGCCTGTCTGCCACCAAACCTCTCCCGAAACTTCTCCATCTGGGCCGCGTGCTCGTTGTATTCTGCAATGAGCTCTGCAAACAGGCATTCGAGTTGACCAGGACCCAGCTGGTCCGGGGGTGGCCCCAGGGAGTTAAGGGGCACCGGCAAGCTGTTTCCCGGTGCGGAGGCCTTTTGTCAAATTGGTCGGTGGTAGGGTCCTGGCCCTCCCGTTGTGGCCTCCTTGGGAGCTGCTCCGTGACCTCTCAGGGAGGTTAATTCCCGTGCTGTGGGGGGCTCTGCATTCAAGGGGGTCGTCGGGGTTGTAATGCATTTGCCCACGATCTCCTACAATCTCCTCAGGAAGCGTGCGCCCGAAGCCGTTACCGGTCGGATGACCCAGCCATTACTGGGTGTTTTTTGGTGTCCTCATTGAGAGTCCCGAGGCTTTCCCCAGCCAGATTACGTTCTACGGTGTCTGTGGGTCTCCAAAAGTGACCCCCTGAGTCTGGCGATCGACTGCCTTCTCCCCAAGGGGGGAGCAGCAGGATCGGCCTAATAAATCCAGTTCAATATCCTTGGTTCCTTATTTTAAGAAATGCTTTTTTCAAGGGATGTCATCCTTATATGCTGAAATTAATAAATTAATTACCAGTAGTTAGATGACTATACACTAAAGTTTATTTATTTTATTTATTTATTTCCTTAGACTTATATGTCGCCAACTCCATACGGCTCGCAGCGGCTTACAGAATCAGGAAAACACAATACAAATTAAAGGACAGACTAGACAGACACAACATAGGGGATGGGGGGGGATGGGACAAAGTCAAGGTTCAGGCGGCAACAGATGGTTGGGGCCTAGACTGGATCCATCGGACCATCAAAGGAAGGGAGGAGGGAAGGGGGCGCGAAGAGAGGCACCCTGCCGGCCAAGGAGAAAGAATGTAGGCCGGCCTCCTACGTCCCGTGGCCCAGCCGATGGGGACAAGCATGGTAGATCAGTAGTGTTCCGCGGCTTCGAGGATAGCCGGAGGTTATGCCTGGCGCCCGGGCCCCAAAAGGTCCTTGCACGAAAGATTCGTCTCGGCCTGGGCTCGGGTGCTGGAGGCCTCCCCCCCAACTGTTCGCTAACCAACCTCTTTGCTGCCCTATATTCCTAAGTGTTGCCATTCGCTGTCCAAATCAAGTTGCCATTTGGTGTAGATATTAGAATATCCTTCCTTCGTTCCTCATGTTTAAAAGAAAGAAAGAATTCCTCGTTGTACATTTCAGTAGATTCTTTACTCTCTGGATCTCTGCCCAGATTTCTTGCAGCACCTCCCACTGAATTCGCACAGTTCAGACAACTTCCTCCTCTTTTACTTTTCCTCCACTGGAAGAGAAGGCTGCTCCAGTTTCCTCTTTGCCTTCGGAGATCATACAGCTCTCTTATTAATCTCTGATTGGGAAAGGTAAGCCTTAGTTTCCTTTTTATCCATTAAACAGTGCTTCTTTTAGAGAAACTGTGTTTGTTCTCCAGTATAATTGGCTAAATCTGCAGTCTTCTCCTAACTCTCACTGTGTTAACCTCTTGAAGCAAAAGAAACAGGGGTTTATAGCACTTTGATCAGCTATGATTGGCATAAGTTTTCACAGAGCAAAGTTTGCTTAGGGGGAGGCTCCCTGAGATCTCACTATGGCCAGGGGTCATGCCACAAAACAGATGAGGCTTCAAGTTATGATGGGATTGTGATGTGAAATTTGGAACATTAAAGCAAAGAACTGTCTCTCCTTATAGCTTCAGCAGAAAGATATTCTGCAACAGTTTGACAAAAGCTTACCCGACATCTTTATGGTTATTTCTCGATGGATTCCCAGAGATTGGGTGTAAAATGTACATTCCCAAAACTTGTCTGAGGCTGTGAGAGTGAGTGGAGGCCTCTCGAAAATGGTGACAGGATAAGATCATGTGCATGTGTGCATTTAACAAGTCTAGTCCATGTTTCACTTTAATCTCTCTAGCTATTTCTCTCATACATCTTAATTCCTCCAAAGAGAATGCTCTCCAAACTAGCAATTCATTGTTTTCTGATGTACATTGCATTTAGAATGGCATTGAAATTTCCAACATGAGCATTATTTTGTTGTCTGTTTTGCTGTTTTCTCCACTAGAGAGCTTCCCGAGTCCAAAATAAAAGATCGAGAGAGAGAAAAGTGACCCGAAACCCACGTCTGGTTTTTAAGACTTTTGCTTGTTTAAAAATTCAGGAGACGAACTTCCTTGAAAAGATAAATGGTTTTTAGAGTTATCCAGGAGAATAAACTCACTCCCCTTTTTGGTTAGAAAATGCAACATCTAGGGCAGTGGTTTTCAACATTTGTAATGTCGCAACTCCTTAATACAATTCCTCATTTTGTGGTGACCCCCAACCATAAAATTATTTTTGTTGCTACTTCATAACTATAATTTCTCTACAGTTATGAATCATAATGTAAATGTCTGATATGCAGGATGTATTTTCATTCACTGGACCAACTTTGGCACAAACATGCCCAAATTTGAATACTGGTGGGGTTGAGGGGGATTGATTCTGTCATTTGTTAGTTGCTGGAATTTATAGTTAGCCTACAATCACACAGCATTCTGAACTCCACCAATGATAGAATTGAACCATACTTGGCACACAGAACCCCCTAGACCAACAGAAAATACTGGAAGGGTTTGGTGGGCATTGACCTTGAGTTTTGGAGTTGTAGTTCACCTACATCCAGAGAGCACTGTGGGCTCAAACAATGATGGATCTGGATCAAATTTAGCACAAATACTCAATATATCCAAATGTGAACACTGGTGGATTTTGTGGAAAATAGACGTTGACATTTTGGAGTTCTAGTTGCTGGGATTTATAGTTCACCTACAATTAAAGAGCATTATGAAGCCTACCAATGATAGGATTGGGCCAAACGTCCCACACAGAACCCCCATGACCAACAGAAAACACCTCAAGCCATGAGTAGGGGCATATAATAAATAAATAAATAGTTATTATTATTACACCTGCCAGAAGTTAACCATGTAATTGTGCTGGATGATTCCCCCCTCCCCTAAGTTGGATGTTCTTATAATGTATTTGATAGTTGTGCAGATTGCATTCATATTTCCTCATTTTGCATTTTTCCGAAAGATGGCCAGTCGGGATAATTACCTTCGGCAGGACTGGCAGATGGTCCATGGTGTTCCAATGATCTGTGCGTTTTCCTTTGACTGGGAGAGAATTGAGAATTTCCAGAGTCGACCTGATGATATTGTGATATCCACATTCCCCAAATCTGGTGAGTTTTCAGTGTCAGGGAAAAGGAAGTTTTCCTTTTAAGGGTGTTGTCTGAAGTGATCATCTCACTTTATTTAATAGTAGGGTCATGCTTGATTAGGGATTACATCCCAGCTCTGCAAGACAGCCCAAGGAATGCACCTTTGATTAAAATGCTTTAGCTATGGATTGCATCCAGATGTCAGTCAAAACTAAAATCAGCTGATTTTGATGGGTGAGCTCTTCCCTTAAATATTGCTACCATATTTACTGGGGTCTAATGTGCCCTTAAATCTAATGCACACTGCAATTTTCCAAACCCTGAAACCAAAAAAAAAGTTCTTTGTAATTTGACTATTACAGTTGCTGCCTGCTTAGAATCCCTTTTTTAAAAACCAAAATGTTAGAACACCAAAGCTTCCAGCAATCTAAAATAAAACCTTGGAGTGCATTGATGCCGTAGAATGAATCCACTTTAATTGCCTTGGTTGAAAACTATTGTGTCATGGGAGCTGGAGTTTTACAAGGTCTTGAGTTTTCTCTGCCAAAGAATGCTGATGTCTCACCAAATTACAAATCCCAGGATTGCATAGCATTGAGCCATGCCCATTAAATTAGAGATCTATCTGAAGGATTTTAAAAGTAAAGAGAAAAAGACAACAGATTGATTACCACTCAATAGTTATATGAAAACCCGATGTTGATATATAGCTAAAGAAGATGAACTGAAAGAAAGAAATGACAATGTTAGAGAATAAAGAGGACTATACCAGATAAGCAAGAATAAAACCAGTGAATAAGGAAGATAGAGGTCAACCAGATACCCCTTTTCTATCTTTTCTCACCACCCTTACCCAATATTTACCTTCCAGGATCCCTGATCAAACCACTACCCCCAACACCTTCTATTCTTACCCTTTCCCAACCCTTATTCCTCCCTATATCCCGAAGTCTTCCTACCCCAAAACCATTTTTTTCTTTTATCCATATGTATTCAAAACTTTCAATAAAAATCTATTAAAAAATTAGAGATGACGTTGCTCAAATAGGAGTTCAGGGTGTTTCTGAAACACCTTTTGCTTTGGCTCAGATTATGGTATTATGCAAATCTAATGCCTACTCTAATTTTGGCAAGGTAATTTACCCCCAAAAGGTATTCAATTCAAGTCAATAGGGAATTTGATGGGATAGTTTGCATTTTGAAAGAAAATCTCTGTTGTGTTCTTGAGAAAAGACATAAGGACAGCCTTCACTTTGTCAATTCATGCCCTGAAAACCAGAACTGTGAATTCTAACCTTTTACAGACACCTTTCCTCTCTCTCTCTGGCATTACTTCACGAATGAAGATTCTTAGGAAGGGCTCATCCCACGCTTTTTACAAGCATGTTGATGACTAAAAAGGTGAATCTGAGATAGGCAGGTCTGGTTGCAGAAAGCACAGCAGAAAGTCTTCTTGGTTGATGTTGTTTCCAAGTTGCGGTTTTTTCTGCGTTGTCATTTCTCTTCGAGACTCCTTCAAGATCTCTTTTTTAGGGTGCCTTTCTTGCGCTGACCCATGGCAAGTTCACCATAGAGTAGTATCTTTGGGAGGCGGTGATCCTTCATCCTAGAGATGTGCCCTGCCCAGCTGAGTTTTCAATAGCATGGTCTCAATGCTGGTGATCCCTGCTTGCTCAAAGACAGCAACATTCATCACATAGTCAGTTCAGTGTAAATTTAGGATTGAGCGAAGACAGCGCTGATGAAAGCATTCAAGGAGTCGTAGGTGTTGGCAATAGGTGACCCAGGTTTCAGACCCATAAAGGAGAATAGACAGTATGATAGCTCTACACACTGATTTTTGTGCTTTGCCTCAGGTGCTTGTTGCTCTTTTGTGAAGCCTTCCGAATGCACTATATGCTTTTGCTAATCTGTTAATCTGATAAAGCATCATTTCCTTATCAATCTTGGCGTCTGAAGAGATGATGCTTCCCAGGTAGGTGAACTGCTGACTTAAGCACAGATTTGCCTATGCTGATGTGGGGGTGATGATGTTCTTCCTGCGGTGCGGACTGGTAGAGAACTTCCATTTTCTTCAGGCTGACTTTCAGCCCAAACAGCTCTGCAGCTGTTGCAAAGCAGGATGTTAGGCGCTGCAGAGCTGCTTCTGAATGGGCGACAAGGGCAGCATCATCTGCAAAAAGCAGCTCATGGACTACATAGTTTAGAGTCTTAGTGCGAGCCCTCAGACAGCTTAAGTTGAACAAGCTGCCATCAGTACGATAGCGTATATATATGCTGTCTTCTTTATATATAAACTTTAAATATAAACCGAAGGGTCTGACAAAAAGTGCCAATGGGCAGGATGAGCTCTCTAGCCTTTTGACAACCATCCTAGGAGAAGGAAAACTCTAATTTCAAACCCGGGCAGATGGTGCTCGTCTAACCCTGTAAGGTGAACCATCGAAGAGAAGGAAACTCAAACCAAACCTACGACCTGAGGACCTCGCTGCCACCGTCCAAGCTTGCTAGGCCCCAGCAGACAAAGGGTGAGGCCAGTTCTGTGCACGCTGCGCTCCACCAGAAAAATCTATTGCACAGGCTCGAACAGACACCTTTCACAGTGCAACAAATGTATCCTGTTTTTCTCAATTCGCAAACTTCAGGCCCTGTCCCTGGATGTGACCTGCAGACCCACTTAGCAATATTTTATCATTTTGAATTCTGCTCCTAGCCAGAAGACAGGAGCAGAATTCAAAACGATCTTGACAGATTAGAGAGATGGGCCAAAACTAACAAAATGAAGTTCAACAGTGACAAATACAAGATACTCCACCTAGGCAGAAAAAATGAAACGCAAAGATACAGAATTGGGGACACCTGGCTTGAGAGAAGTACGTGTGAAAAAGATCTTGGGGTCCTTGTGGACAACAAGTTAAACTTGAGCCAACAATGTGATGCGGTGGCAAAAAAAGCCTGCATCAATAGGAGCATAGTGTCTAGATCCAGGGAAGTCATGCTACCCCTCTATTCTGCTTTGGTTAGACCACATCTGGAATATTGTGTCCAATTCTGGGCGCCACAATTGAAGATAGATGTGGACAAGCTGGAATATGTTCAGAGGAGGGCAACTAAAATGATCAAGGGTCTGGAGAACAAGGCCTATGAGGAGTGGCTTAAAGAGCTGGGCATGTTTAGCCTGAAGAAGAGAAGGCTGAGAGGGGGGACATGACAGACATGTATAAATATGTGAGAGGAAGTCATAGGGAGGAGGGAGCTTGTTTTCTGCTGTCCTGGAGACCAGGTCGCGGAACAATGGCTTCAAACTACAAGAAAGGAGATTCCATCTGAACATTAGGAAGAACTTCCTGACTGTGAGAGCTGTTCAGCAGTGGAACTCTCTACCCCAGAGTGTGGTGGAGGCTCCTTCTTTGGAAGCTTTTAAACAGAGACTGGATGGCCCTCTGTCGGTGGTGCTTTGAATGCAATTTTCCTGCTTTTTGGCAGGGGGTTGGACTGGATGGCCCATGAGGTCTCTTCCATCTCTATGATTCTATGATTTTACCATTCCTGTTTGTGTCAAATGGAACAAAAATATATGCAACCTGGACTTTGTCAACAATTGTAACACCTTTTTTAAAAATAAAAAAAGTCTACTAACTATAATATTATCTCAAAACAGAAAATAGTAAATACTTCTAATAGAGTTAGCCACTCTGAGTCCCTTTATAAGGGAGAGAGGGTGAGATATAAAACAAACTAAGTAAAATAAAATAAATAAACACTTAGAGAAGAAATGGAAACATTCAGAATTAATATCCATTCATTTTCCCCTAAAGTAAAAAAATATATTATAGCATATTTTCTTTTCGAATTGTCAAGAAAATATTTAAGACAAAGTTTTAACACATTTATCACATTCATATCACAGCCAGACTCCAGAGTTTTAATGTGGGGTTACATCAGATTAAACCCAGTTTACCCTACAATAAGCTTTGGGAAACAATTAAACAATTCAGTTTTATAGCTCTATTGGTAATAAAATATAAAATTTTAAGAATTCTATTCCAATTGTAATTATATTCTGAATAAACTACATCTTTAATATGGTAGTATGACATTATACTATTTGTTTGTAAGGTAGCAAAAGGACTTTTGATCTGTAAAAGGTGCTATTCACGTATTTTCTAGCTTTTCTGAAAGTTTCCATTCCTCCCCCATGCAGATCTCACTTCAAAATTCCCCTCTAAAATTCCATCTTTGGGAGGGGTAGGTAACATTTTGTCTTAAAAGTTTGCCATACCAAAAATTCAAGATTATGTGACTGTCTTTTATCACTTGAATGAGGCTTGTTGTTTTAGGGCCCTTCCACGCAGCCATATAATCCAAAATATTAAGGCAAAAATCCCACAATATGTGCTTTGAACTGGGTTATGAGTCCATACTGCCATATATTCTAGTTCAAAGCAGAAAAAGTGGGATTTTATTCAGCTGTGTGGAAGGGGCATAAGATAACCAACCTGTCTATGGAGCATCTCTTATGTGGCTAGAGATGCCCACTTCCTTCCCTCCTCTTACATCAGGCAAGAGAAGAGGGGAAAAATCATTCTCCTCATTAATCTCTCTCTGGCCTCTTAAATCTATCAAATCCAGCTTGACACGAGCTCTTTTTCATGATCATATTCTGAAAAGAGGGGCTTAAACATTGCCCTAGGTGTCTGAATGATAGGATTTGTTGTCCACTTTCACACTTGTCAGAAACAGCAATCCATCTTCCTCCTCTGGGCGCTTCTAGACAGCTTTAGTGAGGGACAAAAAATCCCAGGACTTCAGGAGAAGTCCACATACATACACACCTGTTGGCCTCGGGATTTCTGCCTTCCGTTGTCCAGGCTTTATGCTTTGTTCTGTGATTTCAGAGGTTCCCAAGATGGCTGCTGGAAGCAGGACTTCTGCTGGAAACTGCCAGGGTTTTGTTTTTTTAAACCTGTCATGGACTGCCTATATGCGGAGATTCGGATAAAAGGATAACCACAGAAGTTCCATTCTTTGTTCTGGCCAGAAAAACCGTTTCCTCCCGATGTTTCATGAAGTATCTCCCACACTTACAAACTTCATGGGATGCAACCACTACTGCCCAAGTCAGCAGTACACAAGCAGGAATACACATTTTAAAGCTAGGAACAGAACTTTGTTGTTATCTACTATTTTTAGAGCCTAGTTGCCTGGCCATCTGTCTAGACAGATTTGGTTGTGTACTTGTGGCAACCAGCAACAGGGTCCTGTTTCTGGGTTTTATTCAGCTTTCTCTATTAGTGGATATGCTGATATCCGCATATCCGCATCACTGCAAAAGTTCAGATTTATGTGCAGACCAAAAAACCTGTGTCCTCCATATGTTTTATCAAGATTCTGGCACACAAAGTTTTTGGAGTAGAACTACTTCTATCCAAGTCAGCACTACTCAATGAAACAGGAACAGACACTTTCAAGCAAGGAACAGAACTTTGTCATTATTGCCACTTTTTACAGGCTTCCTGGCCATCTGTCCAGACAGATTTGGTTGTGTACTTGTGGCATCAAATCACACGTAGCTGTTCCTGGGTTACACATGGCTTTTCCTATTAGCCACCTGCATGACCTTGGCTCTCCGTATTTACATTCCTCTCCAGGACATCCATGTCCCAACAGCCAGTAGGAAGTTTTTGCCATTAACTGTACACATGTTATCAGCATACACCCAATGAGGAACCAACATGTATACATCATTCTGTTGTTTCCTGACACAAGTACACCATGAAACCTGTCTGCACAGATGGCCACATAACAAGGTCTGAGTAATTATAGTAATGACAATATTTTGTTCCTGGTTTTAATGTGTCTGTTCCAGTTTCATTGTGTACTAATTACTGTGAAAGTACTTGTTGCACCCCAGGAACTTCATTTTTCTGCCACAAACTTTATTAAACAGGTGAAGGACGAAGTTCCTCTTCACAGGACAAAGTTTTTGTCTTTTACTCAAATAATTTCACTTTAGTAGCCATGGAAACACCCTATAGATTTCTGGGATTTGCACTTTAGGATTTCTGAGGTTAAATTTAAGAAGTATTTCAAATTCTCAGCTAGAGAGCGCTCGTGCCTCCCTAAATTACAAACCCAGAGTTTAGAGAACTGTTGTTTTGAACTCCCACAATTTTGAGAGTGATAGTTCAAAGTATGGATATTCCAAATTTGGCACTATCTTGTTTTTCAGTTGGATCTCCCTGTTGCTTATTTTAAAACTACATTCTCCCTCCTCTTTCAAAATCCATGCATTTGTTTCATCCCCCTCCCCCTTCTTCCTCTCACAGCTCCACAAAACCTTTCCTTCTTCATTCAAATCATTCCAGAAGCCACAAGTCTAAGCAGTGCGTCTGGTTCTAGGCGCACTTCCATACAGCCATATAACCCAGAATATCAAGGCAGGTAATCCACAATGTCTGCTTTGAACTGGATTGCCTGAGTCCACATTGCCACATAATCCAGTTCAATGTGGATTTTATACAGCTAGGTGACCATCTGGGAAACCTAATAAGCTTTTAAAAAGTCCTTTCCTTTGCTCCTTTCTTTGCAGGCACAACATGGATGAGTGAAATTGTGGACATGATTTTGCACAATGGTGACCTTGAGAAATGCAAGCGAGACGCCATTTTCAATAGAGTGCCTATGCTAGAATTTGTTGCCCCTGGGAATATGCCAGCAGGTACTAGAAAAAAATAACTTGTATTTCTGAGTGTGAGCGATCAATTTTAAAGTGGACAGTTGGAATCAGAAAAGGTCCTATCAGACTGACTTGATCCCTGACAGAAGATCAAAGTTTTATCTCCCAGCTTCTATTTTTGTACCTGAGAGCATGAATCTACCTTGAGTTTTACAAGATCTTCTACCTGGGAGCACCTGGGAGTTTCTCCCCTGGCACAAATGTATCCATTTAAGTAATTTCTTTCTAGATTTCCAACATGTCAAATGAAGGAGGGGTGCGGCAAGTAGAAAGTAGCATGTCTAGAGTCATTTATGATTCCCTGAAAAGATTCCATTGTACCCCAAGCCTCTTGACATTGTTTACATCAAGGATAAGAAAAGTATTTATTTATTTATTTATTTCCGGTATTTCTCCACCCCCGAAGGGGAACTCAGGACGGCTTACATTTGGCAGCGATTCGATGCTGTTACATATAAACAATTAAAAATACTGTACACTAACCATTAAAATACATAAAATATTAATTAAAACAGTACATAAAGCATGAATTAAACAATAAAAACGTATTCTCATCTATATCACCTTACCAATCCATTTCCAACCAAAGTTCTGATTTATGTCTGCTGTCCGAAAGCCTGGTCCCAGAATCATGATTTCAATTTCTTCCTGAAAGCCTGGAGGGATGAGGCCGATCCTAACTCATTTGGAAGCACGTTCCGCAGGCAGGGGGCCATGGCCGAGAAGGCCCTGTCTCTCATCCCCGCCAGCCGTGTTTACAATGTTGGCGGGAGCGAGAGCAGGGTCTCCCCGGATGATCTTAAGTTACAAGGTGATATGTAATGTTTTAATGTTTTATCGTTTTATTGTATGGCTGCATGGTTATCACATGCTGCCTGTTTTATATGTTGTGACCCGCCCCGAGCCTGCAGGGAGGAGCGGAATACAAAACCAAATAATAAATAAATAAATAAGGCGGGACATAGAGGCAGATGCGTTTGGACAAGTAAGCTGGGCCAGAACTGTATAGAGCTTTATAGGTCAAAACCAACACTTTGAATTGAGCTCTGCAGTGGACCATCAGCCAGTGGAGCTGACACAATAGGGGGGTGGTATGCTCCCTGTATGTAGCTCCTGTTAGTAATCTGGCTGTCTCCTGTTGGACTAGTATGGTCCATGTACTTTGATAGACTTTCCTGCAGTCCACTAGGGCTCCAGGGTATTGCTGAAATAACCCAACAGCTCCTCCATTGAAATACATTTGCATAACAATAACCAGTTTTACACACAGAATCCCAACCTTTTAGCCCTGAAAAAAGCTTTGTAGTACAGTTTACCAAGGTCCAGGAGAGGGCAAACACAGTCTCCAGGATCTGAAGTTGTTCTAGTCCTGTGTGATTACTAACAACTGTTGCCAAAGAAATTAATCTGCTGAATTGGATCCAGTTCAATAACATTTCTCAAAGCAGCCCTATACCTGTGAGTGTGTGTGTACTCCAAAGATTGTGAAATATCACATACTTTAATGCTGCATGCTATCATCCCTCTTGATAGCATGCAACAAGTAGATAATTAGCCCACGGGAACGTGCCAACTCAAACAAAACCAGCTTTCATGATTATACAGCATGTCTCCTTGCAAGTGGAGAAAAAATCCTACAGCAAAAATTAGAAATCGGATTTGCAACATGAATCCGACCCAACTCTCTGGAAGGCTTTCATGGGTTGTTGTAGGTTTTTCAGACTGTGTGGCCATGTTCTAGAGAAGCATTCTCTCCTGATGTTTCACCTGCATCTATGGCAGGCATCCTCAGAGGTTGTGAGGTCTGTTGGAAACTAGGAAAATTGGGTTTATATATCTGTGGAAAGTCCATGGTGGGAGAAAGAACTCTTGTCTGTTGGAGCAGAATGTTAAAATTGGCCATCTTGATTAGTCTTTGATGGCCTGACAGTTTTTGGGTGTACCTTGTTCCTGCCTGGGGGAATTCTTTGTTGAGAGGTGATTAGCTGTTCCTGATTGTTTCTTCTCTGGAGTTCCCATGTGTTTGAATTTTGTTCTTTATTTACTGTTATAGTTTTAATACTGGTAGCCAGATTTCGTTCATTTTCATGGTTTCTTCCTTTCTGTTGAAATTGTCCACATGCTTGTGGATTTCAATGGCTTCTCTGTATAGTCTGAAATGGTGGTTGTTAGAGTGGTCCAGCATTTCTGTGTTCTCAAATAATACGCTATGTCCAGGTTGGTTCATCAGGTTTACTCTGGAAAACCTTTAGCAGCAAGGAAGAGTAGAATCCCAACTTTCAGAAAGTGTCTTCTATACAGTTCTGGCCCAGCTTACTTGTCCAAACGCATCTGCCTCTATGTCCCATCTCGCAACCTAAGATCATCTGGGGAGGCCCTGCTCTCACTCTCGCCAGCATCGCAAATATGGCTGGTGGGGACGAGAGACAGGGCTTTCTTAGCGGTAGCCCCTCGCCTATGGAACGCACTCCCAAATGAAATAAGATTGACTCCATCTATCCTGGCTTTTAGAAAAAAAACTAAAGTCGTGGTTTTGGGACCAGGCCTTCAGGCAGCTGACGTAAATTGTACTTTGGACCTGACTGGATTGACACTTTGGACTTGACTGGACTGGCAATGTGTTCCGCTTGATGGCTTTAATCATTGCTGTATGTAGTGATTTTAATGTAATGGTTTTTAATATATATATATTGATGTTGATATGATTTTTTGATTTTATATTTTATTGTGGCCAGTAGTGCTGCATATGTAAGCTGTGCTGAGTCCCCCTGTGTGGGTACAAATGCCGTAAATAAATAAATAAATATGGAATGCCCCCTCAAATGATGTCTGCTTCCTGTCATCAAGTTAAGAACTTTTTCTACCGTCAGGCATTTAGTCATCAATTTTTATTTTTAGCTTTGCTCATACAATGTAAGCTTTATTTCCAGCTCTTCTCATGTTTAAACACCATTTCAGCTTGCTTTACTTGCTTTGATTGTGAAACCTATGATTTCATTGTCTTTGCCTTGCTTCATATCTACAAGATGTGAAGTCAGCATTTTAAAGTCAGCAGTGGGAGAGTTGGATTGGTATTCTGGAATTCCTGCCCAACTTTAGAAACCCATTGGGGGAACCTGGGCAAATCATACTCTCTCAGCCTTAGAGGAACACATCTGGTGAACTGCAGAGTTACCATAATTTGGAAACAATTTGAAGGCACCCAATAACAACATCAGCATCACTAACTATAACAGCACAAGGCATTTGACAGATGAATGGTATGTGAACATTTCTGGTGGACTGAAAGAAGGGATTGTGAAAAAAATATATCTGAGTTGTTCTGATTTGTTGGTGCAAGACCACAGATCTCTGGCCAAAGCTGGATGATAGAGCTGGATAGTGATAACACACAGGAATGGGGATCATAGCCCAACTGTCCTCAGTTCAAATCCAACAACTCATGTGGTTACAATTAGTTTTCCATGTTATCTATATACTTTATGAAATAATTATTATTTTGGTTCACTAGGCACAGAGCAATTAGCTCAGTTATCATCTCCTCGAGTAGTGAAGACTCATCTCCCAGTACAACTCCTTCCCAAGTCCTTCTGGGAAAATAACTGCAAGGTAAACATGTTGGGGAGCAATAAAAAGACCAGCAAGTATTTATACTACAGACTCAACTTGAGAAGGAGAGAGGGCTGTTAGACTACACCTTTCCACATTCCCAAGTCCCCCAAAATTATTTACTTTCAAACTCCATTATTACCTATGCTGCTATTCACATAATTCTTTTCCTTCTGGGATTAGCAAGTAAAGATCAAAAGACACTACTCAGAATGTGGCCTAGTGGCTGTCAATTGCTGCTTACCCTTACTGTTCATTGATATATGAGAGCACTATTGTGTCTGGCCTCTGTCCTTCGCAGTTCATAGCCATGTTCCAGGTTCTTGTTTTACCTAATTTTGTCCTGGAAGGAACTATTCATGCTTCAATAGCAGAATGTTTAAGTGGATGTAGGAGTACTTTCTGTCAAGCTGTGGGGGGAAAAGATAATACTGGATTGACTTCCTTAGAAAAATCTACCTGAAACATCAAAGAGTTCAGATCAATCCTACTTTTCATTGAGGAGGCCTCTGAGATGTGCTGTAAGAAAAGCTATGCTAGATCTGACCGTAGACATCTCTAGTTCAACATTCTGTTCAAGTATTGCCCAAAGTAATATGTCTGAAAAACCTCAGAAAGGAACTACAGTAAATAGTACTTTCTCTCTCACAGGGGCGGTCCTTCCGATTCTGCGACCTACGCGGCCGCGTAGGGCGCTACCGGCTGGGAGGGGCACTACTGGCTGGGAGGGGCGCCACCGCGCCGCCTCCGTGCCCCCGCCACCACTGCACTGCCCTGTGCCGCCACTACGCTGGGTGTGCCGGGCGCGCTGGGCGCGCCTCCACAGCAGGCCCCACTGACCGCACATGCGCAGAAGCAACCCAAAGGCGCCGTAGTGCCTGTAGACGTTTTTGCGCATGCGCGAACGTCCGCACACGCGCACTGCCTCCCGAGCGCCTGCCGTTTTGGAGCCAGCGTGCATGTACAAAACCTGCACGCATGTGCGCTGGCTCCAAAGCGGCAGGCGCTCGGGAGGCAGTGCGCATGCGCGGATGTTCGCACACGATGAGGCCGGTTGCGGAGGCGCGCCTGGCATGCCAGCGTGGCAGCGGTGGCGGTGGCATGGCGGCGGAGGCGGCGCGCGGCGGTGGCGAGTGACGCCCGTGGCGGCGGGGGGACACACAAAATTTCCTTTGCGTACCCCCCCGGATTAGGTTAGACCGCCCCTGCTCTCTCATTACACCCAGCAATTACCAATTTACTTTAGTTTTGTCACTCCACTGCCTGATCGTTTTCTTTCTCTTTTGTGCTTCCCATAATTTTCATTGTTTTCTTTCACTTTCTGCTCATATTATGGGTCTTTCTTTAACTGCTCTGCTTCCTCCTAAAATGATCATAGTGTTAGCTATTTCTTGAGAGTCTACCGAGGGCTCTGGCAAACTTCTTCTGCATCAGGAAGAGATCTTCCATTACTAATCCCCACCTGGCCTCAAAAGGGTCTGGAGGGTGCACCACTTCTACAGGCATTCTCATTTAAAATCTCCATTAATTGGGTTCTCTTTCCAACTAGGTTGGATCTACACTGCCACTTAATCCAGATCATCGCAGATAATCTGGATTTTATACAGCAGTGTAGATCCAGCCCTAGATTTCCAGCAGGAAAAGTCATCTAGACATCAGAGAATCCCATTCTTATCTCTGATTGGAATAATTCTTCTTCTTCAGGGGTTATTCCTATGGCCATTTAGTGGCTAGTGAGGAGCAGAGCTGGAGAAGCATCTGGCTATGCCCCTATAGCCAGAATCAGGATTTTCCTGGATGTCTTTCATAGGTTCAAGAAGACAATTTCATAATTCTGCCTCTGGCTATAAGGGCATACCAAATGTTTTTCTTGAGCCCCTGGTGGCACAATGGGTTAAACCCTTGTGTTGGCAGGACTGCTGACTGAAAGTTTGGCCGTTCAAATCCAGGGAGCGGGGTGAGCTCCTGACTGTCAGCTTCTCATGCAGGGACATGAGTAAAGCCTTCCATAAGATGGTAAAACATCCAGGCGTCCCTTAGACAACATCCTTGCAGATGGCCAATTCTCTCATACCAGCAGCGACTTGCAGTTTCTCAAGTAGCTCCTGACATGAGGAAAAAATTGTTTTTCTGATGTACCTCCATCTCCACTAATCATTAAGGTCTACAGAGGGGACACTCCTGGAGGAGGAAGCTAATCTGTCTGGAAAAGAGGGGATATGTATTGTGGCTCCCTCCACTTGTGTGAAATTTCCAGATACAAATTAAAAATCTCTTACCCAGAACCAACCCCCCCCCCCCCCAACCTGCCCAAATCTAAAACCTTTTGCTTCTGGCCACCCACTTACACCTTTGAATTAATGATTTCAACCCTTCTGCTCATTTGTTCACAGGATAGAAGTAGATGGATGGTGGGCTTTGCAGAGAATAGCAAGGAGCTCAAGAGAAACAAGGGAAATGTGAAGCTGTAGAGACATGAGGATCCATGAAATGGGCAGGAGGTATGATTTTTTGCTGAATTCAGATTCCTGTCATTTTACAGATCCTCACTCCCTCTCCAGCTTTGGGTTTCAGTTCCATTAGCAATACTGACTTACGTGGTACGTGCTGCCTAAGATTCTATTATTATATAAGACTTGTGGTCCCAAACAGTTCAAGTAAGGGATGCTCAACCTTTCCCAGAGCATGATACCATCCAAAGGTATTGTACATTTCACAATAAAAATATATTTACAAGATAGATTTCCAGGACAGGTTTGCAATTGAGTCCACTGCATCTGAGCAGAAAGAAAGTGGCAACATTTCAAAGTTTTCTGGATTTCCTTGTTATAATACTATTTTAGTAACTGTCTCCTTACCACATGAGCCTCCTCTTCTGCTACAATTATGTTGTCTGTAAAATGGTATTTAAATAGAATAGGTGTTTTTCCTACCACACCTCCAGAACCATTGTGGAAGTGCAGCATTTTTACCCCACAACTGTACAGCACAGAGTAGTTTGGACCAGTCACCCCATCTCCTCCAAGACATTATCCTCACATTGTTTAATGCATATACACATATCTTATATTTGTCCCTCTAAATATAAGATATGATTACCGGTACATTATATCGTTGGAACACTACCTTTCCCCTGATCCCAGCAAAGGAATGGGAGCAGCTTGACACATGCAGCCTGCAGCTCCATTTGGGTCTGTCTTCCCCAAACCCCTGATTACCAGAGTTTCCAGAAAGCCTCAGAAGAAAGGGGTGGCTTTTTGGATCTACACTGGTGGAGGGAGGGAGGGGGAGGGACGGGGAGGGATGGGCCCCCATGGGAGGAAGCCCCCTCCCTCCCTCCAAGGCCTTCTCCTTGCCCTCCCATTGGCTGGGGGCATGACGCCCCACCCAGCAGAGGCAGGCCCCTATTGTCCGCCTGTAGTCCTGGGTCAAACTAATACAATGTCAGTGGGAAATACCCATAGAATACACCGGGCGGGGTGGAGGCTCCAGGCGAAGCCGCAGCCGCTTCAAAGCGTAGTAATGCTCTCCCAAAGGAAAATATCAGGCTGTGAGGCCGTTTAGCAGCGGCTTGACGGAGAAGGGAAACAGGAGGCGTTGGGAGTCTGGGGAACGCCTACAATGCAAGGGATAAAGAGCTGTAAATCCAGCCGAATCAACCGCCCCTGTGTGCCCAAGCTCCGGGAGGCGAGGAAGCGTCTGTGGCCACTGATGGGAGGACCAACGAGGGAGTAAATACCCCGGAATTCCTCTCGTCTCGTTTCGACCAAGGTCTTTATCAAGGTCAGCAATTCTGTTTTTAAATGACTATATTCAGGTATGTGGCAGACACAATGATCTGATAGTAAAGGCTCAATCATATAAACATGTAGAGTATCATGATGGCAAAGAGCCCGGTGTATTCTATGGGTATTTCCCAGACTCCCAACGCCTCCTGTTTCCCTTCTCCGTCAAGCCGCTGCTAAACGGCCTCACAGCCTGATATTTTCCTTTGGGAGAGCATTACTACGCTTTGAAGCGGCTGCGGCTTCGCCTGGAGCCTCCACCCCGCCCGGTGTATTCTATGGGTATTTCCCACTGACATTGTATTAGTTTGACCCAGGACTACACAAGACACCATTCTGAGTGAATATAACTTGGTCTATATATTCTTTATTTGTGTATTGTTCTGTTGCTGGGACGGGAGGAACCCTGGGCGTTTCCCAGGCACTATGGTGCATGCTAATGTGATTTCAAGCAATATATTATACACTGATGCATTTAGTGTCTGCCTATTTTTCTTCATATTATTGTGTATAGCCTATATGGTGTTCCATAGTGTTTCTTATCGTTACTAAGAAACAACAAAGTGAGCAACAAAGTTTCATTACTCTTTTATTATAGTAATTGTGCAAGTGGGGCAAATTCCTTTCTCCCTCATTTTACAGCTATTGGGGAATTTTCATAAATTTATTTATTTATTTATTTATTTACTATATTTTATACTGCCCCTCTCAGCCCGTAGGCGACTCGATGTGGTGTACACATGGCAAGAACTGCCCACATATAAAATACATCAGCAATTAATAAATCAACCATATAACCACATAAATCAACCCTCCCGGCCAAAACCCGGGCAATGAAGGACCTGCTCCCGTTCAGACGGGCTTGTAAAACCCACTTGTTTAAGCAGGCTTTCAGCGGGTAGGCCCGCACATTCTTAATGTGCCACTGCTTCAATTGTGCTATTGTTTTATTGTGTTGCTCTGTTTTTAACTGTTTTTATTGTTCTGTATTTTATTGTGCCTTCGGCTCTTGAAAGCCGCCGCGAGCCTCCGGGAGTCGGCAGCATAGAAACCCGAAAACTAAATAAATAAATAAATAACCAAATTTAGCAATTAAAATTTAAAAAACACAATCTCAGCGTCTCATTATTAAAATCGATTTCAATTGCATCATCATCGTTCCTTAGGTCTCAATTTAGGTAATTAAGCTTCATCTGCAAATGCCTGGTGAAACAGCCAGGTCTTAACTTTCTTGCAAAATGTCAAGAGGGAGGGGGCAGATCTGATGTCACTAGGAAGAGCGTTCCAAAGCCGAGGGGCCACCACTGAGAAGGCCCTGTCTCTCGTCCCTGCCAATCGCGCCTGCGAAGAGGGCGGGATCGAGTACAGGGCCTCTCCAGATGACCTTAAACATCTTTGAGGTTCATAGGGAGAGATGAGGGTTAGTTGGACAGGTAAGTTGGACCAGAACCATTTAGGGCTTTAAAGGCTAAAGCCAGCACTTTGAATTGTGCCCGGTTGCAGATTGAAAGCCAGTGGAGCTGGCGCAACAGAGGGGTTGTGTGCTCCCTGAGTGCCACTCCTGTTTTCAACCTGGCTGCTGTCCGTTGCTGTCCAATATTTTAAAAACTACAAGAGCTATCTCCTTGAATTTTCTATACAATGACACAAGATAACAGGGGATCATTACCCTCAGCTTTCAGAAATAGGGAATTTTAAAGTCTTGTCAAAAACCCTCTTATTTTTTAAAGCCTCAACAGGTAACTCATTGAATGTCTCTCATATTAACCAATAGAACTTTTATTTATTTATTGTTTTGATTTGTATACCGTCCTTCCGATTTGGCTCAGGACGGTTTACAGTATATCGACCAAAACATTAAAACATTTAGGGATTTCTTCCCCGCCCAGCACTGATTTACTTACTAGAAGTATGAATCAGTCCTCCACTTTTCAGATTCAATAATTTAGTGGAACTCTGGCTGGCTGCTGCTACTATCCCTTTCCCCCTCTCATGATTGGGGCTTTTTGATGCTGAGCAGAATTCCGGGAAATGTAGTTTAGGACAGGGCCTTTTGAATTCTCTGGCATAGGGCTCCTTGCCTTCCCAAATTACATTTCCCAGAATTCTGTGCTTTCTCAGTCTCTTCTCAGCAAACTCTGCTTTCTCAGTCTCTCTTCCCTCTCCTAATGGCGCTAGGTCATTAATTTAAAGAGGAATGGCAGCCTATTTGGCTTTGCTTTATTTCCTTTCACTGAAAATGAAACTGATTTTGGGAGGCTTCTGAGATTTACAAAATTCAAATGAAAAGGTAGTGGATAAGTTTTGACTCTTAAGTTTTTGGCGTGGGGCATACCCCTGTATCGGATATTATGTTGTAAGTACAAATTTAATGAATTTGATACGATTTACATGACTAACAAAATAATGGCATGCCCCTATCAGTTACAGTATGACACCAGCCAGTAAATGCATGTTCATTTTATTTCATCATTTCAGAAGTAACTTCTTACCCCATAGGCTGTGGAAGGAAAATAGTGCAGAATAAAATGTGTTAAAACCTTGTAAATTATCACAGATGTATCCAGAATTATGCATATGCATTATTACCTTACATTAGTGATTGTATCAAATTGTTTTCAAAGGAAGACCTAGTATGCTATTTAGGGGTTTTCAGGGGTTCCAAAATCAAGGAGGATTGATGGATTTTTGTCTTAAACTTGAGTGCATCCTGCTGTCAATACATCAGCTACATTTTCACTTGTCTAGATTAATCTGCAGTAGGAATAATCCAGTACATCTTGAATCACCTCTCTTCTTCTTCTTCTTCTTCTTCTTCTTCTTCTTCTTCTTCTTCTTCTCCTCCTCCTCCTCCTCCTCCCCCATCCCTTTCTCCTTCCTTCCTTCCTTCCTTCCTTCCTTCCTTCCTTCCTTCCTTCCTTCCTTCCTTCCTTCCTTCCAATAAAGATGATCTATGTGGCTCGCAATGCAAAAGATGTAGCTGTCTCTTATTACCACTTTGACTTGATGAACAAGCTGCACCCAGAACCTGGCACCTGGGATGAATATCTGAAGAAATTCATGGCAGGGAGAAGTAAGTTTAGCCACCTATTTGCTATTGTAAGCAATCTGAATTTTCAATTCTTTCAGGAAATATAAAGTATTGAGACTACAGATTATAAATGTTTGCTGCTACTATCTCATGAAGATAGATAGCTTCTCAAATAAAATCCCAATTTTTTTTTCTTTTATTCAGTAAATGAAGGAGACTCTTCCCTGGCAGAAATAGTGTGAAGCATGTCTTTGGATGATACATGTTTATTAGGTTAAAAGAGGGTGAAGATGTACATGCTATTTTTGGTACAGTGAAGTTGGTCTGGATAATGCCCCACGTTTAAATCTGAATTAACCTTTTCTATCCAAGGTTCAGCCATGAAGGAGAAAAACTATCCCAATTTCTGTCAAAACTAGTTGTGTATGACTAGCATTTATGCTGTCACTGAGGGCTACATGACATATTATATGATGTGAATAGGAAGCCCGATCCTTATAAAAACAGCAAGTTTATGCAATCCAGATTGGAACGAAATAGGGAGTTAAAGCCTTCTATACCTCATGCATTGGTTCTGATCTGAAATAGGTTGGCTATTTGTAAGATAAATTTTTGCATTAATGGCAAAGTGCGTACTTAATGTGTTATATTGTTTGGTCCTAAGGCACAACAATTCCTATTCCATGAGTTCTTCTGCACTTTAGAAGTATAATATTTTTAATTACATGCTATTTTTAGAACATCTGTAAGATGCAAAAAAAAATAGGAAAGGCAAACTAAATGATGTCTCCATCACCGGAGTAGAAGGATTTTTAGGTGCTCTGATATTATATTACACCTGTTATCCTGCAGAAATTAAATTTTTAGGCTCTGCCTGTGTGGTTTAGTATTTAGATATAATTTAGATCCACAATTTCCATGCAGTAACACAAAAAACATCATTTTTTTGCAATATTTTAACCTGTGGCAGCCCAAGTTTTCATTCAGATTTCAGGAGTGCTGAAAGCTTGAAATTGGTCATGCATATGCTGACAGCACACACAGAGTAGTGCAACTTGTGCATGGAAAGCTAACTTTGCTGCCTTGTTATTATTATTATATTCATATTACATACTGTATTATATATTTCACTTCTGAGTATCTCTTTATTTCTTTCTCAACATGTAGCAGGTTTTGGACCCTGGTATAATCACGTGAAAAACTGGTGGATTAAAAGGAATGAGCACCCCATGCTATATCTGTCCTATGAAGACATGAAAGAGGTAAGAGGCAAAAGGGTACATCCTTGCAGACATATAGGGGTAAAACATTTAAAGAAACAACTTTAACACGTGATACATCACTGAGTGATTATCAGTTGTGCTGTGGGAAATTGGAACTTCCAATACCCTTTCTTCCTCCTCCTGCCGAACACTTTTTCTTCTCCACTCGGGCTTCCTTCTTCCCAGTCTCGCTCTACTCGCTTTGCTTTGCTCTGGGGCAAGTCTGCCCAGTAGCGCCCGCACGGGTCACATCCTCCTCCCTCCCCCCTCCCCTCCTGAACACGCTCACACTGCCCCCTCGAATCAAAGTGGCGGCAGAAGCGGCAGTATAGAAGAAAAAGTAAGTGTTCGGCAGAAGGTGGAAGAAAGGGCGCAAAGGGGAAGGGGGAGGAAGAGGTCTCTGTCCAAAGCTGGCATGGGCAAACTTGGACCTTCCAGGTGTTTTGTACTCCAACTCCCACCATTCCTAGCAGCCTCAGGCCCTTTTCCTCCCCCCCCCCCCCTCAGCCACTTAAGCAGGAAAGGGCCTCAGGCTGATAGGAATGGTGGGAGTTGAAGTCCAAAGCACCCAGAGGGGCAAAGTTTTCCCATGCCTATTTTAGGGACCTTAAAGTGGTGAGCCTCCTTCCAACATTGTGATTCTGGATAGAAAACAAACAAGAACATAACATAACATTGTTTGAGTCCACAGTGCTCTCTGGGTGTAGGTGAACTACAACTTCCAAACTCAAGGTCAATTCCCAAGCAAACGCTTTCAGTAATTTCTGTTGGTAATGAGAGTTCAATATGCCAAGTTTGGTACAATTCCATTGTTGCAAGAGTTCAGGATGCTCTTTAATTGTGTGTTAACTATAAATCACAGAAACTGTAACTCCCAAATGTCAAGTTCTATTTTCCCCAAACTCCATCTGTGTTCACATTTGGGCATATTGAGTGTTCGTGCCAAGTTTGGTCCTGATCCAACATTGTTTGAGTCCTCAGTGCTCTCTGGATATAGGTGCACTACAACTCCAAAACTCAAAGTCAATGCCCACCAAACTCTTATAGTATTTTCTCTTGGTTATGGGAGTTCTGTGTTTTTCTGCCATTCCTGCCAGGATATCTATGTTGTGTTCATCGCAACAGGCCCAGGTTTCACATTGAGTGTATAAATACATTTATTATTTATTTATTTATTAACTTCGATTTAGTATACCGCTCACTCCGAAGCTCAGAGCGGTTTACAAAGGAAGCATGAGCACCAGAAATAATAAGCAATTAAACAGTTAAAACACATTAAAACATCAAAACAGCTAAAACATATTAAGAACACAAGCCCTCAATAGAGGCTGGGGGCAAGATAAGAGTCTAGGTGGCCCTAGGTGGCACGACGCACAGTACAGTTGAACTAAGGGCCAAACGCCTTCCTGAAGAGCCAAGTCTTCAAGGCCTTACGGAAGGGCAGGAGAGCACGGATGGCACGGATCTCCTCCGGGAGGCCGTTCCAGAGACTTGGGGCAGCTACGGAGAAAGCCCTCCGCCGTGTAGTGGCCAGTCTGCAGGTTCCGAGGGAAGGGACCTCGAGGAGGTTGAGCTCCTCAGAGCGCAGTGATCTCGCAGGCACATAAGGGGTAAGTCGCTCCCTCAGGTACACTGGCCCCAAACCATAGATGGCCTTGAAAGTAAGAACTAACACCTTGAAGAGGACCCGGAATTCGATCGGAAGCCAGTGCAGCTCGCGCAAGAGTGGGGTCGCGCGGTCAGATCTTGCAGCACCCAGGAGGAGACGAGCTGCAGCATGCTGCACTAGCTTAAGCTTCCGGATCATCGACAAGGGAAGGCCAATGTAGAGCGCATTACAGTAATCGAGCCTCGAGATGACCGTGGCTTGGATCACTGTAGCAAGGTCACGTTGGGAGAGGTAGGGAGCCAGGCGCTTAGCCAACCGTAGGTGGTAGAATGCTGTCCTGCAGGTGCAGCCAATCTGCTCCTCCATGGACAGATGGGCGTGCAACCGAACCCCCAGGCTTTTTACCGATGGCTGGGGGCAGAGGGCCACACCATCGAACGTTGGCAACTGGGTCGCTACCCCCCCCCCCCCCGGGCGGCCCAGCCACAAGATCTCCGTCTTCGCCGGGTTCACCTTCAACTTACTGGCTCGCAGCCATCCAGTAACGGCCTCAAGGCAAAGATGGAAATTATCGGGTACAGAGACTGCCCCAGGGTCCAACCTCAGAATGAGCTGGGTATCATCAGCGTACTGATGACACTCCAGCCCAAAACTCTGCACCAGTTGGGCGAGTGGTCGCATATAGATGTTAAATAACAGCGGGGAGAGGATGGCCCCCTGAGGGACCCCGCAACTCAGCGGGGAGCCTCCGGAGACCACCCCCCCCCCCCACTTCACTCGCTGCTGGCGGCGTTGGAGGAAGGAGGACAGCCAGTTGAGGGCTGTCCCCCTCACCCCCGCCACCGCCAGGCGGTGTATCAAAAGTTGGTAATCGACGGTATCAAATGCTGCCGTGAGGTCCAATAACACGAGCAGCGCCGATCCACCTCGGTCCAAATGGCAGCGGAGTAGGTCTGTGATGGAGACCAGGACAGTCTCCGTCCCATGGCCTGAACGGAAGCCGGACTGGAAGGGGTCTAGCCAGGTTGCGTCATCCAAGAAAGTCTGCAGCTGGTCCATTGCTGCCCTCTCAATCACCTTGCCCAGGTACGAAAGATTCGACACTGGGCGGTAATTGGAGGGAGCCGCGGGATCTAATCCGGGCTTCTTCAGCAATGGACTGACCACCGCCTCTTTTAGCTCCTCTGGAAAAACCCCTTGCTCAAGGGAGCAGTTGACTATCTTCAACAGAGGGGCCTCGTGGCCCCTCCACGCCAGCTCGAATCAGCGTGGAGGGGCACGGGTCGAGGGAGCAGGTGGTCGGCTTAAGGGCTGCGACGATCTTGTCAACATCCTCTGCGTCCAGTGGTCGAAACCGGTCGAAGGTGGACCCGGCGAAGGGCCATGGGGTCTCCAGTTCCTGAACTGTATCAAGTGTGGAAGGAAGGTCCCGGCGGAGCAACGCAATCTTGTCTGCGAAGTGATTCTGAAAAGCCTCCGCAGAAAGGGCCGAATTGTCATTGTTTGGGATGGTAGGGACCATCGTCAGCTGCCGAATTATCCTAAACAATTGAGCTGGGCGTGAATCCGCAGACGCAATCAAGGAGGCATAGTGAACTTTTTTCGCCTCCTTGACAGCATGCTCATAAGCATCCATAAAAAGCTTATAAGCTGATGTCGACGGCCCATCACGGAGCTTCTTCCACCTGCGCTCTAGCCGTCTCTTCTCCCGCTTCATAGATCTTAGTGCATCTGTGTACCAAGGGGAACAGGATGCGTGGGGTTTGAGAGGGCGTTTAGGGGCGATCTCGTCGAGAGCGGAGGACAGCGCGTGGTTCCAGGTGGTGACCAGCTCAAATCCCTCAAGGCATTCAGGAACCTGGTTGGTTCCATAGGTCCCTTCGGGCGAACCCAAATTGGTTCGGCACCTTTGCCGGGAGGGCGCGGTTGCTCGACCCGGACTCCCAGAGCACAGTGGTCCGACCATGGCACCTCTGTCACAGAGGTGACGGACACTTGGACACCTGTATGGAAGATCAGATCAAGGGTGTGACCGGCCCGATGTGTGGGGCCAGTCTCACAGAGGGAGAGGCCGAGTGCCGCCATGGCCGACACAAGGTCCCCCGCTGCCGATGGTAACGAGGCTGTGTCGGCGTGGACGTTGAAGTCCCCCAGCACAACTAGGCTAGGAAACATCAACGCCCACTCCGCCACAGTCTCCAGCAGCAGGGACAGACTCCCTGCCGGTGCGCTAGGTGCACGGTACACCAGCAGGAAGGCTGTACTCTCCAGGGCGCCCCACATCAGGCCGACACTTTCAATCCCGTCTGACTCCAAGGCAGGGACCGCTCTGAGATGTAATAGGTCACGGGAGAGGATCACCACGCCCCCCCCGCCTCCCAGTCCTATTCTGGTGAGTAAGCGCGAAACCGGGAGGTGTCAGTTCCTGGAGGCAGGTGACGTCGCTGTCCTGGAGCCATGTCTCCGTGATGCAGCAGATGTCGACCTGTCGGTCTTGGATAAAGTCCCGAATCGTTGTCGTTTTATTCCGGACTGAGCGCGCGTTTACTAACACCAGGGAGGAGGGGGAGGAAGTTGGAGGCCCGACAACAGTGTACTTCGGGATAGGTCGCAGGTCAGAGGCAACCTGGGTCTTGGCACGACTCAGGGAGCCTCTCGCACTCGGCCTGCGCCTATTGCGGCAGTACCCCATGCCGGAGATCACTGCAATCGGGGCCCCCCTAGTGGGAGAGTTTACAGGTTGGAGTTTAGTGGGGGACTCAATTTCCGGCAGATCCCGTGAAAAGGGGAAGACGTTGGCCACCCACGCGCGGGTCAGTGGATGTATTAACGGTGGCAATTTCCTTGGAAGGGACAGGATGTAGAGCCAAGGTGGAGGTGGCGAGCACCTGTCGATCAAGGGCCACTTCACTCCTACCGTCCGCGTGGGGAGGTGGCTTTGCCGGATCCCTACGTGCCAGGCCTCTGCTTGGGCCAAAGTTCGCCCCCTAGAAGGTCCACGTGCCGAATTTCTTCGTGGGCCTCTTGTCCCGTCTCCCACCGGAGTTCTTGGGGCCGGCCAATTCTGCCAATGCTAAAGGCGGGGCCAAAGACCTACTTCCCACTGCCGTCATGATGATGGGCGACGGCGGGGAGGGGGGGTTGGCATGCGTTGCAGCGCCTGGCTGCTGGAGTTCGCCGGCGCCTCACGTTGGCCAGTCGGTGGTGGAAATGGCAGTTGGCAATTCTGGGATCTCCTTGAGCTTCCCTCCCTCTGTCGCCTGCGTCTCATCTGCCCAGGCCTGTTCTTTTTCTTTCCCTTCTTCTCCCGGGCTGGCTGAGAAGGAGCGGGGTCCTGACGTTGGGGCAGCGCCGGGGGGGCCGCACAGCCGGCAGGCCCGGCGTCGGGGCTGAGCCCCGGGGACCCTGGCCAGCACCGTGGAGATGTTAAGCCCTGGGGATGATGGCTCAACTCCCAGTTGCATGAGTCGCTCTGGGCTAATGTTTAAAAACATTAACTTTATGTATTACTGTGTTAGAATGTCATTTTGTGACATTTTGGTTGGTGGTGTTCCCCAGGATTTTGTAAATGTAAAAAATGCTCAAACAAGGTTGAAAAGCACTGTTCTATGGAATATCATATGCAATGTCTTCTTGGATCAGATCGAGCATAAAAACAACAGATGCCCTCCTATTTGTGAACTTTTATGTAGAAAACAAAGCTTGGCAAAATAGGAAATATTATTGACTCATGGAATGTCTGAGAACACTGGCACCATTTCTATCCCATATTTCATAGGATCCAAAGCGTGAGATTAAGAAAGTCATAGTTTTTTTGGGAAAGGACCTGTCAGAATCAGCTGTGGATAAAATTGTATGCAACACCTCCTTTGACAAGATGAAGGAGAATCCTGTTACAAATTATAGGATGGTTCCAACTGCACTAATGGATCAGAATATCTCTCAATTCATGCGCAAAGGTAAAGATTAACATGAATTTATTTGAGAATTACAGTTGGCCTTCCACACTCAAGGTTTCAACTTTTGCAGTTTTGATTATCTGTAGATATGGTTAATATGATCTCTCTAGGAATCTCAAGGTCCTCTAGTGCAACAATAATAATAATAATAAAACATAACTTGTCAATTTCAGCTGGAAATTGGTCATAGACTCATACTGAAGGATCTAGAGATTCTTAGAGGGAATACCTCTCTAGAAATCTCTAGGTCTTCTGGCAAAAAGTTGGCCATAGAGTCATGCTAGAAAACCTAGAGGTTTCTAGAGAGGTGTTTCTTAGGTTAAAATTATAGTTCTTTTTAATTTATGGTTTTCCAATTTTTATGGGGTTCCTGTGCCCCTAAACTCAGCAAATTTGGAGGGTTGACTATCTTCCCCAGACTTTAGTTAGACTCCTTAATGGTTTCTTTCTTCTTCTTCTTCTTTAAAAAAAGAATATTTATTCATTCATCTGAATGCAGGTTCAGCATGTCATATCCAAAAATCCCAAATATTCCCCAAATCCAAAATTGTCCACATTGGCAGCTGAAATACTGACATCTTTGCTTTCTGATAGCTTGGTCCATGCAAAATTATTTTTAAAAATGTATTCAAAATGTATCACATGCTATGTGCATTTATAAAGTGTGTATGAAATAAATGTGCTTATTTACAAATACAGATATTTCATAATCTGAAACAAAATCCAAAATTTAAAACAACTATGTCCAAAATTTTTGGATAAGTGATTTTAAACCTGTAATACTAAAACCTCCAGAAGTATATGTTGGGTGAGTGGGATTATTAACAAAAGACCCTGCCCATAAGTGTACAGCAGCATAACTTATTAGCAGCAGTGTGACCCAGCACCAGTAGCCCAAAGTGATAAAAAGAACAAAAACACACAGGCCAATGTTATACCTTCCATAGGAGGCTTTCTTTGTAGTAAAAGTATATGGTTGCACTATTTACAACAACGTTTCCATAACACAAATAAAAAATACACCCAGCAGCCTTCACGCTGGACCTTTCTTGCACAAGGCTTCTCTCACACAGAGGTTTACCTCACATGCCTCAGTACGGCACTAGCTTTGGCCCACTGACTCGAACAGGCTTCAGTCTACAAACTCTTTCAGTGCTTGACTCACACTTTTGTAATAAAAATATCCAGTTAATTTTTAATATTTCTGACAGAATAGATGTGGTTTTTAGATTGTTCGAAAAGAAAACCCATTATTCTTTTTTCTTTCCAATTTCCTCTACTGAATACACCAAAATAACCAAAAAACAATTCCTTTAGCCTGATTAAAATTAGATTTTAGATTTTTTTTTACTAGCATCTAATTGATATTCCTCTGTGTTCTAGGCATTGCTGGTGATTGGAAGAATTATTTTACTGTTGCTCAGAATGAGACATTTGATGAAGATTATAAGAAGCAAATGGCAGATACAACACTCCAATTCCGAACGGAAGTCTGAAGTTCCTTGTAGCTACAACACAATTGCCCTTGTTCTCTTGTTTGATACAAAGCCTATCATTTAGTAAATATCTTGGGCTTCCCAGTGTCTCTGCTTTTAATTAGAGAAAAAAGCAAGTTCATCCTCTTCCCAGATAAGGAATTCTGAAAACATGCAGACCTGTGGTGATAAGGCTCGATGGTGAAAGGGAAGTTGTGAATTATTATATACTAGCTTGGGGACCCGGCCCTGCCCGGGCTATTTGAGAAAGGCATTGTGTGCCAAGGTTGGTCCTTATCAGATGTTTACGTGGCTTGCAGTGGTCGCAGGAAGTTAGTGAAGGTACTGCGAGTCCCATCGGCCATGGTCCATCCCCCTCCAAACAGCACCAGGATGTAGAATGAGTCATGGGTGGTCTGTGTCCCAAGTTTGGTCTTGATCAGTCATAGGATGAGGGTTGCAGCGGTCTCGGAAGGTGAGTGAAGGTACTGAAAGTCCCGTCATCCATGGTCCACCCTCCTCCAAACAGCCCAACTATAAGACTACAACTATAAGACTATCATTTAATTTTTATAAGAAATAGTAAAGAGCCAAGCCTACTTCTGAATAAAAACTAACATTAAAAAAAGAAAGAAAGAAAAGACTGGGAAATGACCTGCTGGAAGAGATCCAACAGCTAGATCAGCTGTTGGAATTTAGGACACTATTTATTTATTTACTATATTTTTATACTGCCCCTCTCAGCCCGAAGGCGACTCGAGGCGACACAAGACCTACCTCTTCTTATATATACTGCATAGAAAACAGACTAATACAATAATCATTTACATATGTATTACTAATGTATAATAATGCTCAAACTATGAAGGTATAACACTGCTCTCCATTGCTGGAAAAATCCTTGCAAGGATACTCCTGAACAGATTAGTTCCTGCTATTGCAGAAAAACTTCTCCCTGAAAGCCAATGCGGCTTCAGAGCTAATAGGAGCGCCACAAATATGGCATTTGCCCTTAGACAACTGCAAGAGAAATGTAGAGAGCAGAACAAAGGACTCTATGTAACATTTGCCGACCTCACCAAAGCTTTCGACACTGTGAGTAGAAAAGGTCTGCGGCAGATACTGGCACGACTAGGATGCCCCCCCCCCCCCAATTCCTCAAAATGATTATCCTGCTACATGAGGGCCAAGCACAGTCAAGTCAGATTCGGCGATGTTCTCTCAGAGCCCTTTCTAATAACTAATAGAGTTGTGTTCTTGCACCAACCCTATTTACAATCTTCTTCGGCATGATGCTCCAAAGGGCTATGGCAGATCTCGAAGAAGATGGCATATATATATATTGCTATCGTACCGATGGTAGCTTGTTCAACTTAAGCTGTCTGAGGGCTCGCACTAAGACTCTAAACCAGTGTTTCCCAACCAGTGTGCCGTGGCACACTAGTGTGTGCCGTGAGCGATCATCAGGTGTGCCGTGGGAAATTGGAACCTCCAATACCCTTTCTTCCCCCTCCTGCCAAACACTTTTTCTTCTCCACTCAGGCTCCCTTCTTCCCAGCCTCGCTCTGCTCGCTTTGCCTCGCTTTGCTCTGGGACGAGTCTGTGCAGTAGCGCCCGCACGGGTCACGTCTTCCCCCCTCCCCTCCTGAACATGCTCATGCTGGCCCCTCGGATCAAAATGGTGGCAGAAGCGGCAGTGTAGAAGAAAAAGTGTTTGGCAGGAGGGAGAAGAAAGGGCACAAAGTACTTTCAGTACTTTCTGTTGGTAATGAGAGTTCATGGCATGGTTTGGTTCAATTCCATTGTTGCAAGAGTTCAGGATGCTCTTTGCTTGTGTGTTAACTATAAATCCCAGAAACTGTAACTCCCAAATGTCAAGGTCTATTTTCCCCAAACTCCATCTGTGTTTACATTTGGGCATATTGAGTATTCATGCCATGTTTGGTCCTGATCCAACATTGTTTGAGTCCACAGTGCTCTCTGGATATAGGTGAACCACAATTCCAAAACCCAAGGTCAATGCCCACCAAACTCTTACAGTATTTTCTCTTGGTTATGGGAGTTCTGTGTGGGAAGTTTGTGTCTTTCTGCCATTCCTGCCAGGATATCTATGTTGTGTTCATCAAAACAGGTCCAGGTTTCACACTGAGTGTATAAATACATTAAAAAACATATCAACTATATGCATTACTGTGTTAGAGTGTCATTTTGGTTGGTGGTGTGCCCCAGGATTTTGTAAATGTAAAAAATGTGCCGCAGCTCAAAAAAGGTTGAAAGACACTGTTTTAGAGGACAAGTGCCACAGGGTGACTCTCAGTGGCAAAATTCCTCACAGTGGCAACAAGGCTGAGAAAGCAACTAACCTCCTAAGATGGGAGAATTTATAACGACTGTTGGTTTTACTGATGGGTCTATGGACTGTAATAAATGTTGTTGCTGTTAGAGTATGTATAAGTAAACCGATAAAACAATTAGATGGAATACAGGCTCAGAGAAGATAAGGAAAAGATGGGACAATATAAGAAGATGGAAAGATCAATGTGAACGTCAAATGATAAGAATCCATTTGCTTTTGGAATAGAAGATATTGTAGGTGGAACTCCTTTAAAGGTTGGAGAATATGTAGAATAATCCCCCCTTCACACCTCTGGTGTACAATAGACTCATGCATAGAATTCATTTACGAACAAAACTCAGTGACCAACATATCATATTTTTCTACTGTCTCCCATCCTCCCCTTCCTTTCTCCTCTTTCTTTTATGTTATAAAATGGTGAAAATAAAATAAAACACTTGTAAACAAAAAAGGGCCCATCTCTTCTGGCAGGCCTAGCCAGTCAGTTTTAACTTGTGAATTTTAACCTGCATTTTATTGGTAAAATTTAAGCTGTATTTTACCTCATTGTTTTAACCACACTGTACCCCACCTTGAGCTCAAAAGAAAAGTGGGTAAATAATGATGATGATATGTTGTAAGCATTGGCCTCACATAACCTGGACCAGCATTATTTTACTGTTTTAATCCAGAGTGAATGTGTATGGTGCTAATGTAGTTGTATTTTAATGTATTTTTAATGTATTTTAATTGTTGAAGTGTTTTGGGGTTTATATTGTTATTATGTGGGCATCGAATTGTGCCATACTGTAAGCCGCTCTGAGTCCCCCCTTGGGGGTTGAGAAGAGCGGGGTAAAATCCCGAAATAAATAAATAAAATAAAAATAAATAAATTATTTTTGCAGAGTTCTTTATTATATTCTTTAAAAAAATCTTTTTATTAATATTTTTCCAAAGGGTATGGTAGGAATATGGGGAGGGGTAGGAGTGTTAAGATTAGTGTTAGTAAATTAATAAATCTTAACAAACAAACAAATCATCGAGAGAGAGGAGTGATATGGAGGGTAAGGGAAAAAATGTAACATTTTACTGTTTTACATTCAGTTTTTAATCTGTTACCCTAACATTTGTTGCTTAAGCTACTAAAAAAAATCCCCCCGCCCCAAAGTTAATGTATCTTTTATATAAAAGAGGGGTCTTATTGTCCATTATTTTGAGACCTAATAGTTTTGTCTTCTTTAATCATCTTCTTATATTTATTTATTTATTATTTATTATTTATTAATTCGGTTTAATATACCGCTCTCTCCGGAGCTCAGAGCGGTTTACAAAGCTAAAAACAGATAAAACATATAAAACATCATAAAACCAATAAAAAACCCCAATTAACTCCATTCCCAATAAAACAACCATATACATTTGATCTTGTTACAAGTTTCTTGGCTTTTCTTTTACTCCTTAAAAGTTATTCTTGATTGTTCCTGCTAACTTGTTTCTTTTTAAAAACTCTTGGGTTTATTACCAAACTAATCCTAGAAAATTATTACTCAAATTTGTTTATTAGTAAGTCAGTGTCATATGTACACGATTTAATATACATCATTATCATTCATCCCCTCTTGTATCACTGCACAGCCTTTCCATTAACTAATATCTCTTGTATGAGGGGTTTATCCATACTTTAATATATATAATCATGCTCCAAATAACCAAATTTTAAAATATCATTCTTGATTTTTATTCAGCCAATTTTCTTTCTTTTGTTTCTCTTCCAATCATTCCCAGAGTTTTTAGTTTCGACGACCCATGGTCATTTGGAATTCTCCTTTCTTGAATATCCTCTTTTACAAAATCCTGTGCTAATCATTCAATAATATAATCTCGCTCCTTCTTCTTTGCAATCATTCTGGTCTTTTCCTTGGGCTTTTTGTTTCCTGTTTTACATCCAGGATCCAGCATATACTTCTAAGGTCTAAACCATCTGTGTCTCCTCATATATTCCAACTCATTTTGTAGAGATTTGATTGGCATCTTCTTCTGGCCCAGATCTCACCTATGGCTTCTCCTAACTTAATTTGAGGTTTCTCTTGTTTCAGCTGTATGTTTGGCCACTGGATTTCTGTCCGGTGTCCATTCTGTAATGGTTCCCTCTGGATCCCTTCTTCATAATCTTCAATTTCTATTTCTGTTTTTTCCCTACTTATTTGGCTCCCCCTTTTTCCGATTATATTGCTTTACCGAATTCTTTAAGTATTCTTGAAAAATGATGTTATATTTTTATTCAAAGAGTAACATAATGTAAATTTCAGTCCCATGTAATGTTCGTTTGTGGGATTAACATAACTCAAAAACCACTGGATGAATTGCCACCAAATTTGGACACGATACACATACTACCTCAAGGAGTGCCCTTCACTCAAGAAACAGGGATTTTGTCATTTGGGAGTTTTAGTTGCTGGGATTTACAGTTCACCTACAATCAAAGAGCATTCTGAACCCCACCAATGATGGAATTGAACCAAACTTGACACACAAGACTCCCAAAACCAACATAAAATTCTGGAAGGGTTTGGTGGACCTTGAGTTTGGGAGTTGTAATTCACCTACATCCGGGCTCATAGAGAAGATTCTGCAGCAAATCCCCCCCCCCCTCCAAATGTGTATGTGTGTGCACCCAGGCAGCAAACGCTGTGCCCGGGGTTTTGGCTTTTCCCGGGCTCAGAAAGAAGAGCCTTTTGCAGTTTGCACCGCTTGAGGAGGGACCACAGTCAGAATACTTCGGTTTGAATTTTACTTTTTATACCCATTGTTATTACTGCTGTATTATTGCATGTGCATGGAATGTAGGTATATGACCAGTTGGATTACTTATAATATTAGGCACTTACAGTAGCATTCATTCTATTATACACTAGCTTGGGGACCCGGCCCTGCCCGGGTCATTTGAGAAGTGCAGCAGGATGTAGAGTGGGTCATGGGGGCTCTGTGTGCCAAGTTTAGTCTTGATCCATCATTATTGGGAGTTGCAGTGGTATGAAATTACTGAAGGTAGTGCAAGTCCCATCATCTCTGTGTGTCCCGTCCCCCCAAAGTGTAGTAGGATGTAGATTGGGTCATGGGGGCTCTGTGTGCTAAGTTTGGTCTGTATTGGTGAATGGATGAGGGATGCATTGTTTTTCGGAAGTGAGTGAAGGTACTTCAAGTCCCATCATTCATGGTCCGTCTCACAGTAAACTACACCAGGCTGTAGAGTGGGTCATGAGGGCTCTGTGTGCCAGATTTGGTGTTGATCAGTCATTGGATTAGGTTTGTAGCAGGATTGGGAAGTGAGGGAAGGTACTGCAAGTCCCATCATCCATGCTCTGTCCCCCTCCAAACTTCAGTAGGCTGTAGAGTGGGTCACTGGGGCTCTGTGTGCCAAGTGTGGACTTTCTCGGTGTTTGTTGGGGGCCACAGTGGTCTGTGGGAACAGAGGGGTGTAAAAGTACTACAAATCCCATCATCCATTGTCAGTCCTCCCCCAAACCTCACCAGGACGTGAAGGCAGTCATGGGGGTTATGTATGGCAAGTTTGGTCTCGATCAGTGATTTGATGAGGGTTGCAGCAGACTTGGGAAGTGAGTAGAGGCACTTCAAGTCCCATCATCCATGGCCCACCCTCCTCCAAACTGCACCAGGATGTAGAGTGGGTCATGGGGGCTGTGTGTGCTGAGTGTGGTCTGTATTGGTCCTTTTTGGTGGCCTCAGTGGTCTGTGGGAACCAAAGTCTTGGAAAGTACTACAAATCCCATAATACGTGGGTCATGTCATAGGGGGGGTTATGTGTACCAAGTTTGGTGCAGGTCCATCACCCGCGCTGGTCACTGTGGCCTGTGAAAGTGGCTGCCACATATCCGCCCTGGCCTGTGAAAGTGGCTGCCACATATCCGCCCTGGCCTGTGAAAGTATACCGGTGTAAAACAGAAAGGAGTAAAAAAAAAAGGAAAAGGCCTGCATGGAATTAGCAGTAAGGTCCAATGAGGCTGGGTGAGGGGCTTTGGGCCAGAATTATTTATATAAGCATTAAAAGGCATTAGAGAAAGGTATTTATTGTTTTCTCTTGTGTCTTTTGAGTGAAGTAGGGCCTTACCTTGTAGAGTGACAGTGCCTGTTCTAAAGATCCTGTCAGAAGCTGCCTTTTTCTGACACTGTGTTGAAGAGGGAAGATGGATGCCTCTTTTGGGCCTATCTGGGAGAAGGGGATTTGTAGGGGCTACAATGTTTTCTGGGAAGTGAATTGGGATGCAAATCCCATCATTCGTCGGCCATCCTGCCCTAAACTCTATTTTGGGGCCTGTAATGTTATGGCCTGCTATTGGTAACTTTAAAAGGCCGAATGGCAGGCAGCCGTTTTCAAACAGCTGAGGGGAGGAGAATACAGGAATCCCTTTTGTTTTCACAGAATGTAGAGGCCTGGATTCTGATGTTGCTGGCTTTTTTCCCTCAGTGGGAAGAAATCCTGTTGTTTGAATGTAGAGGCCTGGATTCTGGGTTGCTGGCTTTTTCCCCTCAGTGGGAAGAAATCCTGTTGTCTGACTGTAGAGGGGTGGTTTGTGGGATGCTGGCTTTTTCCCCTCAGTGGGAAGAAATCCTGTTGTTTGAATGTAGAGGCCTGGATTCTGGGTTGCTGGCTTTTTCCCCCTCAGTGGGAAGAAATCCTGTTGTTTGAATGTAGAGGTCTGGATTCTGGGATGCTGGCTTTTTTCCCCTCAGTGGGAAGAAATCCTGTTGTTTGAATGTAGAGGCCTGGATTCTGGGTTGCTGGCTTTTTTCCCCTCAGTGGGAAGAAATCCTGTTGTTTGAATGTAGAGGCCTGGATTCTGGGTTGCTGGCTTTTTTCCCCTCAGTGGGAAGAAATCCTGTAGTTTGAATGTAGAGGCCTGGATTCTGGGATGCTGGCTAATCAGTGGCTAGCAATGCCCTCTGTCTGGTGCCTTAGAATTTTGGAGTGGCGAGGCTGTCCAATCAAAGGACTTTATGCAAATAGCTGCCACATATCCGCCCTTCCGCCCTCCGCATACACACATACACACAAACATTCCGTTTTATAAAGGTATACAGATTAGGTTGGTTTCTCACCCCAATACTCTTTGATGCTTTAGATCCTGGCAGGGCAGGAGGAGTGGATGTCTCTCCCTGCCCCTTCTGCCTGCCAGGATCTAAAGCCTTGAAGAGGCTTCATGACGGGCCAACTTCAGCCCTCCAGGTGTTTTGGACTTCAACTCCCACCATTCCTCACAGCCTCAGGCGTCTTCCTTTTCCCCTCAGCCTGGGCAAACTTGGGCCCTCGCTCCCTCAGGATCGGGGAGAGAGAGGCAGCAAGGAGCGAGGGGGCTCCTCCTTTTTTGCTGCTTCCAAGAATAGAATACCCCCTCCCTCCCTCCTTCCTATTTGGAGAGTCCCATCTAGAATTCAGTGTGATTTATTCAAGTTTTGGCCTACAACTCCCAGAAATCCCAGACAATTTACCAGCTGTTAGGATTTCTGGGAGTTGTAGGCCAAAACTCATCTGGAATCTTTCATGCGCTGGCATACGAACTACTAACGAATTTCGTTAGTATATAAGTTACATTTTAGAACTTTTTGGAAATCTTTTTGTAAGTCTTTCTTTTACTAATAAAAAAAATCCCCCCTCCCCCATTTGATTTTAGAATCGCGATTTTTGGGTTCGAAACCATGCCTACTATTTACCCACAAGCATAAAGAAATTACATATATTAGAAACCAATACTTTCTCATTACTTTATTTTTGAGATCACCAGACTGGGCCACAGCAACGCGTACAGTAATAAGATTGGAACTTCTATTACTTTTTCAGGCTACTAAGGGTAAGAAAGGTAAAGGTTTCCTCTTGACACTATGTCTAATTGAGTCCGGCTCTTGGGGGTAGTGTTCATCTTCATTTCTAAGCCAAAGAGCCAGTGTTGTCCGTAGATGCCTCCAAGGTCATGTGGCCAGCATGATGGCATGGTAGTTAGCATTTTTATCATATGATCTAAGGGACCCACTTACCATGATGGGGCAAGATGAAACCTAGCCCAGTGTTTCCCAACTGGTGTGCCATGGCACACTAGTGTGCCGTGAGAGATCATCCGGTGTGCCGTGGGAAATTGGAACCCAGCCTTGCTCTGCTTGCTTTTGCCTCACTTCTGCTGCCATTTTGATCCGAGATGGCAGCATGGGCATGTTCAGGAGGAGAGGGGGGAGGAAGACGTGGGGCGCAGCTGAGAGGGAAAAGGGAAGGGCCTGAGGCTGTGAGGAATGGTGGGAGGTGAAGTCCAAAACACCTGGAAGGAGGGCCCAAGCTTGCACATGCCTGGGTAGAGCAGATGCAGGCCCAAGCCCTTCCTTCCCGCACCTTTCTTGATGCACTTGTAGAACTTCCGCGTGAGCTTGCGGGAGACCAGGGGCTGCACGATGACATTGATGTTTTCCACCAGCTTGTGGTAGGAGCACTCTGGGGTGGCCTCGGGCTCCGGTGCCGCCGCCTCCTCCTGGCGCTTGCTGGCCATGGCTGCCTCTTCACCGAGGAAGGAATGCCTCGTTCATGCGCCTCTCCCACACTGTCGCGCTTCCGGCCCAGACTAAAGAGGAGCCAAGAAGGCAAGACAAAGCGCCGGCCAATAAGAACGTGGCTTTGAGGAGAAAGCACCGCCTACCACTCTATGGCACAGCTGGCGGCCCCTTTCCCGGCATGCACTGGGCGCACTCTAGAAAGGTGTCCGGCAGGACGGGTAGTGAGTGTGGGTATGTCTTTTGAGGAGAGGGTGGAGGAAGGAAGGCAGGAAGGAAAGAAGGAAGGTGAGCGGGCATTTTTTAAAAACAGCTTCCATAAAATTACCAGGCCTTGAGCTGCTGTAAGTTTTCCAGGCTGTCTGGTTATGTTCCAGAAGCATTCACTCCTGACGTTTCACCTGCATGTATGGCAGGCATCCTCAGAGGTTGTGCGGTCTGTTAGAAACTAGGCAAGTGAGGCTTATATATCTGGAAGGTCCAGGATGGGAGAAAGAACTCTTCTCCGCTTGAGACAAGTGTGAATGTTTCCATTGGCCACCTTGATTAGCATTTAATGGCCTTGTACCTTCAAAGCCTGGCTGTGGATTGTCCAGCCTTCCACCCTGGACATGTCACAGATATATAACCCTCACTTGCCTAGTTTCCAACAGACCTCACAACCTCTGAGGATGCTTGCCATAGTTGTGGGTGAAATGTCAGGAGAGAATGCTTCTAGTGTCATTTTGTGTCATTTTGGTTGGTGGTGTGCCCCAGGATTTTGTAAATGTAAAACATGTGCCGCGGCTCAAAAGAGGTTGACAAACACTGACCTAGCCAGTCCAGCATTGGAATATACTGGGCCCTTTTTAATCTCGTCTCCCTTCTTACACGGGGTCTTCAGTCTTACCTTAGAAACCATTTAGATGAAGCCAAAGGAGAGGCACTCAAGTCGCATTGATTCCCAGATATTAGGAGCCCTATAGTTAATTCAACTCTCCAAACAATAACTCACAACCCAGTGTGTGACTGGGGCAAACCAAGGTATCGGCTAGACATCATTTTGGCTGGATTCAAAGGAGCAAAAACGTGAGCTGCTCCTTTCCCCACTCGCTTTCCTTTCCCCTGAAAGCAGAGAATCCTGGCTGGGTGACGTCAAAAAGCCCCCGGTGACGTCACGCCCACCGTGCTGCCTTGATTGCCTTGGCCGGCAGGCATTCAGAGCGGGGCTCAAGGGCGCGCCAGCAGCCAGCACCCGTGTTACCAGCTACACGCGGGGCGAAACCGGGCATAGGAGCCATGGGGAAGAATAAAGGTGAGCCCTTAGGTCCGGGGGAAAGCTGCGGAAATCTTTGGGTTGGCCAATGGCGAGAAAGGACTGTTTGCCCTCAGCCAGAATCCTCTACAACACCCAGAAGCAGTAAAACCTCCAAAGAAGCCGGCATCATAGGATAGGCGTGGGCCAAGTTTGCGAAAAGGATCTGAGCCAAAGACCCACTAAAAGCCATGGCTGACCTGGAGCTGTGTATTGTTATTATTATTAATAACAATACAAAGCATTATTATTACTATTATTACTATTATTAGCCGTCCTTCCATGCGTTGCTGTGGCCCAGTCTGGTGATCTGGAAAATAAAGTAACAAGCAAGTGTTGGTTTCAAATATATGTAATGTCTTGATGCTTGTGGGGAAACAGTACTTCTTGTTGTTTCTTTGTCAGTGTTGATGTGGAGATGGTCTGGTTTGCCCACTCTGGAACATGCAACATAGAATGGTCCTTCTTTAGGGGTCCCTTTCCAACCTATGATACTCTACCTCTGTGTGTGAGTAATCTATCTAGATCTATGGCTGGGTGGATCTTCGTCAGGCGGGCTTTGATTATGTTTTCTTGCCCTGGTGAAGGGAGTTGGACTAGGTGGCCTTAAGTATTTTCTGTTGGTCATGGGAGTCCTGTGTGCCAAGTTTGGTTCCATTCCATTGCTTGTGGGGGTTCAGAATGCTCTTTGATTGTAGGTGAACTATAAATCCCAGCAACTACAACTCCCACATGACAAAATCAATTTTTGAGTGATGGTCACTCCTTGGGTTAGTACAGGCATGGGCAAACTTTGGCCCTCCAGGTGTTTTGGACTTCAACGCCCACAATTCCTAACAGCCGATAGGCTGTTAGGAATTCTGGGAGTTGAATTCCAAAACACCTGGAGGGCCAAAGTTTGTCCATGCCTGGGTTAGTAAATAGGTGTCTTGTGGCCAAATTTGGTGGCAATTTGTCCAGTAGTTTTTGGTTATGTTAATCCCACAAACGAACATTACATTTTTATGTATATAGATCACAATACAAAGCATTATTATTATTTTTATTGCTGTTATTATTGTTATTAGTAGTGTTATGACTCAAAGCCCTGAATAGTGGTAAAAACAATACAGTATACACATTAACATCCATATAGAGATATAGGCTCCCTCTCTCTAGAAAAGTCAAGGTATACTTTAATGTATGTGGGATCCACCAAGGTTCCTACATGGTTGCTTGTATCTGGGCCAAACTTGGCACACATGCCCTCCGTGATCTGACTGATAATGGGAGTTGTAGTCCACTAACATCCTGAGAATGCCACCACCCAGGGAACTTGGCACACATTCCCTTAAAACAATTTAAGAGGGGGTTTTTTTTGGGGGGGGGGTTTCCAAAAATTAGAGGATGGTGGAAATTGTAGTCCACTCACATCCTGAGAATCCCACCAATTATGGATCTGGACCAGACTTGGCACACATGCCCTTCATGTGTGGTTATGTTTTTAATTATGTTTTAGAGATGTTTTTTATTTGTAATTTTGACTATGTTAATTTTGACTATGACTGGGCTTGGTCTGTCTGTAAACCACCGTGAGTCCCCTTGGGGGAGATGGTGGCAGGGTACAAAATGAAGTTGTTGTTGTTATTATTATTATTGATCTGACACAAAACATTTGAGCCCAGGCGGTGGATGGGTGGATGATAGAGGATGATGGGAGTTGTAGTCCGCTCACATCCTGAGCATACCACCAACAATCCCACTTAAAATACTGTCAGAGTATGCAGGAGATTCAAAGAGGGTGATGGGAGTTGTAGTCCAGCCACGAAACAACTAACCTGGGAAACACCAGGTACACAAGTTGGTAAACCTTAAAATAGAATGAAACCTAGCACTATCTAACAATCATTAAAAGCAATTTGAAATACATAAAACATCAAAAAGAGCTGTTGTGCAGACAATGGAGGGAACGACTCTTCACTAATTTTTAATCCCAAATTTCTCACACAGCGGACTCCAATGTCCTTATACTCCCCCCCCCCTCCAAAAAAAAGAGAAGTCTTGGAGAGTTTTATAGTCTTTCTGATATCCCCTCTTGAGCTTGAATGGTGCCATTTTGGTTTCCTAAAGAAAATTCCAAAAATTGAGTCTACTATTGGCTGATAAAATATTTAAATAGTAATATTTTGCTTTAGCATGTATAGTATGGCAGCTAGTATGATATCATGAAAATAATGATAATAATATAATCTGCCACCAAATGGTTCATGGGGAAGTACTCCTCTAAATCCAGATAGTCTTCTCATACAGCCAGTCCCCAAGCTACAAACATCCAACTCACAAACAACTCACAGTTAAGAACAGGGGTGAGACAACAGAAAGTGAGAGAAAATTGACCCCTAGGAAGGGAAATTCACTCTTGAAAGTTGTTATCATGGGGAATAGGTGTCACCATTGAAGCTTTCTCACCAATCCTTGTTTCCATAACAAGCAAAATGTTTCAAAATCCAATTATTGCAGGGACAGAAAGTGAAGTGAAATCTTCTAAACAGGGGCACAGACAACAAAACAAACAAAACAAAACAAACAACCCTTCCCTATGCTATCTAAAGCTAGCTACATACACACACACACACACACACACACACACACACAGAGTTAGGGTTATACATAAAATGTATGTGTTCCAACAAGGCATATAGCCGGGGGGGGGGGGGGGGCTGGAGGGGCTCCCAAATTCTCAGGGTGGTCCACGAGAAGGCCTTACTGGTACATTATTTATTTATTTTATTTATTTATTCAGGCTTCTATGCCGCCGACTCCCGGAGGCTCGCGGCGGCTCACAGAGCCAAAGGCACAGTAAAAACAAAACAATAACAACAATAAAAACAATAAAAACAGTTAAAATAGCAATGGTAGCAGGAACAATAACACAGTTCAGCAATAGCATACTTAAAGATACATGGGCCTACTCGCCAAAGGCCTGCTTGAACAGATGGGTTTTGCATGCCCGTCTAAACGGGAGCAGGTCCCTCAAGGCCCTGGTTTCGGCCGGGAGGGCGTTCCACAGCGTGGGAGCTATGACAGAGAACGCCCTCCGGCGAGTGGATGTTAGGCGTGCCAACTTTGTCGATGGTATCTCCAGGAAGTTAGCATCCTCGGACCGTAGTGATCTCGAAGGGCAATATGGAGTGAGACGGTCCCTCAGGTACGCTGGCCCCAGGCCGTGCAAGGCCTTAAAGGTAAGAACCAACACTTTGAAGGCGATCCGGTGCTTAATTGGCAGCCAGTGCAGATCCTGCAAAACAGGTGTTATGTGGGCGCCAGCTGGCGTGCCAGACAGGAGCCGGGCGGCAGTGTTCTGCACTAGCCTGAGCTTCCGGGTCACCGACAGAGGAAGGCCAACGTGAGCGCGTTGCAGTAATCCAGCCTTGAGATGACTGTGGCTTGGATCACCGTGGCCAGATCATTCCGGGAGAGATAGGGGGCCAGCCTCCTTGCCTGTCGCAGATGAAAAAAGCGATCTTGCTGACCGCAGAGACCTGGGCCTCCATGGTCATCTGGGAGTCCAAATGGACCCCCAGGCTCTTTACGGAAGGCGATGGGCATAACACCGCACCGTCTAGGCTCGGAAGCTGGACATTAACATCACCCGGGCGACCCAGCCACAAGATCTCCGTCTTCGCCGGATTCACCCTCAACCTACTGGCTCGCAGCCATCCAGTAACGGCTTCGAGGCAGTGTTGGAAATTATCGGGGACAGAACCCGGCCTGCCCTCCATCCTCAGAATGAGCTGGGTGTCGTCAGCGTACTGGTGACACTCCAGCCCATAACTCCGCACCAGCTGTGCAAGCGGCTGCATGTAGATGTTAAATAACAGAGGGGAGAGAATGGCCCCTGGGGACCCACAGAGTAGTGGGGAGCCCTCGGAGACCACCTTGCCCCTCCTCACACGCTGAGACCGCTGGTGGAGGAAGGAGGTCAGCCATTTAAGGGCTGTCCCCTCACTCCAGCCACGGCCAGGCGGTGGATCAATAGATTGTGGTCGACCGTGTCAAACGCTGCCGTGAGGTCCAATAACACGAGCAGCGCAGACCCGCCTTGGTCGAGCTGGCAGCGGAGTTGGTCTGTGACGGAGACCAGAACCGTCTCCGTCCCGTGCCCGACGGAAGCCGGACTGGAAGGGGTCTAGCCATGTTGCATCATCTAAGAAGGACTGCAACTGCTCCGTTACTGCCCTCTCAACTACCTTCCCCAGGTACGAAAGGTTCGACACTGGTCGGTAGTTGGAGGAACCGCCGGAGTCTAGTGACGGTTTCTTCAGTAATGGAGCTACCACCGCCTCTTTTAAGCACTCTGGAAAGACTCCTTGCTCAAGGGAGCTGTTTACGATGTTCAACAGAGGCCCACGTAACCCCTCCAGGCACGATCTAACAAGCCAGGAGGGCACGGGTCGAGGGAGCAGGTGGTAGGCCTAGTTGCAGCCACTATCTTATCAACAGCATCTCGTCCAGTGGCGAAAACCGGTCGAGGTGGCCCGGCGGAGGGCCACGGGGTCTCAAGTTCTCTTACTGTGTCAACTGTGGCTGGAAGGTCCCGGCGGAGGCTTAGTATCTTGTCTGTGAAGAAGCTCTGGAAAGCACCGGCATTTAAACTGTTATGTGTATTCATATCATGATCTGATCACTATGCTCAATATATCCCATATGCATGGGGGTATTGGGATAATGATACAAAAGGTTTGCTGGGTTAGATACTCTCTCACGCAAACTCACCCCCCCAAATCAAACTCAACCCCCCCAATCAAAATCCTGGATACGGCCCTGGTTCCAACTTACATACAATTCAATTTAAGAATAAATTGTACAGTACCTATCTCATATTTAACTTGGATACTGCCTGTATATATCATTGCTTTCCACCATCCATTTCAGCTTTCCTTTTTAGCAGCGGAATAATGAAAGCACATTGCAAATGGATAGAAAGGACCCAAAATCCAGCACGTGTTACAGGACTTCAGGTCCAGTCAACCCTAGACAGCAGAGCCAATGCTGAATGATGATGGGAGTTTTGGTCCAACAACATTGAGATGCCAATGTGTCCCCCATACTTGTAGCAGGAAACCTTCACCTGTTTCCAACTGCTGGACGCAGCAGCTGTCGATAAGCTACTTGCTGCAGCTAGACCAACTACCTGCTCCCTCGATCCGTGCCCCTCCTGGCTTGTTAGATCTTGCCGGGAGGGGCTACGAGACCCCCTGGGAAGGATTATAATAATAATAATAATAATAATAATACTTTAATATTTGTGAGTCGCCCTCCACCGGCGGTGCTCCGGGCGACTTACAACAGTTAAAACCCTAGGGTGAACAATGTACAACAGTTTAAAAACATGGAATATGAACAGGAGGGGTGGCTCAGGTAGTCCAGGGTACCGAGCCAGTCCCGAACGCTAGGCGGAAGAGCCAGGTCTTCAAGGCTGGCCGGAATCCAGATAGAGTCGGAGAGGCTCTGAGGGTGGGCGGCAGTGAGTTCCAAGTCGAAGGGGCCGCGACGGAGAAGGCTCTCCGCCGAGTTTCCACCAGTCTAGCCTCCCGCACTCCAGGGGTAGTCAGGCGGTCACCGTTGATGGAGCGTGCTGGCCTCTCGCTGCATTGGGCCGTCAGCCGGTCACTCAGATAGGAAGGCCCAATGTTGTGCCGGGCTTTAAAGGTGAGCACCAGGAGTTTGTAAAGGGCTCTGAACTCTAGGGGCAGCCAGTGAAGTTCTTTAAGAATGGGGGAAATTATCAACAGCTCCCTTGAGCAAGGAGTGTTCCCAGGGGGTTTGAAAGAGGCCATGGTAAGACCGCTGCTGAAGAAGCCTCCAATTACTGACCTGTGTCGAACTTGCCTTTTTTAGGCAAGGTAATTGAGAGGGCAGCAGCGGATCAGCTGCAGCGGTTCTTAGAAGACACAGCTGGACTTGATCCCTTCCAGTCCGGCTTCCGTATTGGGCATGGGATGGAGACCGTGCTTGTCGCCATTACAGACCAACTTCGCCGCCAGCTGGACCAGGGCGGATCAGCCCTGCTTGTTTTGTTAGATCTAACAGCAGCGTTTGGTACCGTAGACCATGCATTGTTGGCCCACCGTTTAGCCGTGACTGGAGTTAGGGGGATTGCCCTTAAATGGGTGACCTCCTTTCTGCAGGATTGGGAACAACGTGTGGAGAGGGGGGAGGAGGTCTCCGGGAGGCTCCCATTAAGTTGTGGGGTCCCCCAGGGGGCCATCCTCTCACCCTTACTATTTAACATTTACATGCGCCCCCTGGCACAGCTGGCCCGCGACTTTGGTCTGGAGTGTTATCAGTACGCTGATGACACCCAGCTTCTGCTGAGAATGGACGGCAGGCCGGACACCGTACCTGATTGTTTCCATCTATGCCTTGAAGCCGTGACTGGTTGGCTGCGTGCCAGCCGGCTGAAGGTGAATCCGTCGAAGACGGAAATCTTGTGTCCCTGTTGCCCTGGGCTGGATGAGTGCCGGTTGCCTACCCTGGATGGCGAGCAACTTAGCCCGTCATCCCTTGTTAAGAGCTTAGGTGTCAAATTGGACCCTTTGCTATCCATGGAGGCCCAGGTCTCCATGGCTAGCAAGACGTCGTTTTTCCATCTACGACAGGCTAGGCGACTGGCCCCCTACCTGTCAAGGGACGACCTGGCCACGGTGATCCAGGCGACTGTCATCTCGAGGCTGGACTACTGTAACGCCCTCTACGTTGGCCTTCCCTTGTCGACAATCCGGAAACTCAAGCTGGTGCAGAATGCCGCTGCTCGCTTGCTGGTGGGAGCACCAGTAAAGGAGCACATCACTCCCATCCTTCGGCAACTGCACTGGCTGCCTATTGAGTACCGGATTGCCTTCAAGGTGCTGGTTTTAACCTTTAAGGCCCTGTACGGTCTAGGGCCTGAGTACCTAAGGGACCGCCTTACCCCGTATATTCCCCCGAGATCACTGCGCTCGGAGGAGCAGAATTTGTTGGTTGTTCCATCACCCCGCTCCTGCCATTTATCCAGTACAAGACAGCGGGCCTTTTCAGTTGTGGCCCCTACGACCTGGAATCTACTTCCTACCCACATCCGGGCGATTCGGGAACTCGGTCCTTTTCGAAGGGCCTGTAAGACTGCCCTTTTCAGGCTAGCATTTGGCTAGCCAGAATTGTAGTTGGCATATCATCATCTGAGCTAGGAACCAAAAGCTACGGGCACTCTGGCTGTGTATTGGGTTTTATTGAATTTTATTGTATGTTTTATTGTATGTTTTATTGTACTTTTTATTGTTGTTGTGATCCGCCCCGAGCCTGCAGGGAGGAGTGGAATATAAAATCGAATAATAAATAAATAAATAAATAAAATAAATGACGCACCTTGTGATAGATGCATTCTTCATAAGTAATGGAGTATGTAGGAAGTAGCAGATAATCTGCATTCAAATTGTCATTTCACAGCCGGACACCTTTGTGTTTTGTATTTTATGTGCTTGACATAAGTGCATGTTGGTTTTGGCCCTGTCACCTACATGTGATACTAAGGTAGAGGTTGGGGCCCCTATATGGCAGTGCATACAAACAAACATGTCTTCACCCACTCTACAGTCATCCTGGTACAGATAGCTTTTTCCTCATTATGTGAAATTGCCCAGAAATTACCAAGAAAATTGAGAATTTCTTGACTGGATCAACTTATATCTGTATGTAGGACGTAGCTGGTCAAAGGCCTTGTTGGGGTTCATGATTCTTCAAGGCTTCAATGTGTGCATAGTACAATTGTACAAGACTGCTGTGAGAGCACAAGCCCTATTCAGTATGGTTGGCTCTTAGGCTGCTTCTACACTTCCATAGAAAATCCTAAATATCTGCTTTGAATTGGATTATATAACATATAATCCAGTTCAAAGCAAATAATATAGGTTATCTGCTTCAATAATCTGAATTATATGGCAGTGTGAAAGGGTCCTAACATATTAGGAAAACCTTCCTGATGGTAAGAGCTCTTTGACAGTGGAATAGGCTGCCTGGGTGTGTGGTAGAAGTACTTCAGAAGGTTTTAAACAGGCCAGATGGCCACCTCTTTTGTGTGCTTTAAGTGTGTATTCCTGTTTAGCAAGCAGCGCTTGTGTTCTCTTCTAAATCTATAATTCTATGTTTCTCATCCACAACTAGATGATGGACTGATAAAAGCTACAGCAACCCAAAGCTTATTTATTTACTTTATTTATGCTGTATCTCACCCCTAGGGGGACTCAGAGCTACTTCTAAGTTTTGGCAATATTCAATGCCACAATTGTACAAAAATCAAATAATACATACCACAATTAACCAATTAAAACAAATATACATATCAATACAAATTAATAATAAAAAAATAATAAAACTTTATTTATAGCCTCCCCACTCTCCCTGAGGGGACTCAGGGTGGTGTGCAAAAACAACAAAAATGGCAAACATTCAATGCCAAAAAACAGATAACAAATAAGCAGTCAAACAAAGCCAAACAATTAAAAAACTGTAATACATAGCACCAATCCTCTGGGCCAACATCTCTATTTTAGAATTTTGCTAGGAGGAAGATAATAAAATTAAAATAGACTCCATGTTAAAGATTTTATTTATTTATTTATTTATTTACTTTATTTATATTCCACTCTTCTCACCCCGAAGGGGACTCAGAGCGGATTACAGTACATATACTTGCAGACAATCCCTGCAGTTCAACATATGACATATATAGATGAACATACAACATATAAACGAATGGAGGCAGACTAGCTGACACACTCCACATCTCTCAGCGTTTTTCCAGCATCCCTTTGTTGCTTCTTCCACATTCCTCAGCAATTCTTGGAGTTCTTTTTTTTAATGGCCTCATAAATCAGTCAAAATTTGCCTCCCCACTTTAATGTGGTACCTTTATCTCCTTTATCTCCTACTTGACAAATGAACCG